>OX453062.1:16249670-16828675 GCA_949699795.1 Spicauda simplicius
GTGTGAAGCCTTCCACTTTTCGTTCACATCTCGAATACTTATGTAGGATTCATAATTATTTGTTTGGACAAACGTAAGCTGATTCATAATATTAACTACTAGATGTGCCCTGCAGTTTCACTCAATTCTCTCACTCACTCCGAATTTTATGTTACACTTTATAAGAGATAAAGTATAACATAAAATTCAACATAACTTTTGATACAGTTAGATTTTAACGAAATAAAAATTAAACCTCACTCAAGATACATGCTATAAATATGTTTAATATTATTATCTACTACTACTACTTGTTGAATTCCAAATTATAATATCGTTTCACTTATCTTTAGATGCAATTATCACCAAGTTGCATTTCTTATAGGTATATATCGAAAGAAAAAATATTTTAGAATAATTAGTTACAAAAAGTTCTAGTATATAAGGATTGAAGAAAAAATTAAGAAGAAAGAGAAATACTCATTTCATTAAACTTATAACGACATTGTATTAAGCTCGCATAACCCAGCTTATTTCGAAAGTCGTTTTAGAAGTTCCTACTTACAAATGTTTTCTTTTCATTGAAGACATTAAACTTAAGTTGGGCGATATTTTTCAGGCGGCGGAGCTGAAAGTTTACATTGTTTGCTTCGAAGAGTTCAAATGAGGCAAGTGGATAGGAACGCGTTCAGTTTGTATAAATATACACGTGATTAATCTTACTGTATCTAAGTTTATTACTGTTTTTGCTGAATTTCGGCCCATACATAGTGCATGACCTTTTTTAATTTTTTTTAAGTGGGTAGTACCTACTCAGTCGCCTGGGACAGCAGCTGGCTTATACCGGATTCTTACCGGCTAAACCTCACTGTGTTTTCTCCTCGTACCGTACGGCGGGAACATGGGCACGCTTTCGCATTCATCCGCAAACGCGCCGGTGCTTGGCCGCTTCCGCAGCCCCTCCTCGCGCTCCTCTCCAACAGCAAGGCGCACCAGAAAACACAAAGGCGCGACTTACCTCCAAGCCGCCATCCGCAGGGCGCCGGAACAATCCCGAAACCGCCACCCAGGAGCTGCACAGTGTATGACGTTTTTTTTTGTGGGGAACCCTTCATGGGTCCCTCTCTGCGCGGGGGCAGCTGAGATGATATGACGGACTCCTACCGGCTAAAACCCCACGGTGTTCCTCTGTACGCCCTTTGCTGGGACTGCAGGTACACTAGTAGGATTCGTCCGCGGTTCCGGCGGCGTCTGCCCTCATTAGGGCCAGTCTCTTTTTGGGATGGAGCTGGAGTTTCTCCGTCCCTCCGTCTTTGAGGTGCGCGCGGGAACACCGCGCACGCCACCTCGAGGCTTGTTACTTTGGCACAAGATACCCCCTTGTCCTGTGCCAATCTCTCTCCCTCTCCGCCTAGACTAACACTTAAGATACTTATTATCGTGTTAGACGTTACCGAAGTGGGGTTAGCCGCAAGAATAACTGCGGGAAGAAAAATGTCAAATATTATATTAATCTCTCGAAATGCAACATTTTCGGTGTTGAATAAAATTTATATATTCTCGAGTTAACAAACGCGTTTTTACGTCATGTGCTTCAATGGAATTTCAGTAAAAATCGCAGTTAAAATCATCGCGTGAAATAACAATTTTACGAACCCTATTTAAACGAAAGTCGACATGAGCATGAGTGGAAAGTGAAATGTTGAACATACTTGCAATCCTTGTAAATTTTGCGTTAATTTCGCCCTCAACTGGCCCGCGTGGTATGCTTTGAGACCTTTGTACACTCGTACTTTTTTAATACCATGCTCGAATATTCGATTATTGAAACCAAACAGGACTTTGAAATAGTTAAAGGACAAACTTTTGGAATGCATTATATAGACGAACGCTTAATTCATTAGACTAGTCACCCGTCATAACGGTCGAAATTCGACCGTAATTTAAATAATTAAAAATCTAAACTTCATATTGTCCAAAGTAACACCAATATATCCTTAATTTAAATAAATTGTAAAAAAATTCAAGTTACTCGTATTTTGAACGCACCGGTTAAAGGTAAAAACAGGTTTATTAAATAAGCTGCAGTTAAAAGCAATAGCGGGTATTTTGTCAAAGACATCTGACATTGTTGACGTTATGTGTTTTCATAGTAAGACATTGAATGTTCTATTTCTTTTATTATGTACATACATATATGTTTGTGTCAAATGCAAGTTAGTGTGTGTAATGTGTGTTCTTAGTTGATTTTGTGTATTATTTATGAATTATTTGAAAAAAATATTTGCATCGCGCAATCTTTCTCTACATCAACTATAACCGTGCGTAATTTCATACTCCTCCGTCTGCGGCAAGTATCTTAAAAACGAATCATAAGTTTTTGCTTTACGTATTAATATATAGATAATGTTTTGAAATCGATAGGTCTTAGTGAGCGGAACATTTCTACTACCTATTGTTTCATTATTATATTACAAATTTTGTTATAATATATAAGGAGCCCACAAGCATGCTGTCTACCTGAAGATGCCTGCTGCTTAAGGACATCTTCCTTTTAACGTTTCGTATAAGATTAGTATTTTACACGAGGTTGGCCACAAATATGTTGCTATTCTTAAGGACTACGTTAGAATCTCAGGTATTCTAAGTACAAGTCTGTCTCTCTATTCTTCAGATCAGAATGCAACAGAAATCTATCACCAGGTTTTCTAATTCTACCACATTTAAAAATATAAAAATAAATATCTCGTCAACCCATTATTGTCCCACTGTTGGGCACGGGTCTTCTCAGAATTAGAGAGCTTAGGCCATAGTCCACCGCGCTGGCCAAGTGTGAATTGGTGGACTTCACACACCTCCGAGAACCTTTTTTTTAAAGCACTCTCGGGTGTGTATGTTTCCTCACGATGTTTTCCTTCACCGAAAATCTGTGATAATTAATTTCTAATACGCACATGAATCAGTGGTGCGTGCCTGGGTTTGAACCTCGGACCTCCCGATTGAGAGGGCAAGTTTCAACCATTAGGCTATCACTGCTCTCAATTAATTAAATTAATTAAATATATTCCATTATATTTTCATACGATTTTCTTTTCTGTTTAACAGCTTTTGGCGTCCTTTAGCGATTTTAAAAGCCTCGTAACTTCTAAATGAAATGGACAAAGTAAGTAAATGTCCAGAAATTACAAAAAGAAACAATTAAATTCCAGATCAATATATAAATAAAACTGAATACTCGTTTTGACAATCACCCGTTATCTTTTATCAGTTTTTATGTATATGGGCTAATGTTGAAACATTGAACCTAAGGTGAGAGAGATTCATGTAAATATCTACATTATTAAGATTGCTATCTTTACATATTTTAAAAGCAAAGAAAAATGTAATATTTGTATCAATATTTGAGACGAGGTAGAAATGTGTGAATAATGTACATACGTAAAAATATACTTAATTTATCGTGTCGATTTTTTATTCGGAAAGATGTATATTATTTAAAATGTTAAGTTTCGTATGTAAAATATAAACTAATAAGTAGGTATGTTTACGATTTAAACCCAATTTGCGATAAAGTAGACAAATTCAAAGAACACGGGGCCACGACCTATCATTCGCCGGTCAATCATTGATTCAATAACTACAAATACAGCGTGTTTCTTTTTTATTTATATTTTTTTATTATTAACGTAAAAGATAAAAAAGTAATATATAAATAATCACACACACTCATATACATGCAGACACATACACAAATACATTTATCCTACAAAGTAGAAAGCAAGCAGCCCAGCCCCTGGTAATGTGCCTAATTAGAGATATATCTGCAATAATTAGAGATAAAAGTATAAAAAAATAAAACTCAACAAAAAAATAAAAAAACATAAAGCATAAAAAAGAAATCAAAACAAAAAAAACCCAACATAAAAAAAACAACTCCACATAAAACAGATTTTTTACGTAAAGGTTCGTTGTTTCTTCTGAGGATATGTAGGTATAAGCCAGAAATTGCTTCACGCTAACCAAAGATGAGGCGATATTGCAATCTCAGTAAAAGCGTACGTACTAACTTTCTTGCATGTCACAATGTTAAAAAAACACAATAATTATTTTTTTAGATTGTACCAGATATTATTTCATGTTATTAAATCCTTACCTTACTTTAAAGTATTATATTACACGTCCAAGTGCCAAGTGTAAAAATAAGTATAATATGTTTATTTTAGGGCAGTAGGTTTACAACTGGCTCACAACTGGTAACACAGATTCCTTTCTTTTCCATTGTGATTAATTTCTTTGTTACACAAGTGACTAATTGAATAATAACCCGATTAATATTACGACCACAATTTACATTTTTAATAAGCAAACAATGACTCAATACTTTCACTTATAAGGAAAGTGTTAAGTGACCAAAATTAATATGTGTGAAGCGCGTTATCGGCGCAACATCCTGTATAAAATATTTTAGATAAAGTTTACACATTTTTTATGTTTATATAACAATACAGTATTTTTCCAGTTATAATCTAGTCGTTATAAGTGGTCGTCACAATAGATTTTATAATTATTTCTTAAAAAGATGAATAAAATTAGATTTACGATATTTTTTCAACTAGTGTTGATTCTTAAATCAAATTCAATGTCAATAAAGGGCCCTGTTTTGACTCGATACTATCCGTGTGGACTGGGATTATTGTATTTTGATAGAATAACGGATAAAGTATGGCAAGGTGTGGTGAACATCGGTATGTACCATACCGTGCAACCTATAGAAATTGGAGTGAGTTTCAAGCGGCAGACGGTTATTTATGGCGTAAGTATATTAATGTTTTTACACGCAGACACATTAGGGTTATATTTCATAAGTGTCATGGTAGTATGTATGAGTCTATACTCACACGTGTGTGCCTAACACACGTGTGAATATAGACTCATACATAGGTATTCGTAAATACCAAAGTTTATTATTTTTAAAATATGTTCGTGAATCGAACCCGGAACTGTACGTACAACGTTACGATGTATTCTAATCCACGCAGTATGGGATGATTTGATGTATAGAAATGAAATGAAATGTCTTTATTTTGCATAGGCCTACGGAGGCACTTACAAATTGTCAGTTACATATATATTTTTTACACTACCACCGGATCAGAACACGACCTCAACTGGAGAAGATCCGGCAAGAAACTCAGCGGGTTTGTCTTTTTTCTTTGTATACCTTTATTTGCCATATTGTTTTTACATTGGTTATAAAAGTTAGCTCCAGCATCTTGCCTTATATTTATTTATTTATTTATATATAAATTCACCAACGATTATTACATTTACATATGACGCAGTTACATAAGATACAAAAGTTTTGCAATAAATGTACAATCACTTATAGGTGAATATCAAAACCTTATAATTAAAAAAAACTTTGTAAGCAGTATGAAATAGGTTATAAAAAAAAGATAGTTAATGTAATACAGTTTTCAACAATAAAAGGTTTTCAATACTTAATTTACATTTATGATTGAGCGCCTGAATTGACTTAGAGATAATGAGTTTATATCTATACTTATATTTTGAGGCCCACTGCATCCGTTGTATAATTTGACCATTCTACATATAGGGGAGTTGGCACCCAGCACAGTTCTTCTAAATGGAGGTTGGAATAGTTGAAGGGGTTTGCGAGGCATTTTCCGGGGAACTCTAAAGAAGAGCCTCGATAGAAGTTTCGGGCAATAATAATGATTATTAATAAGTTTGTAAAGAAAAATTAAATCTGCATTTCTTCTACGAGTTTCCAGGTCCTCAAGTCTTATACTATTGAGTGTGTTAATGTATGAAAATTGGCATTGAGTTCTGGCGCTAGAATACCACAGACTCCTAACAAACCTCTTCTGAATTCTTTCTAATCGTAGAGTATGCGTCGAATAATGTGGGCGCCAAACTACACTTCCATACTCCAAAATAGGTCGAACTAGGCTTTTGTACAGAATCACCTTGGTGGACGCGTTTTTAAATAATTTTCCGTTTCGTATAATGAAGCCTAACATTTTTGATGCCTTTTTAAATGTAATATCAATGTGTGGTGCAAAAGTGAGTTTACTGTCCATAATTACGCCTAAGTCTCTAATTGTGTTTACTTCACTGATAACTATATTATTTATATAGTAACGAGATGGAATAAAATTATTTTTTCTAGTAAATTTGATATGGAAGCATTTTGCGACATTTAATTCCATGCCGTTATCACTGGACCATTTTACAAGAGAATTGATGTCTTCCTGGAATAGTATTACGTCTGTCCATGTTTCAACAGGTTTATATAACTTAAGGTCATCAGCAAAGATTAATGGGGAGGAATTCGAGAAATAGTGTGGATATTGATATAGAATATCCACTTTAATATTTAATATACAATAGTATTTTATCTTTATTACACGTTCCTTCTAATCCTGTTCTGCAAGTTTAGAATCGAATCAATTTTGTAGTGTCATCTACTAGATATAACGAAAACCCAAGTTATCTTTGCCACTACATAAAACGACCTTTATGGAGAATAATTTTATTAAGTATCAGAGAAGTTTTATGAACATACGCAAACAAAACATATAATAAAGTAGGATTATACGCCAGATATATAAAATTACTTTAGTTATTGACTTCTTATGTGGTAAATAAATCACATACAATTCAGCGCTTTATCAATGGTAATCATGTAACTTAAGAATTTTTATGATAAAATGAAGTATCTTTTTTAAAAGATTATCATTTACGTTGAATCTTAAGACCTTGGCCCTGGAACATTATTATTTGCACATAAAGAGTAATTATTTATTGATAAAGTTAGCTATTAAGGTAAAAATAACTCTTGTTTTTTTTAAAACAGAACATAAATAGTAGCATTTCTTCGTTCAGATAGAAAAAAGGGACTGAACTAAAATTTTCAAAAATTTAACTCAAAATTAATACTTATCCTTTTAGACTAATATTATCGCGGAATTGACACATTTTAATACTTAACGGGTACTCACGATATGCGGTTTTTGATTCTTTCCGAAAGGATTCCTTTTCAAATTCGAAAAGGATTCTTATCGTTTATCTTATAGTTTATCGAAAATCTAATTAGAAAATGACGATTTTTTGCGATAAAAATAAAATTATACGTTCTTTTAATATTCTGCTATTAATTCTCTACTGGTTTTAAGTAATTTCCTAAAACGGTAGAAATAGACTACAAATTCAATAAGTATGACTCTTGTAAAGTTCACAATTTATTTATCCCAGAATTAATTTGCATAGAACTATTCTTTTCATGGTATATATTTTCATTTCAGGCTTCTCTCAACAGTACAATCTCTGTACAAAATCAATGGCATGATTTCACCCTAAAACCCAAGGGACAGTTACCAAAAATTTACACCTTTTACATTCTCATTAATGAAGATAACCCAGAAAATGTACCAACCGTCACTAATCTTCGATTCAACAATATTACGTTATGTGACGACACTGTGAAGGTAAAGTTTTGACATAATATTATGTAAACTTTCAACTGTCTATTTATCTATATATCCATCTTTCCGTCAGCCTAGCTTTACATCCGTTTATACATGCAAGCATCTATTCGTTTGTCAACCCTTTTTTTAATATATATTTTTTTTATCTGACCGAAGTAGCAAACGAGCATGCAGTCCACCTGTATAAGTTGTCACTGCCCGCCATGGACGTCTGTAATCAACTACATATAGAACATGGGTTCTATCTAAAGTCAATCACAGATGCGTTGCTACTCCCGAGGACTATGATGGTCGCTCCATATAAAAGTGTGCCGGCAACAACACCCTTCCATCGAAACGCAAGAAATGCTTCACGCTGGAAATAGGTGTGGCTGTGGTGCTTCCCCGGTCAATCTACATTGGTTCTACCACCTTCAAAACTAATATAACTTTCTTGAAACCTAATATAACTTCCACTAGACAAACATTTTAGCAATATCGATCGCCACTGGAAATGAGTTTTTCATAGTGTTGAAGTAGCAAGCGAGTAGTCCACTTGAGTCCATCTAATAGTAAGTAGCTAAGAAGAGCGATTTTATCTAAAGTTAATCACAGTTGCGTTACTACACTCAAGGACAGAAATGGTTGCCTCATATGAAAATGACCCTCCATATGTCGTACGTGGTGACTAATGGTCAATATCCAAAAGATGGGCATTAGCGTCTTCTTTTGTAACATAACATGCGTTTAACAACACACATGCCACTTCCAGTCGTTCGGTCAACTTTGGTGACCCGAGAGCTAGCACGCATTCTTCTCAACCAATTGCTATTGCCATTCAAAGAGGAAATGCTGCCAGCATCTTGGGAACCTTGCCCAGAGATGTTTTTTATGGTAGTCTTTTGTTTATATGTTTTTATTTTTTGTAGAAATAAATAAAAAAAACCTCCATATAATGAACATCCGTATTCCATATCAAAACAAACTGTTTTATAGTAAAAATAGATGTGGCTTTAATATTCGTTTATGAATACAGATTTTCTAGTTAGTGATATAGAAACATACAAAAGCAGCATTACTTTAAACTTATTCTACGTAAAAACAAAGGTTTTATTTTACACGGGTATCAAACCCGGACCCGTTACAGTTTTCACTTCGACACGCGTCATCAATTAGGTTAAAAATATTCCTCTTCAAAAATAACTGGTAAATCTATAAAGCGATTTACACAATACTTCGCTTGTTTCTAAACCGTTGCTTTAAAGCTTATAAGTCCAATTTCCTTGCATCCACATAACGAGTAGACATTGACAAGAGGAATCCCTTTGATTATCGCGAGAATATCTCTTTGAGGGTGTATAACAACCCCACGCTTGCAATTTATGAACCGACTTTGCAGTGAGTTTTCGAAATTCCCGCACCATGCTCGTATATTCTGTTCGGATTATTTCAAATTCAATTGAAAATATCGCACCTTTAGATATGGAGTGATACAAAATTTTCAAAAAGTAAATTCATATCTCGTACACTTTGTTCAAATTATGTCAGATTCAATAAGAATTGTACCTTTGGAATGACAAACAACTCAATCATAAATAGATAACTCCATTAATGTGTGAATATTGTTAAAAGAAAAATATTTTTAAATTATACGTATTTTGAATTCTAAAAGTGTGATAATAATAAGTTAAATGCAAGTTAATAGCGAGCTATAGTTTCATTCATAAGTCTTTTTAAATTCGCTGCTGGGCACAAATCTTTCCTAATGGCGACTTCTGACAACAGTAACCGCGCGTGGCATATGTCTTGTTAAACGCATCACGTGTTGATGTTACAAAAGAAGACGCTAAAGCCCATCTTTTGGATTTTGACCCTTAAATGGAGTGGTGCTTTTCAAGACAGACACCACACATTACGTAATTATAGTCAATCAAAAATAAAAAAGACATCAAAAAAAAACATGCGTGCGTACAAAGTACACATGTCAGAAGTGAAACTTCTTTGGCGAACTCATTTATAAATCTTGTTTATATTTATACAAATCTAAAACTTTAAATTTCCAAGATTAAGAGGAAGGGAAAAAGGCGTGATACGACGTTCGCTCTGTCTCACTTTTTCTCTCAATCTTTCTCACTCACTTGCTCCCTACTCTCACTTCACGGCTAATTGCTCATGCTACGTTCGCCCTGTCTTACTCTCTCTCAATCGGTCTCGATCACTCTCTCTCTCTTTTCCGACACTTCCGTTGCATACCGGCGTGACGTTTCATCTGTAAAAATTTTACCCTCATGCGCCTAAAGAAGTTTCACTTCAAAAATCCTTTTTTATTTTTACACGATGCCTAACCTTGAATTGAATTTGTCTTTAATTACTATATTTCATCTTGCGACTTAAAAAAATCCTTTATTAACAATAATGGTTTAATTATAAAATGTATGGGATCTCTGTAATGTATGGGATTCCTGGTAAGTTTTTAATAACCTGTTGTAGGGGAATCCGCTCTTCTCAGTGGTCACTTTAACAAAGTAACAATTAATAATAACTTTAGTATACTTAACCACAACGATTAACGGCGGCGATTAATAATATGGTTTTATGTATGGAATAGTCGAATATATCTAAACAAAACAGAATCAAAATTTAGATCAAATAAAAAATTATAATCATAAAACTATTCATCGTTTCACTGCATCAGAAATATAACAGGATCAGAATATATAAAGGGTACGTAAATATTAAAATTTCAGTTATCCCAAACCATTGCATCTTTGAACGTCACTAAAGCAAATGAAAACAAATACAGCCATATATGTGGAAGGCGAAGCTTGAACCACGCCGAGCTGACTTCCCTGAGGACCGAGTCCAAGACTGGAGACTGGCCGTGGCACGTCGCCATAATGATCGAGGATCCTGTCTCCAAGCAGTTGAGATACCAGTGTGGAGGAAACATTATATCTGAGACTGCTATTTTGACAGGTTGGATATTTAATTAAGTTGGATATTTAATTTGACAACCCGCGTGGCGGAACTATACCGGTCTGACGCACAATGGGTCCCGGGTTCGATTCCTGGCCAGACAGGTATCTGAAGGACGAGTTTGGATTCATGTTCTGGGACTGGGTGTTTGTGTACTTGTCTTGTGTGTGTCCATGGTACCCACGACACAGGAGAACATCCTAGTGAGGGGCTATGAGTGTAGAACGTGTTTTTTTTTCTAATTAAGCTTAACGAGAAATACTTTACTTGTTAACACTAATAATATAACTGATGCGGACTAATATTTGCATTCGCATCATTAAATCAGGTGGTAGAACCAGTGTAGTTCGACCGGGAAAGTACCACCGGCACACCTATTTCTAGCGTAAAGCCGTACTTGGGTTTCGATAAAAGTGTGTGGTTGCCGGCTCAATTTAAATGAGGCGACCATCTTAGTACCTACTCGGGAGCACCAACTCATCTATGATTGACTTCTGACTCTGTTCTGTGTGAAGTTACTTACAAATGTCCACAGGCGGCAGTGACCACTTACCACCAGGTGGTCTTGTTTGTTTGCTACAATCAGATAAAGTGGAAGAGCAGAATAGAGCGGCAGTCGTTTGCTCTATCAATGTTATAAAATAATGTCCCATCATAAAATGAAGTATTTTCATTTGAATAAATTTCAGCTGGGCATTGTTTGTTCTGGAACGGTGTAGAACTACCAGCAAATAAAATTACAATCCACGCAGGTGTTACATACCTAAAGGACCTCACTCAGGCCGGGAGACAGACATTTATTGTAAGTATACGTATTCTTTATTATCTTCAATATGCTGGAGCAATGTCGAGGATGCGAGAGAGCATAATTTAGAGCCATATTTTTTACCTACTATTGTTTTAATATATATAAGTACTTCCTATTCCTTGCGGTTTACTGAATATTCACTTTATTAAATAAAAGAAAAAAAGACTCAGTGTTACCTTAAGATATGAAGTGTGAATATACTTACACAAACATTTAAACTAAATTCAGTAGTGTCTTCAAAAAGACAAATAGATACGAATGCACAACATTTTTTTTTGCAACTAGAGACGTGATGTACCTACACACACGTGGAACTTCTATTTTCATAATATGGATTTATAAGTAGCTAGTAAACTTTCAGGAAACAATGATATTTAGTTACTATGGCCTATAGAAGTCTATAGATTTCTTTATTGTGAGGATACCTGTATTTTTGGCCACATAATGATTACTAGTCACCCGTCACATCAGTCGAAATTCGACCGTAATTTAAATTAAAAAACTAATCTTCATAGTAAAGTAGTACAAATATTTCTCAAATTTGAACGCACCCGTTTAATATTATAAGAGGTTTAATTATCTAAACCGCATTTAAAAGCAATAGCGGGTATTTTAAGAAAGACACTGACATTTCTGACGTTATGTGTTTTCATAGTAAGACATTGAATGTTCTATTTCGTTCATTATTTATGTTTTTGTGACGAATGCACGGTAGTGTGAGTAATGTGTTTTTAGTTCATTTTATGTATGTTTTAAGCATTATTTGAAAAAAATATTAACATTCTGCAATCCTTCTCTACGTCCACTATAACCGTGCAAAGTTTCATACTAATCCGTCCGCGGCATATTACTTAAAAATGCATCACAAGTTTTTGCTTCACGTATTGATATATAAATTAATACAACTACTCTATTGCTGGTTTATTTACGTAGTTGTAGCCTTTTTATTAACTGTTTACTGTTTTGACAATATATTTACCATTTTTACTACTTTTTTTTTACAGCCTCAGAAAGTAATCTTGCACCCTGCTTACAACCATACGTTTGCAACTTCAGATCTCGCTATAATTATCGTGAATCAAATTGCATTTACTGAATACGTACAACCCATATGTATTTGGGGTCCTGTTTACGACAAAACGGAGTTATTTGGCAAAGAAGCAGTAGTGAGTATTAAAAACTTAGTCTTTTCTAACATTTCGTCTTTTTCCGTTGGTTTTAGGTCCAGAATATAGCTATGGTATCATCTGCCTATTATAAGAGGCGTCTGAAAAAGGGCTTCAAACCGTCCAATTAGCCATTGCGGGAAGGATGATCGCATACCGTTGTAATCATTACATGGTGTGATGAGCTCCAATGCACATCTGAACGGAGTCCGTAGTGGCGACGCGATAAAAAGGACTTCGGTTGTGTTCTTTTGGTGACCCCGGAGTCCTCATCGCACCACCAAGGCGCAGTGAGGGGCTTTTGGTAGATAAAACTTTAACCAGTTCAACATCAACAGCGCCATCACACCTATTCTGCTTAATAATAACACCACTTACCGTCACGTTGATTACTTTTTTGTTTGCTACTTCTACGCTACATAAAAAATCATCTTATGTGGTTATTGCAACGTCCAGTGACTCACAATCCAAATTAAGCTTCAATGCAATTTTTATTTGTAGATGCTATACTTTTTTTTTATCTTTCAGGTTGTAGGATTCGGTACCACAGAACAGAATATACTCTCTGATTATCTAAGAACCACGAATATCATGGTGCAAAACGATGCAACTTGTATTGCATACGCACCTAACTTGTATAAACCTTTGCTAAACGAATTTACCTTCTGTGCTGGTTACGGCCCTACTGCAGGTGAGTCACAAACAAAAGTACATCTTAGCATTCCGTTACTAAAGTAGCTTAATACAAAACTAGAATTATATTTGAAGTCAATCACAGATGCTACTCCCGACGACTAACTTTTCTTATATACAAAGACTAGCAGAACTCACGCGACTTAGTTCGCGCAGGCTATAATGTAATCAATCCAACCATTATACATTTGAGATACCATTGGGGCACACTGGACATTGCGCGGCAGCGGTGTTTTATCGTAGATATTGATAGTAATACGTTCTTTTATATTCTAAAATATTTTTTGTTCTATTATATGTTAGCCGGCAAAATAGTATACATTCTGTATTGTTTAATTCGCATATGATTAATTGACGGTCTGCGGTACCGCACCTCATCTCGGCATAGGATTTCGTCTTTGGCACGCCTAAGGGTCGATGTAATATCACATTGTCAAGATGGTAGAACTAGTGTAGTTCGACCGGGGAAGAACCACCGCCACACCTATTTCTAGCGTTTCAATAGAAGGGTGTGGTTGCCGGCACACTTTCACATGAGGCAACCATCATAGTCCTCGGGAGTAGCAACTCATCTGTGATTGTCTTCAGATAGAACCTTTGATCTGTATGAAGTTGATTACAGATGTCCATGAGCGGCAGTGGCCACTTACCATCAGTAAAAAAGTTTTATTAACATTATAAAATATGTTATAGGCATTAATCCACGCAACGGTGACAGCGGCGGTGGTCTAGTGGTACCAACAATGCAAACAGACCTCAAGGTCAGCTGGTTCCTACGCGGCGTGCTCTCCAAGTGTGGTGTGAACCGTCCCAACACGCCGTGCGATCCGAGCTACTATGTCGTGTACACCGACGTCGGACCCCACTACAGCTGGATATATCATAACGCTGGACTGCTTTATAGTAGTAATATTATATCTTAAGAGAAAGAGAACGAGAGAGAAACTAAAAAAAGAGATAAAAGAGTACCTGTGACATCTTTAAGTTACTGGCATATTGCAAGCTCACAAATTTATAAAAACATTTCAATTATAGACGCATGTTAACTTCTTGTCTATACAATACACGGTTATATTTCCAAGTCTACTGAATTGCTTTAAATGGAATTATTCATACCGTAGCATAGATAACCATTTCACCACAAAAAATAATAATACTCTTCATTGTCTACCAATATATGTAGATTATAACGAAAATAATTAAATATTGAGTGTACAATTAAGACGTGAGATGAGATGATAAATGTAAGAATTAACAACGTCTTAATAAATTTAGGTTAAATTAAAAAGCAGTAAGAGATGTGCATATGAAATGTAAGTAGAATGAATATATATAGGTAGTTAAATAAATGTAGACATACAGACAGAAAGACAAAATAACAGTATACGATTCAAGTCCGTAAATCATGATTCAAAGAATAGCTAGTTCGCGAAAATGGATAAACAACATAATTTAATTTTTAATATAAACCAATATCTCTTGAAATTCGATGTTAATTATTTATCGATAGTTTGATGAAGGTAACTGTGAAAATAATATTTGAACCTAATTACGTTAATTTGAAAACAGATTGAATATCCTTGAAAAATGTTCTTGGAAAATTACATTTATGAACAGTTCTTAAATTAATACCCATTTGAAGACTGTATTTACGTATATTTGTAACCTTACTTTTAATAAAAATGTAATGTAGTATTTCCTTTTATTGGATAAAATAAAATTTATTAAAAGTTAATTATCACTACTTTTCGGCGAAAACATCGTGAGGAAACGTACACACCCGAGAGTTTTTAAAAAAAAAAGTTCTCGGACGTGTGTGAAATCCACCAATTCGCACTTGGCCAGCGCGGTGGACTATGGCCTAAACTCTCTCATTCTGAGAGAAGACCCGTGCCCAGCAGTGGGACAGTAATGGGTTGGTACAATTGGATAAAAGTTTTCCTTGCCAAAAACACTCATAAAGTAAGTATCAGTTCATCCATTTTAATAAACAAGCAACATCTGTTAACTTAGTTCCTTATTAGTACAAAGATTGAAAAGTTAATAAAAAGTGGAGGACGTAATAGAGACTTTTTAATACAAAGGCTTTATCTTGGGTGACACTTTTAATAAGATTTTAATAAATTATGCGGAACACTGTCTTCGGAGTGACGTAGCATTTTCGAGATAACGTGGTATTTTTTCTCTTTTGTATTCTGAAGAAATATCATTATGCTGCCGCTTATTAAATATTCAGCAACGCTTCAGGACAGTACACTTTTAATAATACACACTGGGTTACAATCAAATGGGTGAATATTGCGTATTTGACTCGAGTTTCTATATGTAAAATGTGAAAGATTTTTTTCTCATTCATCTTTGGATTTTTTTTTACGTTTTTGTCGAAATTCGTCGTGATAGCTTAATTCTTACAGAGCAGTTTTAGGTTTTGTTTGCAACCTCCCTTCCCAAACGGGGGTCCTAGATTCAAATCCCAGGCCTTTGATTTATTTTTAAATGATAGGCGTAATATAAATTAATTATCACTGCTGCTATGAAAGAAGACATCGTAACCAAACTTACATATCTAAAAATTCTTTTAAAATAGCTCTCAAAGGTGTGGGAACTCTACCAATTCGCATTTGGCTAATGCCAAGGACTGTGGCCTAAACCCTATTACAGGAGAACCGGCCCATAAGATTGGAACAATAATGGATCAGTGATGATAAAATTTGTCTCAGTTTCAGTGGTTTTTTGACCAAGATAGATTTCTGTAATATAGGCCTCTACATATTCAGGATTTGTAATTTATTTGCACCTGCTTCGGATAGGACTTGCATTTTCTCTGGGTTTAATTATACACGTTCCCATTAGGCGGCTTTCGTCCATATATCGCTACGTGCATAATTATGTTTTTTTTTTTTTTTTTTTTTATTTGACTGAAGTAGCAAACGAGCATGCAGTCCACCTGATGGTAAGTGGTCACTGCCGCCCATGGACATCTGTAATCAACTTCATATAGAACACACAGATCACAGATGCGTTGCTACTCCCGAGGACTATGATGGTCGCCTCATGTAAAAGTGTGCCGGCAACCACACCCTTCTATCGAAACGCAAGAAATGCTTCACGCTAGAAATAGGTGTTTTATGTTTTATGTTTTCGTCTGTGGTTATCTTTTGCAATGTACAGTCAATTTTATAGGTGGTAGAACCAATGTAGTTCGACCAGAGAAGTACCACCGCCACACCTATCTCTAGTGTGAAGCATTTCTTGCGTTTCATTGGAAGGTTGTGGTTGCCGGCACACTTTTATATGAGGCGACCATCACAGTCCTCGGGAATGGCAACGCATCTGTGATTGACTTCAGATAGAACCCATGTCCTGTTTGAAGTTGCTTACAGATGTCTATGGGTGGCAGTTACCACTTACCATCAGGTGGAATGCATGCTCGCTTGCTACTTCAATCGGATAAAAATGTACTGATTCCGCAGAGATTCCACCAAGAACTATAAAGTAACGTTTATTTTGAGGAAACTTAATAAACTTTTAGTAAAAGTAATGATCCAATTTCCTCTTTTATTTATTATTTAAAATAATTCTTTGCTGAAATAAAATGAAATGAAATTTCTTTATTTTGTGTATCTCATATGTGGCACCGACAAGTTGTCAGTTACAATATTTTTTTACCCTCGTACTGGATCGGAAGACGATTTTTTACGGTTGTTTACTAGTTTTATATCATGAAAAGCTAATATAAAAAATAATAATCACACGTAAATTAAGATTTTACCCGGTTCTATGTAATCTGTACTACCTACATTATTAGTATTATATTAAGTAAATAGATACACTAGTATTTTATATTATGTATAGTATATTGTGTATAAAAATTCTAATGTACACTTAAAAAAAATATACAAGTGAAACAGTTTTAATGACGTATAAATCTAAGGAACGCTTCAAAATGTTCTAAAAGGAGTACAAGATGCTATTATAGGACCTACTCGCAGGCTAGAGGCGTGTAATTGAATTTCCGAAGCGCAGCGTAGCTTAAGACTCGCTTTTATATTAAATTGCTCTTACAGCACGACACTTTAGTTGACATTGTATCACATCAATGTATCAATGAAAGTTATTATAGCTGGGAATGAGTTTTGTAATGTGTTGGATTTAACTTGGTGTAGTAACAGTTATTATTTTTTGTTATATGAGATTCAAGTAGCAGACAGGCATACAATCAAGCATAAACAAGGTGGTAGAGCCAGTGTAGTTCGACCGGGGAAGTACCACCGCCACACCTATTTCTAGCGTGAAGCATTTCTTGCGTTTCGATAGAAGGGTGTGGTTACCGGCAAACTTTCACACGACCATCATAGTTATCATAGCAACGCACCTGCGATTGACTTCAGACAAAACCCGTGTTCTGTATGAAGTTGATTACATATGTCCATGGACGGCAGTGAGCACTTACCAACAGGTGGACTGCATACTTGTTTGCTACTCTGGAACTCTTACTCTGGAAAGTGGAATAAAAAGTTTTTCAAAACAGATATTTTTCTTGTTTTTATACGGAATGTTGATGATATAGCGATGGCCTATAGTGGCCACTCGTCTCAAAGTAGAAAATGCATCTTAATATTTATAATTCATTTGATAATGATATGGAACTTACCTAGGTACTTCTTAAACTGGGTTTATACGAAATAAACCTTATAATGGTAGCATTTACAAAATATTATCCATGTTTATATTGGGCGATTTGACATATTATTCGCAACATTTCCTTGCAATCTTGCTACATGCAATGTTCGCTAGAGCGGGAACAATTTTCTTTAATGTTCCATGCTAGTGAATTTTGGACACAATATTGTATGTGTGTAGTAGATTGGACTACTTTAAATGTTTCCGTGGATTAAGTTTCAAATAGTGGTGAATGGTGTTCAGGTCTATTTTTGCTAAGTGAAAGCAGTTTCGAGCCGTGAAATTTTCCGGTTTGAAGGGTGGTCAGGGGCAGCGCATCTGTGACCAACCTCATGTAACACTGGGGTTGATTACGGATGTTCATGGGCGGTAATGGCCACATACCATTTATTGAATGACTAGTTGAATCCCGCAGCTTTGGCCGCGTTAACAAAAATCCATTGTCCCGTAGAAATAAGATGTTTTCCCATAATAAAAAGTAGCCTATACGTTACTCTGGATTAACGTCATCGGATCAGCTAACTCTCTACCAAATATCATGAAAATCGCTCCAGCCGTTTACATGTGAAGAACTAACAAAAATACATACTCAACATACAAACTTTCGTTTTTATCATATTAGTATGATATTCTTCATTGCTACGTTAAGTTTCCGCCCAACATAATAAAGTAAAATTCATATATAAAACAATACTAAAAAGTATTTTAATAACAAGCTTTTATTTCAATGCACTGAAAAGAAAAAAAAATATTTGTAGTACTCAAACCCATCATTTTGTCGCATTGTAACTACAGGGACGACTGGGAAGTCGTCCCTGTAGTTCCAGCATCAGACGCCCTGTAGTTCCGGGATCAGAATAGGGCTACGGCATCCCCTGCCTGTCGTAAGAGGCGACTAAAAAGGGCTTCCGGGGTTGCAGACGGCTAGAGTGGGAGCTCGAACCGTTCGGTCAGGCAATCCCGGGAAGGACGGCGGTATGTGTGGTCGCATACCGTCGTAAAGGTTAGACGGAGCGGTGGGCCCAGCCGCCCATTTGGGAGGAACCCGATGGGGCAACGCGCTCGGAGGATTCCGGTTGAAGTCGTTTCGAGATCCCGGAGTCCTCCTTTTCAGCGCCAAGGACGGCCACCGGGGGGGTTTTAGTGCGGTAAAAATCCCACATAACCCTGCGTTGCTCCCACGGCGTCGGGTACCTTTTGAAGGTTTCCCCCTCGAAAACAAAAAAAAAAATTCCAGCATCAGAATAGGGCTATGGTATGGTATCACCTTTTTTTTTTGCGAGGGGGAAACCTTCAAGGTACCCGACGCTGTGGGAGCAACGTCGGGTTATGTGGGATTTTGACCGCATTAAAACCCCCCCGGTGTCGACTAAAAGGGGTGACATATAAACGAGTTGCAGCCAAGAATTTACATTTTTTTAAGGCATGAAATTGTTACTTAACAAATTACTCGTATAAAAAAGCAATAAAAAATCCAAAGAGTCACCATCTGTATTAATATATTTCGTGTCCATTTTTCGGAATATTATTGAGTTGGGCCTACTTTTAATTAAAAGTTCTTGTTTAATGAGACGGTTGTTTTCATCCCTTTCCGTCTTAAAGTCCAAACCAAAAATTTTCGTGATTAAAACTTTTAAGGAGGCTTCTACTCGAAGTGATTTGCAAAATGTGTTTGGTTAAAAAAAAAACCTTAAAGTGTTATCCTTAAAGTCAAAACTATATTTTATTATGTAATAACCTAACTGCCATGGATACATAAAAAGAATACGCAAATGTTATAAACCAAAACAGAAATATAAATTCATCAATTAATTAATTAAAATTCATCACGCGTACCAATTTAGACAAACACACATTCAGACAAAGAAACATACAATCATGTACCGAGCAATAACTTTCGTCATTATTATTAATAAGTTTGTCAAACTTAATCAGGTACATATATGTCTGGACGAGGATCAAACCCAACCCTTCGCTTGGTAGACCAGTATAGTGACCGATATAGTGAGTACACAAGATAAAGAAGCGCCCAATCTATCCAAATCGTTACATGTGTGATTTTTGTAGTTAAGGTGATTAATTAAATAAGGTGTAACTAATAATATGATCCACAAAATAAACCATTCATTTATTTATTTTGAAGTTGATAGAATCAGTGTTGTTCGACCGGGGAAGTACCACCACCAGACCTATTTCTAACGTGAAGCATTTTTTGCGTTTCGATAGAAGGGCGTGTTTGCCTGCACACTTTTATATGAGGCGACCATCATAGACTTCGGATGGAACCCATGTTCTGTATGTAGTTGATTACAGATGCAGTGACCACTTGCCATCAGGTGGACTGCATGCTCCTTTGCTACTTCAGTCAGATAAAAAAAATATTATAAATATAATAGTCGATTTTTTTAATACGAGATTACCTAACAAGCTTGCAGGTTAACTGCCACATATAAACATTACAGAATCAACTCCACACAAAATAAGTCTTATCTAAACTTCACGAAGCGTTTCTATCCCTAAATATTAAGTAAATAAGCATTTCTACCTAATGCCACCCTCCAAAGCACTTTCAGAGGGTTTGTACCGCGAAGGGTGCGACTGCATTTAAATTAATAAAAATTTTATTATGTACAAACTTTTATATAAGGCGACCATCTTAGTCCTCGGAAGTAGAAACGTATCTATGATTGACTTTAAATAGAACCTTCATTCTGTATTAAGTTACTTGCAGATGTTAATTCGGGGCAGTTGTCGTAACCATCAGTTGGACTGCATGCTCATTTGCTACTTTCATGTTATAAAAAAAAAACAAATAATACGTTGTCGCTACGTTTTTGGCTTGCTGTACTCTAATGAAAGATAAGTACTTACTCGTACAAAGAATAATTAATTAGTACAGGCACGGTAATAGTATCTTTACCGTGGTACAGGCGACTTATTCCTACGAAACCTGTTATTTCTATGCAAAAAAATTAACAATGCTTTCTTTCTTTTGGAAAAAACTATATAAACAGTCATACGTATTGAGCATTGAAACCAAAATTTTCGTAATGTTTTATATAATAGTATACCAGCGAACTTCTTTCCGCCTAAAAATCAAAAATATAAAATTATCAGTGTTCCTCCCCTATATTATGCATGTATCATACATAAAAACTCTCCTCTTGAATCACTCTATCTAGTGAAAAAATTGCTTTAAAATACGTAGCATAGTTTTAAAGATCTAAACATGCATAGGAACAGACAGCGCGAAGCGATTTTGTTTTATACTATGTAGTGATTGAAACAGTAGACGAGCGTGCACTCCACCTGCCGATAGGCGGTCACTGCCGCCCATGAACTTATGTTATTTGCATATGAAAAATGCGTTTATAAGTTCAGAAGTCAATCAAAGATGCAAAGCTGCTTCGAAAACAAGGATGGTAGCCACATATGAAAGTGACGTAAACACAAAATGTAGACAGTACCGTTGTTTTCTAATTAAATGGATGTTACTAAAGTCCACTGCACTCAGTGAAAATACGCGATACGCCCGTATTCTCCAGCGTAAGGTAAAATATTCCAACTATCCAAACACTCAACTTGTTTTTAATATTCCCTTTAATTTAAAAGACCGCAGAATTTTAAAATATCGCACTGTCTCTGTAAGTTCTACGTGTGCGTTGTTAAGTGAATATGTTACTTAAACTAAAATATTATGATAGATACAGTGGTAGCGTTGTCTATTCATACCTGTACCAAAGCTGAGATGGGTCTCCTCTTGCAGGTTTTAAGGATTGCAGAAGAAACTATTTGGCTATGATTATTTTACATATACGTAAAATATTTTAATATCTGTGATAAATGTGCGTATAAAACTACATCTAAACAAGGTGTAATCGTTAAGTGTGCACAGGCGATTATTCCATAACTATGACAGATATCAAAAAAACTTTAAACTCACATGGAAAGTACTTTACCTAATAGAAAAATGACAATAATAACTTTTTAAAAATAAAACGAGAATCCAAAAACTTTAAATTAAACAGTCCCAAAGTAGAGTTATAGAAGTAGTAGATACATACATAGATTTGCGTATAGCAAACACCCAGACATAGCGCAAAAGTCTAAATTAATGAAATGATATGAAATGAAATGAAATGAAATGA
This sequence comes from Spicauda simplicius, assembly GCA_949699795.1. NCBI lineage: Eukaryota > Metazoa > Arthropoda > Insecta > Lepidoptera > Hesperiidae > Spicauda > Spicauda simplicius. The sequence continues at coordinate 16,271,614 of OX453062.1, forward strand.
AATGTCTTTATTTTGTAGAGGCCTGCGGGGGCACTTAAAAATTCTCAGTTACATTTTTTTCTTACACTACCACCGGATCGGAATACGACTTCAACTGAGAAGATCCGGCAAAAAACTCAGCGGGTTTGTCTTTTTTTCTTATTTATATTCATTTTTTTTATATTATTACAATCATGTTTTTTTTACATGGTAATGAAAGTTAGCTCCAGTATCTTGCCTTACAGTTCAGTAAAAGAGAGCCCTGTTTGGCAAGATATGCTACACTTTGACATTTATTAAATATACTATAGTAGTGCATATTATTGCTCAGTCCCAAGCTGTTTTGTCTTCTATGTAATCAGAAATTTTATAATACGCTTGACGGCAAAGTTTAATCTTGATTAAAGATGATTAAAGCTGAAGATGAAGAAGATACGTGCTCATGAAGACGTGTTATCATGATCGAAGTAATTTGTTACAGAGGCGAATGCTCTTTTGCACCTCCTAAAGTCTGTCCTGATCAAATTATTAATTATTTTTAGATATGCCTCGCGGGTTCACCCGCGCTTAAATAAATCACAATATTTTTTGTGCAATATATTTATTTATTTATTTATTGCACCTTTATAAAACAAAAGTTACAATAGGGTAAACTTAATGCCTTATGGAATTCTCTGCCAGTCAACCCTGGGTGGCTGGAAATTTTGCGGCAGGTGTAAAGTTAGAAAAACTATAATATAGATACTTATTATACTAGCTTAAAAATACATTTATATTACAAAATAATATTATATTACGTTTATATTTTTAAATAATATTTATATTATGAATTTTGAATAATTTGATTTTAATTACATCCATCCATCCATCCATCAGCCTGTTGATGTCCACTGCTGAACATAGGCAACCTGTAATTGGCGCCACTCCAACCGGTCCTGTGCCCTTTGAATCCAACGGTGATTAAAATTACATAAGAACTAATTGTTTTAGGTGACATTGATACGGACTATAAATATAGAATATAATATTTCCTAGGTATTAAAAATATTTTAAATGCAGTAGATAGATTCGGCACGGTGTGGTTTCTTACACAGAGAATAAAATTCTACGTATTAGAGCAATGTCTTTTACATCAGTACTTTGTTTTTTTTTGCAAATAGGTATATGCAATACAGACATAGCGAAGTTTAACGTTTATTATATGTATGGATTTTTATCAACTCGGCTGGGCTGCTTTCGGGAAATTTCGTAGTATCTTCTCGTCCACAAATAGGTATATGCAATACAGACATAGCGAAGTTTAACGTTTATTATATGTATGGATTTTTATCAACTCGGCTGGGCTGCTTTCGGGAAATTTCGTAGTATCTTCTCGTCCACAAATAGGTATATGCAATACAGACATAGCGAAGTTTAACGTTTATTATATGTATGGATTTTTATCAACTCGGCTGGGCTGCTTTCGGGAAATTTCGTAGTATCTTCTCGTCCACAATTCCTCAGTGCCTGAAGTCGAAATTGTTCGAGCAATGTGTGTTGCCAGTGATGGCCTATGGCGCCGAAACGTGGTCCTTCACTAAAGGCCTCATTGGAAGGCTCAGAGTCGCTCAGCGTGCTATGGAGAGGGCTATGCTCGGAATTTCGCTACGAGACATGATTCGCAACGATGAAATCCGTAGACGAACGAAGGTTACCGACATAGGTCTCAAAATCAGCAAGCTGAAGTGGCAGTGGGCCGGCCATATCGCTCGAAGGACCGATAACCGATGGGGAAGAAAAGTCCTCGAGTGGCGACCACGTTTAGGCAAAGGGAGTACAGGTCGCCCCCCTACCAGGTGGAATGATGACCTGAAGAAGACAGCGGGAAACCGTTGGATTCAGAGGGCACAGGACCGGTTGGAGTGGCGCCATTTATGGGAGGTCTATATCCAGCAGTGGACATCAAAGGGCTGATGAATGGATGGATATGTATGGATTAAGCGAGTAACATGTGCAATATCAAAAATTTATTACTCCAACAAATTTCATCTTGCATACTCTAATTTTATACTTTCGTTTAGTATGATCATCGCATACAGTTTTACAACTATCGTAAAAGAATTTTGCGACAAAGTCATTTATATTCCAACGAAGTGTACCTGCGAAATTAGCAATAAAAGTTCTTGGAATATGTTTATAGCAAATAATTTTCAAATTGCAAAGCAACATGTTATTCTATGACTACAAAGTTATGGAAATGAGGTTAAAGAACGTTTCTTGTTATGTTTGGTTATTGTTAGTACGTAAATTACACTGTAACTATAAAGACTACACAGTAAAGAGAATATTTTAATTTCTATTTAGCATTTTACGGTACTTTTGACAACGCTTTAACAAGTACATACTATTTTCTTATATTGTTATTTGTAAAGCAACAAAACTGAAAACTTTGTAAAGATCGTTCCTAATTTGTAATGTCATCATTCATAATTATATTTGTCTATTTTTAATTTTTGTTTGTTTTCTACGCAAATACAAGGAGTATGATAAATTATATACACCCGAACTCTCAATACTTCTGCCATAGTTTGTATAAAGTTTATGATTATTTAATTAACATTAATTAACGTACCTACACATACACTCAATGATTATATGTAATAAAAATAATTTTGTCGTTTCTTTTATAAATGTGTGATGTGCGGACATGGAAATGGGGGGTAAGTGAACTAGTTAGTGTATTATACATTCTTAAAGTTTCATAGTTTTGCTTAAATAATAAAAAAATCAAACTAGCAATAAGTGCGCCTGTCAGTAAATACTCAATGCCAACCAGATATTTCTGTAATAACCGCAGATAAGTCTTAAGATGCGTTGCTTCTTTTGATGGTTAAGTTGTTTCAAGACAATATAAAGGATCCACGTAGATTAAGGATTGTTATATGACTTAATACATACAATTGGTTCATTTATCAAAAACACTCGTAATACGTAAAATGCATTACGTAAACTTATAATAAGCGTTCATATTCTCAAAAACACATAAAATAAAACAAAACCTCATATTACTATTCGTACGGTTAGAACCAACGGAGTTTTGCGGTTCATTCATCGGCGCGTGGCCCCGCATTAAATTAGTCGTTAGTTAAACGCGGGTTAATAGTAACTGATGTGGCGAATTTGTAACTATACGGATTTTTATTTAATCATTAACGTCATATTAAACGAAACAATTATTTTACTACCATCCATAGTATTGTGATACTTATTGTGAATAGAGTGTGAGATTAGATAAAAAACAAACAAACAAACGCTTTCTACACTCATAGCTCCCACACTAGGATTTTCTCCTGTGTCGTGGGTGTCAGTCAAGACACCCAGACCCAGAACATGAATCTAAACTCATCATTCGGACACTTTTATGGCCGGGAATCGAACCCGGAACCCACTACGCGTCAGACCGGTATGATAACCGCTCCGCTGCATGGGTCGTCAAAAAGAACGTGTTATAAAGAAAGAAAAATAAAAAAGTACTAAAATATAATAATAGATAGACTGATTGTAAAGCTAAACTTTTTTGCGGTATCAGTTGAGATTGAGTATCACACCGTATTAGTGTAAGAAAAAGTACTGTATTACGATTCAAATGAGTTAAAATGATTCATTGATACCTTCATATGTAGGAACTAGGAACCTTCCATCATTCCATCCAAGGAATATCAAAAAAATGAATATAAATAAGAAAAAAAAGACAAACCCGCTGAGTTTCTTGCCGGATCTTCTCAGTTGAGGTCGTATTCCGATCCGGTGGTAGTGTAAGAAAAAAAATGTAACTGACAATTAGTAAGTGCCCCCGCAGACCTATACAAAATAAAGACATTTCATTTCATTTCCATCAAAACGCAAACAACTGCATCACCTATAAAGCGGTGGTACCTCCCCAATCGAACCATACTCATTCTATTTTCTAAATATTTTATATAAGTATGTTAAAATTGAAATTCAATTGAAATAATCATTAAATTAAATAATGATGAAATAGTATATCATTTATATAATAAAAAAAAGTTAAAAAGTTTTATTATAATAAACCACGAAATTCATGTTATGATGGTCGGACACTGCAATCAGCGGATATCTATAAGCAATACAAGGTAGCAAAATCGAACTACAAAAAGCTACCCCCTTTAACTTTTCCCCTCCTGTTTTAGTATTCTGACCAGCGGAATACTAAACAACTAATTGTTTATTTATTTACTGCGAGCTTTACGACTACAGAGGCTTTCCTCCGCTCCAGTGATTATAAAAAGGCAGTAAAACAGACGCCGTGACATTTTAAAATGTTAACGTGACTTCATGCTTGAATACCTAACACCTGCCGGACATAGAGTTTCTATGAAATTATGCAGAAGTTCAATGCATTGTAGACTAGTGCTGTTTGTTAGTAGTTCTTTGCCGTTTAGTAGTACGAGTTTATTAGGTTTCTTCAAACCAATGTTTACGATTTCGCCAAAACATTGCAAGTAAACGTAAACGGGTAACCGTTTACGTTTTCGGCCATACCTTGCGATGTGTTTTGCAGTGATGGACTAAAACGTAAACAATGATTACCATACCTCCACATAGCTCCGAGAACTTTTTTTATAAAAACTCTCGGGTGTGTAGGTTTCCTCACGATGTTTTCCTTCACCAATTTTCTTAGGTGCTTTGATTAGAAACACTATATACTATCTTATATATCTTACATCTAATATATTCAATATTTATTTTTACCTCAATATCTGTTTCTGTTGATAAATATTGATAACTATAACTATAATGATAACTATTTAGCGCGGCTGAGTTCTAGTTGAATGTTTTTTTTAATTCTCAGAAGATGCAACGTATTGATCAAATTCAGACGAATTTTGTTCTATATGTAATTTATTGAAGTTTAATGATGGCGGCTGTCCTCATAAAAATATTGATCGAAATGGCAAAATACTGTTACAAACCAACAAGTAGCTTGCCTGGGGACACTACTGTTAAACTCGTGACTACATTAGTTATAAACATCAATAAGAATCTATATAATGATTGTATTTAAATTGATCGTGCTATGTTATTATAAATATCATAAATCAATAGAAGTCGCATCATAAATAAATGGTTATATAAGTAAATATTATAAATGCATATATTTAATTTTATATAATGTAATAGATTAATAGTAATGTTTTTGTCTCTGTGACGGTTTCCTTAACGCCTGCCATTTTTAGTATAAAAGGGAGGGTGTTATCGTAATATGGATCATTCTAATAATTCGCAAGTGTAAGACGTTACTCTGTCCGAATGTATTCTGAAATTGTATACGTGTAAAATCGTGAGAATATAACAATGTTGTACATAATGTGTCGTTTACTTTGGCCATCCAATTCTACTTCTGTAACAATACTTATGATTATAAGGACGTTAAAGATTTTTTTTTATATGGCTGAAGTAGCAAACGAGCATGCAGTCCACCTGATGGTAAGTAGTCACTGCCGCCCATAGACATCTGTAATCAACTACATACAGAACATGTGTTCCATCTGAAGTCAATCACAGATGCGTTGGTACTTCCGAGGACTATGGCGACCCTCATGCGTTAAATATAATTGATAATTTAAAATATTCTGGATATATTGGGTATTTCACAAAATTTTATGTTTATAAATTTTATTGCTTGTTAGTATTGGTACCAAGTCAAATATTGGAATACTAAATTATGCACGAATTTATTGGCCTGATTCAAGTGTGGTTTTCAGACTTCACTTGGAGTTAAATTGCATTTTTACATCCAGTCAGCACTCAATGGATGCGAATTTAACGATTTCAAGTGATTGCATTAATATTGAGTGTCCGAATGTGGAAGCTGTGTAAACTTTTTGCTGCTCTCAGTAACATGAAGTATTTTTTTTATTTTACGTATCTCTATACATACGGAGTCATTCGCATATTTATTAAAGTAATACGCATTTACCAAAATATGACGATTAAAATTTTTAATTTTTAATTAATTATATTATCACAAAGTAATTTCAGATAGCAAAAACAAAAATAATATATTTTTCTACGTACGCTAATTATGAAAAGAGATTTTTTTTATGATGAAAGTACTTGGGGCCATTGAGATAATATGTACTAAAGTACTTTAGTAGATATTATCTCGATGCTTGGGGCTGCATTTGCTTTTTGGAAAACGCTACGATAATGTTTAAGGATCCTGCAAAAAATAGCAATTGGACATAAATTAGGACCTATATGATTGGACATATCACGCATTTTTAATCGAATAAGGATTTTGTATCGTATTTTTTATTTCCAAAAGGTTTATGTATATATCTTACTTAAGAATATAATATAAATGTGTACAAACCTATGTCGCAGCAAGAGTGGGTTTCTATTATTTTAAATTGGTTTGTAATGTGACCTATTAAGTATTCACCTAATTGATTCTAAATATTTAGTATACAACTCCAGTTAGCATCCTCTCGATACTCTCCGGAGGACACTCCGACACCATAAACATAGAACAAGAGATCAGATTCTGTTTGTATATCTCGAGTTGTAGATACACATCTCTGCGACTACGATTGAGTGCTGTCAAGTAAGTTGAATCTTATATTTATTAATAAGGCAGATTCTTATAATTTATATAAAGCCGACTGTACATTTTGTGCTATCGCCCAAAAGTTGAAGTAACTTTCTATTTGCATCTTTAAAATTAACGATGGTGAAGTCGTAGGCTATTCCTAATGGCATATAAATATGCAAGAATTAATTTAACTGGAAATTTTGTAATCGCTTCAAGCAGCCTTTATGTAAAAGCAAACAATAAATACATTAACAATTGGACCCTGTTAGCAGAAAAGATCCAGTCAACATATTGATTACTAAACATATCCACGATCTACTACTATATATGTACAAAAGATAGTACTTTTTAAAATGTACATGTTAAGCCTAATTACACTGGAGATTTTCAAAAAGGTAATATAACATTACGATTTTTATGGTCAAACCGCGTTTACTCAAAAGTAAAAAAACTGTTGGATCTTTGCTTAACAGGGTCCAATTGTTCAATACAAAATGCAAACAAAAGAACGCATTTTGCCTCATCTTGTCACTTCTAGATCTAATAAATTATTTATTTCACTTACGCTCTGTTATAGCCCAACAACTTCAAAAGCGGGGTTTATCTATCATAATCGTGGCACGTTTTAACATTTTTTCTTTTACCATAATTAGGCCCGTTTCAAACGTGTCATCTATTACAGTCATATTCAGTTCAGGCGTTACCCGTCACGGCTATTAATAAGCGGGCTATTAGCGGTTGATGTATCGACTGTCACTACTACATTATTGTTATAGTCTATGACCTCTCCGGAAGCTTTCGACGGGGCGAAATGCCGATGACATGCTAGATAATTCCCTAAGTAATTTATCATTGCTAAGCCCGATAGTAAGGGAAATCAATATAAAACTGGCAAATTATAGGCCATAGTTACGTTTAAACGATATACGAACAACAACTCGACTTGAGTTGGGAACTTGGTAATTTTATTCGAATTTGTGAAGCATATTTTAATTTTTTTTAAGTAAAATCATGTTACTTTGTTCAAACTTTTTGTTTCACATGCATCACTTCACACTACCTGCCCTGATTATTAAAGTAAATAAAGTCACGGAATTATTGTGAGGTTTTTAATTTAAATAACTCTATTATTATCAAATAAGTGTATTGACGATATGTTTCGAAGTAAATATTTATGGAAACGTCACCAACAATTATATAAAAATATTATAATATTAATAAAAAAAATTTTTTTTTGCTGCGCTGTAATAGTAAAACTTCTTGTGATTAGACATCATTATGCTGTTTGGGTTGTTTTTTAAAGTCTATTATTAACACTTTTTAACATTAAACACTTTTTAGTACTACATAGCAACAAGCTTTTTGGATGGCTCCGATTGCAAATTGACAATATTAAAATTTTACTAAAAAAAGAAACATTTATTTTGCAAAATCTTTGTTACCGATGTGTACGAGCCTAGCTATATATTAGCCAGTGTACTGTATCAGTAACTCTGTGACAAAAAACATAACATTTTATATGAGTTACGGTGCTTTAGCGAGCGTTGGATAAGAACAAGATTACAACGATACGTGCCACGAATACGAGCTCGCGAGAATTGGGCACATCAAAGAGACGAACGCTTTGATATTGATATAAGTGCTTTTGTTATCGATAACATGAAATTCTTTGTACGAGAAACAGATTTGCATATTGAAGTGGCTAATGAGCATGTAGCTTAGAATATTGAGGATAGAGGCTAGAATATAAATTTGATAAAAATATTCACATTATAAAAGCTTAGGTCTACGGCCGAGTTGTTCAATAAAATCATACATTTGATATCCATATCATGAGGGTGGCCACAAGTGGTAGAACTTAAGTAGATCGACCGTTGAGTACCACACCTACTTTTATTACTACTGCCAAGCGGTTTTTTAGTTTCGGTGAGTCGATAACTCACATTCATAACTCACCGTCTTATAGTAGCAATGAATTGCTTGGGAGTAGTAATGAATCTCCGATTGACTCTAGAATCGTTGTTCTGTATCAAGATGCTTACAGGTACATCAGGTGATCAGACATCAGATGGCAAATCCATCAGGTGAATTGCATGCCCGTTTGCTACATCTCATCAAAAAGCCATCTTGGTAGGTCCGCATTTTGAGTTTAGAATAACGTTTAGTTAATCATGCGTAGTCATCAAAAGCAAATCTGTAAGCTAAATTTTTATTCTATCGGTTGTGGTCAAGTGGTTAAAAATTAAATCAGGTAATTCAAATAAAAGCTTAGAATAATCAGAACATTGTCTAATGAACGGCGAACTGGAGTGTTACGTGACGTCGGCCACAGATGCGTCGCTTCTTGTAAGTACTAAGCTAGAAAGTTTCCCATTGGTGTGTCTCACGCCCTTTAAAACTAACACCATCCATTTATCCATCAGCCCTTTGATGTCCACTGCTGGACATAGGCCTCCCCTAAATGACGCCACTCCAACCGGTCCTGTGCCTTCTGAATCCAACGGTTTCCCGCTGTCTTCTTCAGGTCATCGGTCCACCTGGTGAGAGGGCGACCTTTGCTCCTTTTTCCTAAACGTGGTCGCCACTCGAGGACCTTCCTTCCCCATCGGTTATCAGTCCTACGAGAAAAAAAACTAACACAATACTGGACAATTAGGTTCGTAGTAGTCGTCAAGCGTTTACCGTCCCACAGCAAGGAACAAGTCTTCTCACTGAGTGTCCTGTAGTTGGAAAGTAGAATACGGCTACGGTCCCTTGCCTGTCGTATGAGGCAGTTAAAAGGGGGCTTCAGGGGTTGCAGGCGGCTAGAGTGGGAGAGCTCGAACCGTCCAGTTTACTACCGGCAACATTGCGTCCTATTGAAGATCTCGAGGTCTCTTGCAAGCACCAAGGAAGGCCACCGAGGAGGTTTAAGTGGGTAAAAATACCTTCTTCAGTGCACCTTTTGAGGTATCTTCCCCGTCTCCAAAAAAAGAAATTTTCTCTCAGAATAGGTTTTAGAGCATAGTCCACCGCACAAGTATTCTGTTTTATCATTAAATTGTAGTTAAATAATATTGTACGTAGTATTCTGAAATTAATAAGCCTGGCATTAACCTCTGAAGGATCTACACAGATAAATAGAAAACCTTTCAGGCCCAAACAAGTATGTTACAATTTTGTCATAAGTCGAAACAGGTTTAGGAGTGGTGTCGTCCATGTCGAACTATGATGGGTTTTACCAGTCATTATTTCATTGCTATCGCAGATGCACTGCGTTACTAGTAATTTCGAAAATTAGTTTCCATGAAATGAAATGTGTTTATTTTGCATAGGCCTACGGGGTACTTACAAATAGTATATTTTTTATTGCACTACCGCAAGATCGGAACACAACCTCAACTAAGAGGATCCCGCAACTTAGCGGGTCTTTTTTATTTTTGCTTGTATTACATTTTTTGACTGCCTTGTTTTCTACATGACAATAAAAGTTAGCTCCAGCATTTTACCTTACATTTGACTAAACATGAGTTTTGGTGGCAAGATACGCCACATTTTGACCCTTTAATAATTCAACTATCGAAATGTATCAGATAAAATGATAACTAAGAAAGAAAACACACGCTTCCTGCACTCATAGCCCCACACAAGCATTTTCTCCTGAGTCGGTGGTGCCATGGACACACACAAGACGATTACACAAACACCCAGACCCAGATAATTAATCTAAACTCATTATTTAGATACCTGTCTGGTCGGGAATCGAACCCGGGACCCATTGTGCGTCAGACCGTAAGAGAGAACTAAGAAGGAAACAGAAATTCCCTTAAAATAAACAAAATAGAGGATAAAAGCTTACTTTTCAACTACCTTCATAAAAATATATTTTGGCGTATGTGCGGTTAAATATATATTAAATAAATATTTGAATTCTATTTATTTCTAGACTTACAGGACTTTTGTCATTGTATCCCTAAAACGTATTCACAAAAATGTTTTTATTTAGAATTTAGACGTAAATAAAGGATGAATAAATGTCAATTGGAAGCGCACTCGAATTTTAAATCCGCGTACATACCACTAAGCCGTAGCGTAAAAAAGCAAAACGCGATTTATAAATAAAAATTGACGTACAGAAAGGATTTTCAGAATAAAACCGGTGGTCGCACTATTTTCCGGTGACACGCATTTGCGTGCGGCCAAATTTTATATCCACATCCTATTCAGCCTCTTGTTCCACTGACCTATTTGTTTCTTACCTGCAGCTCTGTGGAAACTTCGACCCTATACCACGGTAACAAGGTTTGAGGGAAAGTCACCGATTGTTGCAACTAGAAAGACTTTATTGCGTTGTGTCACGAAGGATCCCAGGTGTGGAATGCTTTTACATGGAAAACATGGATGGTTAGACCGACGACAGACTTGAGATGTTCGATCGTGTAATTGAATGTTCGCTTCGTGTTTTATCGACAAGTGACTTAAAATTCAAGACTTAAATTCTGTGCCTCTAGTGAAAACGAGCGTAGGATTGATTTTCGCTAAATTGAATTTTCCAAAATTGTTAGAAAAAATCTGCTCTTTTGATTGATCTCCATTTTAACCCTATGGGTAGGTCTCGATTTAGAAAAATCGTTTAGAAAAACTTTTGATAAAACTGTGTTTTTGTAATAATTGTGGTAAAAGATGTCTTAACATGCATGTTGTAAAGGAATTTGCTAAAAGAAGATTTCATTTGGCAAAATCAGACTTAAACCCGTTTTCATTAGAGGTACAGAGTTGCCTTCAACACGAATAGTACATTTATGGAAATGTTAGCGACGAGTTTAGATCTTACATTTATATAACACTTACCCGTGTGTAAAGCATAGCATAAAAGAAGACCTATGATGTTAGCGATGAATTTAGATCTTTTTATTTAACGTTTATCCTATTATTTATAAAATAAAGCATTTAGGAATCTATATATATTATACCTCTATGCTTTGCTTGCGAAGGAGTTAGTCCTTACTTCACATGATTTGAAACTGGTACAGTTTTTTCTTGGCTATCCATGAATATCATATTTCAAAAATCTTTATATCTTCAGTACCTCACATATTGAAAGGTATCAATTCTGCGATAACATTAGTCCACAGACACCCTTATATCATTCATAGCACCATGAAATTACAAAAAAAACTAAAACAAGTCAGTACCAAACTCAACAGTAAAGAGGAAACATAAATGTTTGACCGATCTAAATATCACCCTCATCCATTTTGACTTATGGATTCTAGTACTTACGACCATGCTAATAAGACCCATGACGAGCTTTGTATTTATAAAAAAGCTTAAGGATACTTCAGTGGCTATTTTTACAGGCGTTGGGTGCAAAACGACCCGAGTACATGCGATTACGGCATTGCTGGGTTAATTGGTTAATTAAAATTACTTTTTTTGACAGCGTACTTTATGAGTTTTGCTCTAACTCATGAGTAATGGTAATGCCGGCGGGTATAATGGTTTGTACTATCTCAGATTTGTATTGTAAGGTTGACAAATATTAGGACTAAAATCAGTATCAGGATCCCTTGATTTTAGAGCGGAGAGGAAATTTTGCATTTTTTTTTCATTATTTATGTCGTAAGTATCGTATCGTTAACCCATTATTGTTGTACTGCTGGGCACGGGTCTTCACTCGGAATGAGATAGTTTTAGGCCATATCCCAACGCGCTGGCCAAGTGCGAATTTGTGGATTTCACAAACCTGCGAGAACTTTTTTTAAACTCTCGGGTGTGTAGGTTTCCTCACGATGTTTTCCTTCATCGAAAAGCAGTGATAATTAATTTCTAATACACTATGTGCGTGCCTAGGTTTGAACCTCGGACCTCCCGATTGAGAGTGCAAGTTTAACCATTAGGCTATCACTGCTATATGTCGTAAGTATATATGTAAGTAGTAGTAAGTAAGTAAGTAAGTAGTAGTAGTAAGTATACATTTTCGTAATTCTTATTTTAAATATAAAATAATTATATAAGAAGTATCTTTCAATTAATAATATTATTGGAATACATATAGCTGAGAATTGTTTAATTGGTATGTGACTTGCGTCCAGCATCTGATTCGTTGAAACTCGGCACATAGGATACTCATTAATGTAATAGACGTGTACGAAGCAGCGGAATTTACCTAGTTCAGTAATAAATCAAACGAATAAGCATCCACTACAACGTTATTTTTAAAACGAATATAACTTTATGATATTTATCGATAAACTTTACAAAACCGAATCGATATTAGATAATCTATGTTATTGTAACAGCAACATAATTAACCATCTGAAGTTAATCAAACTACATAGCACTCGAAGCCAGCTCAAAGTCAAGTATTTATTCTGGCGAATGGAAGCAGTTAGATGCGTCCGATTGCCTGGGAGTTAGTCGAAAATTGCCCAAATGAAAGCTCAATGAACGCGTCAGAGTTACTCGCCGGACGCATTTGTCCACGTCCGGATTGTCCGCATTGCCGTACGCTAGTGTTGTACTCGATATATCGGTATTATAGTGAAATATCGATATTGGTTGTCAATAGTAATTTTATGGTTCTGATCTTGTAAAGTTTAGGTTGTAAAATTTTAAAAGTGTTACTTACTCTTTCACGCTAAATGTAATGGTTGGATTTCGGTAAAATTTGACACACAGAATTAATGACCCAATTTAACGCATAGGATATTTACTATCGCAGTATACATAACTGAATCGCGCGAAGCTGCGAGAATAACCTAGTAATACGGATAAAACAAGAATGATTCGTCTGATACTCATGATTGCCAGAGAGATGTATTTTTTCTAACGGTTACGATACGATTACATGAATCAATTTAAATGCGTTTAACATTATTATTATTGAACGGAGAAAATGTATTGAAAAAAATCAAATATTGATTTGAAAGAAAGGTTTTATAATAAAATTTATGTCAATATTTAAAATAGGAATTACACATAATTGTTTTATCGATAGCCCACAAAGTACATATTAGACATCATTACTTTATCTGGTTCCCTGCCCCAGAGCGCGGATATTCGGGTCATGAAACAGACGATCAGATGCCCTCATGATTATCAACTTTTAGTTGATCTAAAATAGCATGAGGTTATAAATTAACCAAAGTTTTATCTGATGTTACTTTTGACTGTTTATAGTATATGATAGACGGGGATTATTAAAAAGTTTTTCTATAATCCATACAAATTAATACTATTTATCTTACCGCAGAGTATTATTATTAGCGTAAGTAATTCTAATTAATTCATCCACCAATTTCGGCCACAGTTGGCCAGCGCAGTGGACTATGGCCTAAAACTCTCTCATTCTGAGAGAAGACCCGTGCCCAGCAGTGGGACAATAATGGGTTGAACCCCAAGTAATTCTCGTACTACCAAGTACAATCGATTTCGCAAAATTCGTGACCGCTTATGAATAATTTTCGCGAGCGTTCCCGTGCATCAGAGGGTGTGTTAAGTAGCCCGTCCCATTGATGTAATGTGACGTAACTTTGTCAAACTGTCGCACGCGGGCCAATCCTATATCTGTTAGTTTGGGATTGATAACCTTATTCTATTCTTATAAAATTAACTCTTTCTACACTTATAGCCCCACCCTGAGATATTCATGTGGATATCGTGGGAGCCATGTAAAAATTGCTTCCTTTCGCAATCCCTGTATAATAACATTTCAACGTACTGAATGTTTCAATTGCCATCTTTTTGGATAAAATTAAACAGGTGTGTGGGAACTAGTGTAGTTTGTCCGGCACACTTTTATATGAGGTGACCATCTTTGTGGTCGGGAGTAACAACGCATCAATGATTGACTTTAGATAAAGCCTTTGTTCTATATGAAGTTGCTTACAGTTAAAAAAAACGATATTGTTGTTTATCCAAAATGGCCGTCACAAAATGGCGGACATTGTTGAAGTTGAAATATAGCGGAGAATAATTTAGAAAACCACATACCTAGATCTGAGTAAATCTAACGTGGACAATCTCGCGACAAGCTTTTATATTATAGAAAATTGTACGATGCAGTATAATAATTGGTTTGACTACTACAAAGTTTATTTTTTTCATTTCAATGCATTAAATGGAAAGTAGTTTTAAAATTATTTAAACATTATTTTATAAAACGGCTAAGAATGGCTAGTAGAATTTATATTACAGACTTATATAAATGTCACTTTTTATTTTCTGAATAAAAACTAGGTTGAAAAAGGCGAATGTCACATGTTTCTAAATCACCTGCGCTTAGTAACCGAGGGTCACTGAGTAAAAACTTCTGGATTCTAGAAAAAGTGCCACATCTGTACAATGGCCTAATTTGACATAAGTGCGTTTCGCAAAAGAAAGAGGATTAGTAATAAGTGAGGTTTTGTTTGGACGTAAAAAATCTCTGAAGAAGTTCGTTTCGTTTTTCGGACTAATGTTTGCTGTTTATTCCGCCTTGTATATTTATTTCGATTATTTTAACACGTGGAAAAATAGCCGAAAATGTGTTTGAGTTAATATTTATGTTTTTCATACTATTTCATTGATTAGTACCTACATAATATGAAACGAGTGTACCTATAGTTTTAAGTATATTAATTTAATTAGGACTAATATTTCCGTGTTTGATTGAATATTTTTATGAGGATTTCAAAAAAATCTAATCATAGATATAATATACTGATATGAGAATTTCGGTGCTTATTAGTTTTGGATACAACGTTGTTTCACTCTAAAGGAATGATTCCCTACACAAACTATGACTTGAATGTCAATTTTTTTTAAGCGAAAATTTTACCAAACGGATTTTCTTGAGATTTTCCTCATAAACGCCCATTAAATTAAGTATACAACTTTGAGCCTGCCGTTATAACCGGAATCCCAGCTGATCCCGCGCCACCTCCGAACTTACCTCAGGCTGTTTCTATTTACCAAAAAGGATTTTGTTTATCTAGTACAGGGGTGTTCAACCTTTTTTGACCACGGTTTGATATGTTGGTAGCGAACTGGCAGCGTAATTGTGGATTAGGATATATGAAAAATATTTGCGAAATACGCTTTGCTTGTTTTAAATTTTTCTTTTTCCTTTTATCGAACTTAATGTAAATGATATTTATTGATTTAAAAGGATGTTTGAATTTTTTCATGTATATTTCATCCTAGAAAAAAAATTGTACATAGAATGTTAAGACGGTACTAATGCGCATATAGGTGAATCTACATAGAATACAGTTTATTAGTAATACCCAAGACTCGAACTAATTATATTAAAAGAAATATCACCTTTGAAGGAGCACAGTTATACAATAAACTTCCAAAATCAATTACCTAAGAAAGCTGACTCATTTAATGCATTCAAAATAAAACTAAAGGAATATATCATTAATAATTACTTAAGCATAACAAGTGATAAAATGCATTAAATGAGGGTAGCTGCTGTTGATGCATCGAACGAACGACGATTTAGCTATAAATTAAATATTGTTCTCGTACAAGTGACTGTAAGTCTTTATGAGTAATAAATTCTTTAAACCTAGAATAGGCCGTATTTATTAATTCTGACTTATAATTCCCTAATTTTTCTATGAATAGACTGGAGTGTTACCGAGAAAGTTACTACGGTTATATCGTTTGTTTACAATACAATAAGACGCTTAGAACCAACAAAAAAGCTTTCACGCGTATGTTAGGCGCTTGCACAAAGCCCTCTAGGTCCAATCGACCCAAATGGACACAAATAGTTGAAAGGCCCGTATGAGGTCATTATTCGGCGTGTTACCCGGCAAAAGTGTCACGATGGGAGACGACGGGCATTTATCTACATCCTTAGGGCACCACTGATTTCGGGAGGAATATATTAGAATGGGAATGGGCTTTTTCGAGGAATCAACGGAGACGGATTATTTTAGCCGGAGTTTGTGGCGTGATAAGTTTCCGCTTTCGTGTCCGACTAATAGTGGATGTGGAAGGGTCGATGGGAAAGTTTGGATGTGTTCATCACGTTCGATTGAGTCGCACCTGCGAAGTTTAGTTTAATTACAATCTTTTCACTTCGAATAATACTTTAATCGTCAATTATTCCAAGTTGGATGTAGGAAGTTTAAGTTAATTTATATTTTACGTAAAAGAAGATTGTTTGGTATATTATCTGGTAATCATTAGTTGTTTAAAAAATATAATTGTTCCTAAAATTTGACACCAACACGACTTAGTACACTTATGTAAATGTATAATGGATCACTCGCATTCAGTCGCACCTTGTAACAGAGTTCTTCATACGAACTATGCTGTGTATTTTCAATGCACTGAATATCGAAGTTGTACGTGTCTCTCATCCTTTACTTTTTTCGAATCGGAAAATCATACTAATATTATAAAGACGAATGTTTGTGAGTGTGTATGTTTGTTACTTCTTCACGTGTAAAGGGCTGGAGCGATTTTCATAAAATTTGGTAGGAAGTTAGCTGATACTCTGGATTAACATATAGGCTACTTTTTACAATGGGTAAATATCTTATTCCCACGGGACAATCGATTTTAGAGTTAACGCGGGCAAAGCTGCGGGATTCAACTAGTATCTAATAATGTGATGTATGTTTTTACAATTTCACGCAAAAACTACGGATTACGGTCAAATTTGGCGCACAGATAATTTATAGATTGTGAATACCTTAATTAACAAATCACGTGGTGATATAAAAGCGAGCGAATCCGCGAGAATACTCTAGTATTCTAATAAACGTATTTTATTAAATTTTAAACCTAGCCGAGCCCATACAATTTTGTGCACCATTATCCCTTTACGCTGAGTGCGTATGGAAATTGGGCCTGAAGAGAATTATTGTGCTCTAGAACAGTTTCTCTTTCTTGGCGTACTTATAAGCATTTATTTTCTTTATATGATTTCATTTAAAGGTGCTTTATGTGGCCAGAATTACCTAATATAGTAATATTTTTATTTCATTTTACAAAATCAGTAGTACGAGCTCGTTATATAATGTGTTTAACTTTGTTTTGTCCTTCAATTCAGAATACAGTAATTTTATTTCAATCTTATGAGGAAGTTATGTAAGGCACTAAGTGTAACACCTATCAATGAAGTATGAGACATGATTTGCATTTCAATTAATTTCCAATGGAACGACAAATCGATTTTTAGTATTGTAAATATGATTTCTTTTAATAATTTAAACAGTAGTTACTAAAAGTTTGACCTAAATTGCAAAATGGGGAATCGAATGTTCAAAAGTGAAAGGCTACGAACTATTCGACGACCCGCGTGGCGCAGTGGTTACCAAACCGATCCGACGAGCAATGGGTCCCAAGTTCGATTCCCGGTCAGACAGGTATCTGAATGATGAGTTTAGATTCCTGTTCTGGGTCTGGGTGTTTGTGTATTCGTCTTGTGTGTGTCCATGGTACCCACGACACAGGAGAAAATCCTACTGCAGGGCTATGAGTGTAGAAAGCGTGTATTAAAGCGTGTATTCGACGTACGTGGAACTGCATTATTTTACTGCTTTTACAAAAAACCGTGACATGACATCGAAGGAATTTTCATTCACCGACCAAGAATTTAGCCTAGATAAAGGACGGGCGAATCGAAAGTTTAAAAATCTTCCGGCCTTTTCAATCTTATGCTCCATTATCCCTCCACGGTCATCGCATATGGAAATTGAACGAACCGAAATATTGTGTTCCGAAGCAAACATTGCCTTCTCGGAAGTGGTCGTGGCTTTTGGAATATATTTTATCAATAACTTCTACATAATACCTATATCTTTCAGTTACATCTTTTTCTATCTGTTACGCAAATGGCTATGAATTTGACTAGCCAGGCAGAAATCTCGAAGAAACACAAATTCAGATTTTCAGTCTACGTCCGAACATATACCAGTCAATGGGTCTCGGGTTCTATTCCCGGCCCGACAGGTATTTGAATGATGAGTTTAGATTCATGTTCTGGGTCTGGATGTATGTGTATTCGTTTTGTGTGTCTCCATGGTACCCACAACACAGAAGAAATCCTAGTGTGAGGCTATGAGTGTAGAAAGCGTACTATGGCGTTGAGCCATGGAATGGCGACCCCACGAAGGACGGTAGTATATGTGGTCGCATAAGACCAGACGGAAAGGCGGGCCAAGCCGCCCATCTATGAAGAGCCCGATGGGGCAATGCGCTCTGAGGACGTCGGTTGCGTTCCTTAAGAGATCACGGTGTCCTCTTTGTAGTGCCGACAGCGACCACCGAAAAGGGGGGAGGGGGGTTAATGCGGTAAAAATCCCACATAACCCTGCGTTGCTCCCACGGCATCGGGTACCTTCTGAAGGCTTTCCCCTCGTGAAAAAAAGGCTAATATGTAATATTTATAAACTATACAGACTATACTTTATAGACTATACTATACTTTTTATACTTTATAAGATAATGAACAAAATATATTAAAGATAGAATAAACAGATTTTATTCTCTTAAAAATATGCCTAACAAATATATAGCCTAGCCAATATATTCGCAAGTAACGATCATTAAAATAAGAACAATTATAAACAAAAAAGAGTTTTTCATGCATTTTGTGAGGTAGCTACATGCAAAATCGAACTTATTTTACTCAAAATAGGTTCTCAAAATGAAACTCAAGCACAAAAAGACATTTCACGCTCTCAATGTTTTCAAACGAGGAAGAATCATCTATTTTCTTAAACGGGCGGAGAGATAACAAAGAGGTTTTCCGATAAGAAAGCGGCGAAGGGCCCCGAAAGTGTATTAGTGGGCCCTCTCTGTCTTGAGGAAATAATGCCATATGAACGGTTTTAGATGACGAAATAACGTATACTTTTATCAAAAAAACTAGCTAAGAAAATGTTAAATCGAGAGGTATGTAAACCACTAGTGACTAGACTAAGCTTATAGTTTTGTTGCATCTCTATATTAGTTACTAGCAGAATCGACGCGACTTCGTTCGCAAAGACTATAATGTAATCTATCCAACCATTTTACATTTGAGCACTACTCCTGGACAATTTTTTATTCTATTATCAATAGGTATAATAGTGTATGCAATAAAAAAAATTTGAGCAATATTTTTGACACTTTGAATCACATTACTCAAGATTTAGTAAAGACGCCTTATATATTCTAGTAATAAAAATAGCCTATGTTTCTCAGAGATAATGTAGCATTCTAATGGTGAAAGAATTTTTAAATTGGTTCAGTAGTTTTTAAGTTATTTCATGACAAAAATACAAAAATACAACGTTTTCCTCTTTATAATAATAGTAAAGATTCCATTAGATTTACCTTTTACCAAGTCACATTATTAAGATGTTAAACTAAAAACCGGACTGCGTACAAAATTATTGCCATGTTTGCATGTTTTAGTTAATCTTTAGCTGAATTGTCAAAGTAGTAACAGGATTGTTATATGGTATATATGGGTAGTTGTATTGGTCTATTTACTAGCTTTTATTTGATAGCCATCTTTTTATCTGATTGAAATAGCTAACGAGCATACATACACCTGATGGTAAGTGGTCACTGCTTCTCATGGGCATCTGTAATCAACTTCATACAGAACATAGGTTCTATCTGAAATCAATCGCAGATCCGTTGGTTCTCTCGAGGACTGTGATGGTCGCCTCATATAAAAGTTTGCCGCCAACCACACCCCTCCATCGAAACGCAAGAAATGCTTCACGCTAGAAATAGGTGTGGCGGTGGTACTTACACACCCTATTTACACTGGTTATATAAATTTGATGATCGCTACAGGATGCATACCACTATCCCGATGAAGTATAATGGCATAGGTTTCAAGCGATGGAAAGTCAAACACTTCCCTTTTCACTTCGTTTTTCATTGCCTCTTTTCAATTCTAGGTCTTTTTTGGTTAAAACTGTATCTTTAACTTAAAACTAATCAATTTTAATAAAGTTTTTATTTATTATACGAAGCAGCAAGATTTTTGTGTGAAATATGATACATTGTTGATGTTTATAATATATTTTGTGGAATTTTGTAAGAAACTTTTTATGCAAAATTTTTTTTCGAAAAATATTGACCCAGGACATTGTGTTGCAAGTGCTGCATGCTTGGAAAATATGCATTAAACATTAACATAATGAAATCACGTATTTAAAACTCATTTCGTCGTAATGTTAAAGTGAACAAACTGTTATGTGAGTTAAAACCGCGTTGTGGTACAATTATGATAGACCGAAATAGTTCATTATAGGTAAATGGGGGAATTAACTCGGTTAATGCATTTTAAAATAGTATATGAAATAATAAATAAATCACGATAGCGCACAGATCAGGCGGAAAACCGAAAATTCAGGTAATTGTTCAGTTAATAATTTGCATCGCTCGATGTCCGAAATCAATTTAATAAATTCCAATAGATGTAACAAATGAGACAAAATTTTATACCGCGGCTATTGGATAGATTCTAAAATAATTTCACGGGCAACTTCGCATTAGTTGAATTTTGAATATACTTGTTAAATATACCTAGAAGTACAGTACCTTCATACTTACCTTACTCCTCCGTACGTACTCTACTATCTCATACTAAATTTATGGGAGCGTTTATTGTAAAGTTTTTGGATACTTACCGTTATATTAAAAAAAAGTTATTATTGTAATTTTACTCATTTGATATCAGATCAAAGTTTTTTGATATCTGTAATAGTTACAGAATAATCGCTTGTGCACACTTAACGATTACACCCTGTATATATTATTTCAAATATTTAACTGCAATCCTTGCTATAAAAAAATACCAAAACACTGTTATTAGTGCCTAGAAGGTACTAATGCTTTTCATAAAAATATGAATTTCAATTTAAAATATCGTGATTTGCTGCTGATAATCATAGTTTTGTCAGGGCTTAGTAAATAACTTGACAATACTGCAACTAGATGGCGTTACATGTAACTTAGACGTTTCCTGTTGTCACATTAAATGTTCCTAATACCAGTAACTATACTTTTATTTAACGTTGCCTTAACAAATGAGTTACTCTTAACATTTTATGAGATACTTAAAACATAAAGCTATGACTGATGAAAGGTTTCCGTTCAGGTTAAAAATGATTATAAAGGGGCGAGGTAGGCAACCAAAAAACACGTTTAAAAAATAAGCAAAATAGGCAATTTTCTTTTGAAAAATGCAACCATTCCATCAGTATTTTCCTATGACGTTGTCACGTTCCACTGTCGTCAATAAACCGACTTTACAAACAACCGATTCTTTTTTATAATGAACTGGAATTAGAAACTCCGATATGGAAAGTAAAATTTTTTCGTTGTTCGAATTGTTCGATACTGAAACACTAGTCAAATATATTTTTAATAAAATATAGTTTTATATCAAGACTTTCGCCTAGAAATAGCTGTAGCACATTTGGTTATAACCTCTCTAGTTAAATCTTACCCCATGTTAACGGAAACTAGGCCAGCATATTTCTATCAGATTTGAGATAGCGCAAGACGATAACCGCTATAGGCGATGTCATTCAATTTGACTAAAAGGAATTCTGATCTCGTGCATTGAGCACTTAATAGAATTTTGCAACGATGGAATTATTTTTAATATGAATCTAGGGCAAATAAGAACCCCCCCGAAGGGCTGCCACCTTGTCGTGGTGGGGGGGCTTGCGTGTCCTGTTGATCCCCAAGGCCATACCGGTAGGAATACCCATGCCGGGTGGACTTGGTGGGGAGGGGCCCGACTAAGAGCAGCTCACCCCTCGTCGGGACTCGTTAGGGGGTTCGTCAGACGGGGGAAGGGTAGGAGTGCCCTGCACGATGTTTCTCAGGGACATCGGGACGGGCCCGGTGTGCACTAATCCTGCCGCCGGGCGGGCTACGGCACAAATTGTGCCTAGCCTCCGTCATAGATCGTAATCCCATCCAAGAGAGGTGCCGTGGTCATGTCTCACGACCTCGGATGGGACCGAGGGTCTTGCCTTAATTGGCCGGGCTGCGAGGAAGAAAACCTCTATAAATAATTACCCCAATCCCAAGCGGCAGCGCACCGTGAGGGGATGCGTGGCTGGCGGGGAGGCCAGTCGTTAGTGCGACTTCCGCCGCGGCACCAGCCGACACCGTGGCGGGTTACGCTCAGGCTTACCCGGGTACAGGGGGCACTGCCCGGGTGGACTTTCATTTCCCCCATACTCGTGGGACAAAATGGAGAAACTTTTACCACATTTAAAAAAAACAGACGAAGAGAAGGAGCCGTCCAAGTCGGACGGGGACGCGGTAGCGTCCAAACTGGAGGCCGGGCCTGCCAAGGCGCGGTTGACGAGGGTGTCGGGGCGCCAGCCTGCATCCCTCGCTACGTCGGAGGCCGAGGACTTCTCGGACTGCTCGCTGATGTCAGCACACTCAGCACGGTCCACGGCTACTCCGACTACAAAAAAGGCTGGAGGGGCTAGGACTCGTAAGAGGGCACTGCCGACAAGTGGTGGCAGTGAGAACGAGCGGCCCAAAAAGGCGGGAAAGGCACAGGGAGCAAAAGATTTCCTGGACCCCATGGCGCCGGTGACCCGCTCGAAGTCGAAGGTAACCCTCCCATCCCCTGAGGCCTTAGAAAGGGAAATGAGTGAGCAGCCCACTGATCACCTGGGCGCTCGCATAACGGAGAGCCTCGAGGTGATCGAGAAGGCCGTTGACAACTCGCGCATCGTAAAGGGCGACCTGGTGCGTGCTGTCCGCACGGCGGTGCGCAACGTTCAGGCAGCGGCGACAGAGGTGATGCAGAGGGCAACTACTGCCCACCTCAAACGGGAAAACGAGGTGCTGCGTTCCCAGCTCGCTAGCCTGCACGGTAGGATGGAAGCGCTCACGGCGGAACTAAACGAGCTGCGTCGTAAGAGCGCTCCAAGCAAGTCCGAGGCCCCCCGCGCGACTGAGCCGAGGAGGACCGGAAACGGTGAGGACGCCCTCATGGACCGGATTGGGTCCATGATTGACAGGAAGTTGGCGTCCTTCCGGGACGAGCTATTCCCGGGGAGAGCCATCGAGCCTCAGCTCGGACGGAAGGCCTCGGCAGCACCGGCGCGACGTCTATTGGCCGCAGCGCCCTTACAGTTGGCGGTACCGACAACGCCGGCGGCGCCGGAGACCTGGACAACCGTCGTGGGGAGGAAATCAAGGGCAAGGAATCGCCCCGCCCTTGTAGAGTCGGCGGTAAAGGGTACCTCCCAGCTGCGCCCGGCAGCCAGAGCGGTGCAGGCGCCGGCGCACCCTGCGCCCAAATCGGCGCAGTCCAAGAGAAAGGCGGCGAAGCAGAAGCTTCCCAAAGTGCCGAAGTCGGCGGCCGTGACAGTGACGGTGCCCGAGGGTTCCAACGTCACGTACGCCGACGTTATGAAAACGGCCAAGGGGAGCATTAAGCTCGCCGACCTTGGCATCAACGAGGTCAGGCCGAAGAAGGCCATTAATGGCGGCCTTCTCCTTGAAATTGCCGGAGAGGACTGCGCCGAAAAGGCTGATGCTCTGGCAGCACGTATGCAGGCTGTCGTCGCCGAGCTAGGCGTGAAGGTGGCGAGGCCCACCAAGCAGGGGGAAGCCAGGGTGATGGATCTGGATGACTCCGTTACGCAGGAGGATATCGCCAGTGCCATCGCCGCCTCCTGCGGGTGTCTCGCCACCGACGTCAGGGTCGGAGAGGTGCGGAAGCGGCCGTCGACTTTGGGGACCGCTTGGGTGCGATGTCCCTTGACTGCCATACATAAATTGGCCGCCGCAAAGAGACTTCTTGTTGGCTGGGTGTCGGCAAGAGTGGAGGTATTGCCCGCCCGTTCCCTGCAATGTTTTCGCTGCCTCGAATTTGGGCACGCGCGGCAAGTGTGCACCAGCGCCAAGGACAGGAGCGACCTGTGCTACGCATGTGGCGAGCCTGGACACAGAGCGAGGCAGTGTGTAGCCCAGACGCCGAGATGCGCCGTGTGCGCAGACCTTGGACGCCCGGCCGACCACCGCCTTGGTGGCCGTAAATGCAAGCCCCCGAAGAGGCGGCAGCGAGGCAGTGGAGCGGGTGGGGTGGCAGCCCCGACCGGCTCCCAGAGGACCGGCGGGCCAGTGCACCCCAGCACATCGCCCCGTCGTCCGCCAGCGGAAGCTATGGAATCTTAATGGCCACATCTCCGTCACTTAAGATCCTCCAGGGAAACTTGAACCATTGCCGCGGGGCGCAGGACTTGCTCCAGCAATGTCTCGTGGACTGCTCGGTTTCCCTGGCGGTGGTGGCGGAACCATATAGGGTTCCAGAGCATCCGCGCTGGGCTGGTGACGACGCGCACACCATCGGTGTGTACTGGGCGGGAGGCGAGGGAGATCCTCCGTGCACTAGACTCCATTCCGAGCGGGGTATTGTCGCAGTGGAGTGGGGTCCGCTCGCGGTGCTGGGAGTGTACATCTCCCCCAATTGCAGTCTGATGGCGTACGAGGCGTTCCTCGACAGGGTGGCGGAATGCGTTCGCTCCTGTCTTCCCCGGCCGGTGATCGTTCTGGGCGATTTCAACGCCCACTCACGGGCCTGGGGAGGCAGGCGCGACTGCGCCAGAGGTCGCGCCACTCTCGAGTGGGCAGCCGGGCTGGACCTTCGCCTGCTGAATCGTGGCGGGGTCAGTACATGCGTGCGCTGGCAGGGAGAGTCGATCGTAGACCTTTCGTGGGCGACTCTCTCTGCCGAGCGACTGGTCGTAGGCTGGAGAGTGGCCGAAGATCTGATCACGCTGTCTGACCATCGCCACATTTTGCTGGACGTAGCGTTGAGGCCTCCGGCTGCGAACGCCCGCCGCGCGAACGACCGTCCACGGCGATGGGCTCTGAGGCATCTCGACGGAGACTTGCTCGTCGCTGCCGCCCACGTTATGGACTGGTCCAGTGCTGCGGAGGGGGATGACGTACTCGATCCCGACGAGGAGGCGATCCGGCTGAGGGATGACATGACGGCCATCTGCGATACCGCGATGCCGCGTGTCAGACCCGGCAGGAGGCGTCCGGTGTACTGGTGGTCAGAGGACATTGCACGGCTGCGTACAGCATGCCTGCGCGCGCGACGCCAGTACACCAGGGCTCGGCGACGCCGCTCAGCCGACGCCGCGGAAAGGGAGGAAGCGTACGCGGAGTACCGGGCCGCAACAATGTTGCTCCAAGGTGCAATTGCCGAGAGCAAGGCCCGGAACTGGAGTGCACTCGTGGCGGAACTTGACCGGGACCCATGGGGACGCCCGTACAAGACGGTTCTTGGCAAGCTCCGGCCATGGGTGCCACCGCTTACGGAGACCCTAGACCCGACATTCGTGGATACAGTGGTGAACAGCCTGTTCCCAGGAACCACTGACGAGTCGGGTCCTTCCGCGGCGTCGCCGGATCCCTCCCCGTGGACGGAGGATCTAGTGGTGACAGAGGGCGAACTCAACGTTGCTTTAAAGCGCATGGCGAAGCGTACCACGGCGCCGGGGCCGGACGGAATCCCAGGACGTGCATGGGTCTTAGCGCTGACGGTGCTGGGGGTGAGGCTGTGCAGGCTCTTCACTGCCTGTTTTCGCCACGGACGATTTCCGTCGGTGTGGAGACAGGCAATGTTAGTGCTCCTGCACAAACAGGGTAAACCCAAAGAGTCTCCGTCGGCGTACAGACCCATCTGCCTGTTGGACGAGGCGGGCAAGCTGTTCGAGAGGATCACCGCCTCTCGAATTAGCAGGCACCTTGCATGCCCCGGCCCGGACCTGTCCGATAACCAGTTCGGCTTCCGGCAGCAGAGATCGACCGTGGACGCCATCCTCCGCGTCCGAGCGCTGTCAGAGCAGGCCATCTCCCAGGGCAGAGTAGTCTTGGCAGTCAGCATTGACATCGTCAATGCTTTTAACTCTCTGCCCTGGAGTGCGATTATGGATGGCTTGTCTGTCCATCAGGTGCCTTCCTATTTGCAGGAGGTGCTGAAGGCGTACCTGTCGGACAGACAAATCCGCTTCCCTGGCCGCTATGGGAGCGTTCGCGGGAGGAACGTCGTGCGTGGAGTGCCGCAAGGTTCGGTGCTTGGCCCACTGCTGTGGAATATCGCTTACGACGCGGTGCTGAGAACGGTGCTCCCGGAAGGAGTGAGCATCATCTGCTACGCCGACGACACCCTCGTCCTTACGGAAGGGGAGTGTTTCGAGGGGACGGTACGGCTAGCAGAACTCGGAGTGGCACGCGTCGTGGCGGAGATCCGCAGGTTGGGCCTCGAGATAGCGTCCCAGAAGACCGAGGCGATGTGGTTCCACGGCCGAAGGTCGAGAGTCGAGCCAGATGAGACCTCATTGCGCGTCGGTGGAGCGGTCGTCCGGATAGGCAGGTACATGAAGTACCTCGGCCTAACACTGGACGGCCGCTGGTGCTTTGACGAGCACCTCGATCGTCTCGTCCCCCGGATTCTCAAGGTAGCGGGTGCAATGCACAGACTGCTGCCGAATCTTGGGGGACCAAGGGAAGAAGTCCGCCGCCTCTATGCGGGGGTGGTGCGCTCGATTGCGCTCTACGGGGCGCCGGTGTGGTCGGACAAGTTGTCTGGCAGCCGGCGCCGCGCGCGGAAGTTAAACTCCGTGCACCGTATGATCGCAATTCGGGTCGCCCGCGGTTATCGCACAATTTCGTACGAGGCGGCGTTTGTCCTGGGGCGGCTTCCGCCTCTGGACATCCTGGCGGATATGGACGCACGGGTCTTCTTTAAGATCCGCGTCCTCCGTCAGGGGACTGAACCCTTCGACGCAGGGACGATCGAAGCTCTTCGGAGGAGAGCCAAATGGCGCGCTATGAGGTGCTGGCGTGAGCAACTCAAGGAGCCGCATAGTATACGCCAACGGGTGGTCGACGCTATCCTGCCGAACTTCCACGCATGGATGAAAAGCAACGGTCGAGTGACCTACCGCCTGACTCAGATACTGACCGGACACGGCTGTTTCGGTCAGTATCTGAACAGGATAGGGAGACAGGAGACAGCCCTCTGTCACCATTGCGGGCACGACGAGGATTCCGCACAGCACACGCTCGAGTACTGCCCAGCTTGGGAGTCTCAGCGGCGGATCCTCGTACAAAAGGTTGGAGCGAACCTTTCACCGGCGGCCGTCGTTGCGGCGATGGTTCAGCGGCGAGAGGCCTGGAACGGCATGATCACCTTCTGCGAGGACGTGATGTCAGCGAAGGAAGACGCCGAAAGGGCCAGAGAGCGCGCTGAACCCTCTCGGAGAAGGATCCGCCGCGGCCGCCAGTAACGGCACCCTGTAGTTCCGGGACCAGAATAGGGCTACGGCATCCCCTGCCTGTCGTAAGAGGCGACTAAAAGGGGCTTCCGGGGTTACGAGCGGCTAGAGTGGGAGCTCGAACCGTTCAGTCAGGTGATCCCGGGAAGGACGGCGGTACGTGTGGTCGCATACCGTCGTAAAGACTAGACGGAGCGGTGGGCCCAGCCGCCCATCTGGGAGGAGCCCGATGGGGCAACGCGCTCAGAGGATTCTGGTTGAAGTCGTTTCGAGATCCCGGAGTCCTCCTTTTTAGCGCCGAGAACGGCCACCGGGGGGGTTTTAGTGCGGTAAAAATCCCACATAACCCTGCGTCGCTCCCACGGCGTCGGGTACCTTTTGAAGGTTTCCCCCTCGACAACAAAAAAAAAAAAAAAAACAAAAAAAAAAAAAAAAAAAAGGGCAAATAAGAAAAAGTTCATGAAGTCAATGTCTTAATATTTCGCAACTGTAAAGAGTAGATCATTAATAGATTTAAGTTATATGTTTACTTATTTATTTTTAAGCTGTCAAATTTGAATTATATTGTTGGTTCCTTATGGTTCTTCGAATTGATTGTTTAGTTTAGACGAAAGTCATTGATTTTTGTTGGCATCACTGCCGCTCCTGGTTTTACTTTGTCGTGCTACAAATGGGTGTGTTGCTTTGATTATGATGGTCTTTTTTTACATGACTAGGGCTGCACGGCTTCAATTCTATTTATTTCCCACTAAAGGACAGCAATAAATCGTACTCACCGATGCTGTTCATAACATAATTGGCTTGCATGAATATTACGTCGCTACTTCTCTCATATAGAAAACAAAGGTTATATTTACATAGTTATATTTACATATTTATATTACCGAGAGTTATATGGTTGTTAAGTACATATATATGTCAATGACGATCTTGAAGCAAATGAATTAGTTTCAGTCGAAACTACATGAACTTAAATAAAAAATGTGCGGCACTCGGGGACTGCCGCGGTAAAGCTATTGCATAGCATTTTTATCAACTTAAACAATAATATTTATTTATTTATTTAGGCAGTATTTTTTGTCTTTGATATTAATTCAAGTTTTTTTCTTTGATGCTATACATATACTTTCTCACAAACAGCTGCTTACATATTCGTCGGATTTCCGAGCAGCTCGTCTCAATCCGTGCGAGTTTCGCTGAGAACGCTCAGCCGTGCTACATGGTAGGCGGAATGGGGGGTGTTGGGTTTTTTCGTTACGGAATTTCTTGATTCGATTGCCGCGCTCAAAGGCCGCGATAAAAGCTATGCAATAGCTTAAAAAAATGTTTCTGAGTTTGGGTCTAATTTTTAACTTTTCTCTTTCCGTATTCATGGCATCAAGGTGGTAGATTGACAATGATTCGACCAGGGGACCATCCCCACACCTACCACCGCCACATCTAGTTCCAGCATTAAGCAGTTCATACGTTTCAGAAGGGTGTGGTTGCCGGCTCTCATTTATGTGAGGCGACCATCTTGATCCTCGGGAGTAGGTACCTGTGATTGACTTCAGATAGAACCCTTATTCTACAAGTTGCTTACAGATGTCCATAAGCCGCAAAGACCACTTACCATCAGGTGGACTTTATGCTTGTTTGCTACTTCAATTTTACAAAAAAAAAACGTATTCTAGTGAGAAGTCACACCGCGAGGAGCATTCTTACTATATTTCTCTTTTTATAATACAATTATCAAAAAGACAGCTCTCAGCTTTCCAATTTGCCACTTCAATTAGTTCTATTTCCTTGTACGCTTTGCGAGCGGAAACTAGGCCGGAATAATGTAGACTATCGGCGTAATATTGCCAACTCAACTCTGAATAAGTTTAAATTATATGTTATGCATTTTAAAAATCTCAACGGATGTAAAATAAAATTATTTAAATATAAACGTAGTGAAAAATGGGTTATTACACATTACTAAAGTTTATTTTTAGCAGTGACAGCCTATTTATTGAAAACTTGCACTCTCAATCAAGAGGTCTGAGATTCAAATCATATGCACTGATTTTTCTAAAATTAGTTTTATAAATTAATTATCACTGCTTTAAGGTTATTGAAAACATCGTGAGGATACATGCACACCTGAGAGTTCTTTAAAAAATCAAAAAATTGTGTAAAGTCTACCAATTTGCACTTGGCCAGCGCGGTGGGCTATGGCCTAAAACTCCCTCATTCTGAGAGATTACTCGAGTTCAGCACTGGAACAATAATGAGTTGACGTCGATAATACACATCCTAGGCAGCAGCATCTCCTGTGTAACTCTAATACGAGTATCTACTGCGGTCACAACACGCTTGGCAGACACGATGGTATTTGCAAAACCACCTAATGAAAGGTGTCTGGAGGCAAAACTTTAGGTCAGCACACTTTAGGTCCTATACGTAGCCTTTTTATTTTTTATTTTTACCGCACTAAAACCCCCCGGTGGCCGTCGCTGAAAAGGAGGACTCCGGGATCTCGAAGCGCGCTGCCCCATCGGGCTCCTCCCAGATGGGCGACTGGGCCCACCGCTCCGTCTAGTCTTTACGACGGTATGCGACCACACATACCGCCGTCCTTCCCGGGATTGCCTGACCGAACGGTTCGAGCTCCCACTCTAGCCGTCTGCAACCCCGGAAGCCCCTTTTAGACGCCTCTTACGACAGGCAGGGGATACCGTAGCCCTATTCTGACCCCGAGGCTACAGGGACCCTATACGTAGCCTGCAAGTCACTCAGAGTGCTGGAGAGGGATAGCTCAGAACTTCGCTACGAGACACTATTCACAACGATGAAATCCGTAGACGGACGAGGCTTACCGACATAGCTCTCCAAGTGCCAGTGACCCGGCCACACCGCTCGAAGGACCGTTATCCGATTGAGAAGAAAGGTCCTCAAGTGGCGACCACGTTTATGCAAAAGGAGCATAGATTGTCCCCCCCCCCCCCCTCACCAGATGGACCGATGAGCTGAAGAAGACAGCGAGAAACCGTTGGATTCAGAGGACACAGCACCGGTTGGAGTGGCGCCATTTAGGGGAGGCTTATGTCCAACAGTGGACATCAAAAGTCTGATGGATGGATTAAGGGGACAATAAATGAGTAAGCTATATTTTAAATATATGTTGTTAACATTGTCTATCGTAGAAGTAAATTACATTTCATGTAACAAACTTAACATGACTGTCCAGTAACTTCTTGTATTTTATTTACCTATATGTAGATGTTATTCATGTTTATAAAATGAAATAAAGACCGTCTTGACGAACTAACCTCTTAAGTGCAATAATAAGAAACTGTTATCCATGCCACAAGTTCAATCTTATAATGGATACCAGGGTTCCAAAAAAAACATTATATTAGGTAACTGTTCAGTAATGTGTTCTGTATCCTACTATATATTGTACCTACAAATATTTGAAAAAATAAACTTTATTATTATTAGATGATTTTAAATATTTACAACAGGAATTCAATAATCTAGACTTGTATATAGTATATGTTCGAAAACAAAAAAAAGGTACCTATTAGTTATTAGAAAAATATATATATCTACTAAATTATAACTCTGTATATAAAAAAAAATATTGAAAAGAAAGTCTTTTAAAATACTAATTCGAAAATGTAACAGTATAGTCTGTTACAGTCAAATGTTATTTGAATGAAATTCTTAATTAACGTCAAATTATGGGCTTTTGTTCATTATTTGTTAAGGACAATTCTGAGGCCAATTTGAGCCAATCTGGCAAATAGAAAGTAAATAACGGACGGAATTTACTTCTTAATACCTTATAATACTTTTACTGAAATCATATTGATAAAATATATCTTAACATCTTTTTTACAAGTTTGGAGTAGCGAACGAATACGCATTCCACCTGACGGTAAGTAGCCGCCAACGGACATGGGCAACTTCATATTAAACAGGCTTTCCATATGAAGTAAATCATAGATCCAGTGCTGTTCCCAAAGATTAAGAACCAGTGTAGTTGGACTGGGGAAGTACCACCGCCACACCTATTTCTAGCGTAAAGCATTTCTTGCGTTACGATTGGTGGTGGTTACAAGCACACTTTCACATGAGGCCACCATTATAGTCCTCGGGAGTAGCAACGCATGTGTGATTGACTCCAGATGGAACCCATGTTCTGTATGAAATTGATTACAGATGTCCATGGGCGGCAGTGACTACTTACCATCAGGTGGACTACATGCTCGTTTGCTACTTCACTCAGATAAAAAAACTCGTTAACGGTGCCGGGTTCGATGGTCGATTTAAGTATAGATATTTTTGTACCATTATTTGTATATGGGCACATATAACATGCTCTGACAAGGCATTTTACTACTAATGAGCTAATTTCTCAGCTTCTTACGACAAAGTGCTAGGTAAAGTCAACAAAGTATTACTGTAATTTCCTTTCCATAGAGTAACATTGACAGTTATATAAGAAAGAACTAGGTAAGGTTTGATTACAGATGTTATCGGAACGAATAACGGGTGAGAATAGTACTTGAAACATACAGGCGTGTGCGTATAACTTCCCCTCCCCCCTCCTATGTTAGAAGTTTAGGACATAAAATTTACAAGTAGACATGACGACCCGCGTGGCGTAGCGGTTACCATACCGGTCAGACGCGCAATGGGGCCCGGGTTCGATTCCCGGCCAGACAGGTAACTGAATAATGAGTTTAGATTCATGTTCTGGGTCTTGGTGTTTGTGTATTCGTCTTGTTTGTGTCCATGGTACCCACGACACAGGAGAAAATTCTAGGGTAAGCGTATATTTTCTGTTTTTAGTCGAAATAATTCGGAGTGTTCTAAACTTGCTGACCTTTTTTCAGAAAAGCTATAGTTTGTTTCCCATGAACATAGCTATAGTTTTCCATTGATGGCTAAATGCTCCACTGATACTTATCACTGCATAGTATAAAACAAAGTCGCTTCTCGCTGTCTGATGTATGCTTAGATCTTTTAAACTAGGCTACAGATTTCAATGTAGTATTTTTAATAGATATAGTGATTTAAAAGGAAGGTTTTATGTATAATATAGTAGAGAAACACTGATAATAATTTTAGATTTTTTACTTTTAGGAGGAACGAAGTTCACGGGGTCAACCAGTAACATTTACGTTAAAGGAACAGCTACGTTTACACCTAAGGATAAATATTTCTAAATAAAAGTTATAACTTATAACAATACAATACCTATGTAAACAATACTTTAGCAGACGCGTAAGTCCAAATAACATTCACATTTGAATAAAAATACTATAAATACCTGAGTTTTACATAAAAAACCTCCTTATAACAATAAGGACAAACAAGTTAACGTTGTAGCGCCTTTTTGATTAAGGTAAAAAATACTCCACAAATCATCGATGCTGTCAACCACCCGCTGGTATGCTTATATTTCACTTTGTTAGTAGGTATTACTTTTTTGTCACATCAACTTACTGCATAATAAAAACCAAATATTGCCTCTCGATATTTGAATAATGCCCAAATCTATCGAATGGAATCAATAACAAATCCTATTGTGTCCGGGCGGCGAAATAATGTAAACACCATTCAAAGCACCTATCACGCGTTGTGGCGCACACCTCTATGAAATGAAACGATTATGCTACAAAATGTCAAAAAGCAAAAGCACGTAGGTCTAGGGGCGGCGACCGCGGCTCGTGGGGGGCGAGGGGGGCGAAGGGGAGCGAAGCCGACAGTTTCTCGCCGACCGCCGCGCCGCGAGCACGCCTTGTGATGCACCCCGCGCTTTGACGCGATGGCCTCGTCTGCGAGCGGCAACATCGTCGTCGAGTGGTTGCGATCGCTCCACTTGGGCCAATACGCGGAGAGTTTTATCGACAACGGTTACGACGACTTAGAAATATGCAAACAAGTCGGCGAACCCGATCTGGACGCAATCGGCGTCCTCAACCCTGCTCATCGGCAGCGGTTGCTGCACTCTGTAAGAAGTTTGAGAGAGGAAGGTGCAGCGGCTGTTTACTTTACGTTAGAGGAGGCGGCCGCCGCTCGCGACCCTTGCCGATGTGAGGAAGAAGCTCGGAAGGAGCAGACGACCGTCGCAGTGGAACCGGCGAAATATGCCGACGAGTACGAGGAGGGAAAAGCAGAGTTGGTTAAGATCCCGCGAATTCAACTGAAGCGGCTGTTGCGCGAGCGCCTGGCTCAAGACGGGATCCGGCTGGCCCTGCAGCCATATTCCACAACGGTCAGTGTCACAGAGTTGCGGGCATTGCTTCTCACGGGTGCTAGTTTGTGAAAGTGACAAGCATTGAATTACTCTATGTCCGATACTTGTGTAAGTGCGTCGTGATACAAAAAGTTTTGAATATCACGCGAGGCATCCGCGTAGAGGCACTGCCCGCGTCTTGTTATTTCTTTAGAACGAGTCTGTGTGTGGCGGCGGTCTCGGCCGCTTCGGGCGGATCGGCTCTCGGACGTGTTGCTATAAAGTTTGTTGCGTGCGTGATTTCCCTCGAGATGAGGAGTTTGCGCGCCTTCCCTGTCGTGAGAAGATTGTAATCGCGTGCCTCCCGGCTCTAAATTGGGTTTTACGATAAATCGCACAGCCTGTTTTAGCTCCCTGAGGCGTTAATTAGTAATACTACTTGTTCAGACACGAAACAAATATCTCAATCTCTGAGAATAATGTTGTCTGGCAATTAAAAGAGAGTTAAAAAGGTAATATAACAGTATAGCATGTAATCATTTAAACCACAAGTACATGTTAAAATGCTTACGGAAAGTAGGTATAAGAATTTCAAATCGTTCAGTATATCGTTATCAATACATATCCGACGCTGTTCATAGATTTCTAAGAAATTGATGCTTATCACAAGGAAGGTGTTTTATTTATTTACCGTCATTTTGTGACATCGTCCCTACATAATTTGTTACGTATAAAAGTCATTAACATTAACAGTCAAATTCATCAATGAAAAATGTGCGGCATGTTGTACTTTAATTATATTCAAAAATGATAATGATTTACGAAATATTCCTAAAACTCATGTCAATGCTGATACACTCGAAAGTACGTATCATTTGAATTTACAAAACAAGAAAATAATCCGTGCGATACAAAATGTCTTCATCAAATGGGCGGAAATGCTTAGCTGATGTTTTAATTGAGGTGTTATTAATTATACGCAGAGTAGTGATTAAGAGGGCGGAATATTGCTTGTAAGGCACACCCTTTGAGTTCGGCCCAAAATTTGTCTGTTTTGAAATGTCTTGCCGCGAACTTATCGCTCAACGATCCTTCACCGACGTAAAGATAGTGGTCGGAATTGGAATTTAGAATGAATTATTACGCCATTTGATTTATCGTAGCCAAAGTTTTGTTAATGACACCGGATTGTTGCGTAACTTACTTTGAAAGTATACTTTTCAGAAACTCATTCTATAAGAAAAATTACCTTTACTATCCTTTTGTCACTTAATTAATTTTTAACTTTTGTGCCGTGATATTTTAATGAACTTAAAAGTTTTTTAATTAACTTTCCTAAGGGTAACTACTAGTCCTATTCTTTCATAACTTACATTTTAGAACTACGATAAAATCAAATTCTATAGTAAAAATTAAAAAAACGTGTGAATTACTCGCAGCGAACATTTTGTTATTTCATCTACACTATGAAATATTTTACACACGTAATTTTAGCCCTAAAAATAACGAAATTAAATTAACTATAACAGTATTTTAATAAAGTTGATAATACGATAGTAACCAAGCCAATTAGGACAACTCCATAAACCGAAAATATTTTCAGGTAAGCTAACAAAGCCGTTCCGGGCAGCGTATAGTTATCCCGTGGTCATTACAACTTGCTGAATGCACGCTCAACCAGATTCCTTACTTTTTACTAGCGAAACTTCTTTGTTTCCACAGGAATAAGGAACAATGCGTTGTTTCTAGTAATTTCGCTTAAAACGAGGACTTCGAACCGCGAAGCCCTAGACCACGTTGAATTAAAATAAAAAGATGGTCAAGTTGCAACCATTTCTGGACCTTATTTATTTTAAAAGTTTACGAAGGTACTTGATTCAAATAATCAAATATATGTAGGTATTTCATTAAAAGCAATAATAATTATATATCTACGTAAATGAAATGACATTAAATTAAATTTTCTTATTTTGTATAGGTCTACGGTAGCATTTACAAAATATAAGTCACAATATGTATTCTTACACCGCTACAAGTTTGAAAAATGCTCAAAATGATATAGCACGGTTCACTTTTATATAAGGTGACCATCCTAGTCCTCAAGAATAGCAATGCATCTGTGGTTGAATTCAGATAGAACCCCTGTTCTATATGAAGTTAAAAATATTTACAGATGCATAGGCGGCAGTGACTACTTACCATGAGGTGGACTGCATGCTTGTTTGCTATTTCAATCAAATAAAAAAGGATAAAAGATTTATATTCGTATGTATAGATTTCATTCACTTTAAATGATCGTGGTTAAGATTTAAACAACTTTAAATGATCCAAATGAAATGAAATTAAATAAGTAGAAGTGAGAAATGTTTTTAAATTAACATTAAAATACATTAAAGTTAATATGACTGAAGTCATAATATAGGTAACGCAATGATATGGAGAAAATATTTCAGCTACATTTCATTATAATTGTTGTGGATTATGGGCGTGAAGGAAATGGAAAATGCGAAGAAGAAATATTTTCATGCATCGTGGTTTCCGTGACCTTTCCCGTTAAGCTAAGGGCATTACGAGCTTTCATGCCTACTTCAGAATTATAATCCAAGAGATAGATATTCGGTAGCTTTATGAATGTCTAAACGTTATGGAATTGTTTGCGTTCTTTTCTTAGTAACTTATTGAAAGCTAGCTTATTCTCGCGGTTTCGTCTGCTTCGGTGATGTCTATCACGGTATTAAGTATCCTATGTTTTAGTATATGTCATAAACTATGTGTGGGGCAAATTTCAGCGAAATCTGACTGGTAGTTTTTACGGGAAAGCGTAACAATAAATTTATATTCATATTTATAATATTAGTAGTACTCTACTAGGGATTATTTGTTATAATCCATCAATTGTGATTTCCTAGAAATCATTGGCTTTATTTTAAGTATACA
The DNA here is from genome assembly GCA_949699795.1 of Spicauda simplicius. Taxonomy (NCBI): domain Eukaryota; kingdom Metazoa; phylum Arthropoda; class Insecta; order Lepidoptera; family Hesperiidae; genus Spicauda; species Spicauda simplicius. Next base: position 16,308,593 of record OX453062.1, read on the forward strand.
TTTCTTAGAATACAATACAAAAATAAAAAAAAAAAACATTTTTGAGTTTCTTTTTTACCAACGTTTGGTTTCAGCTTGCTTAACGACAACTTTGAATTAGAATTTGTATGTACACCTGTTTTACTGTGGGTGAATTGTTTTGAAACAAACTTGTGGAAAGGTTTACGTCCGGGAAGGAATGGAAAACGATTACTGACTTAGCGGGAATGTTTCCTGCGTCAGTAAAGTTCCCTTGACTTGTGGTTTTAGAGACTTAAATTATCCTAAAAACAGTCCTCATGTATGGAATATAACAGTCAAAATAGAAATTGCAACTAACTGTTCAAACAAAGTAAAGTACAAGGTGAAAATACTAATGTAATTTAAGTTCATATATTCATCCGTCGGAGCAGTGATTGAAATTTGCCCTCTGGATCGGGAGGTCCAAGGTTGAAATCCCAGGCACGCATCTCTGATTATTAAATTAATTATCACTGCTTTACAGTAAAGGAAAAAATCGTGAGGAAACCTGTACACCCAGAGTTATTAAAAATAGTTCTCAGAGGTGTGCGTAGTCTACTAATACGCAGTTGGCCAGCGCGGTGGACTGAGGCCTATAACCCTCTCATTCCGAGAGAAGACCCGTGCCCAGCAGTGGGACATTAATGAGTTGACGACACATATATGTTATTATGTTAAGACATAATATATCTTTTAATATTGCAGACGTTAATTATGTATGTAAGTTTTATCTATCAGTCTTATCTTGATAGTCTTGCTTACTCTCCCATTCTGAGACCCGTGCCCAGCAGTGGGACAATAATGGACTAACTATATATATCAATCAAGGGTGCCCAGGGCACAGATATTCTCCCGTAAGGCTGAGGGAGTTCTAGACCATAGTCCATCATCAATTAGAATATTTGCTTGGATAACAAATAATTAACGTTTTATGTATGTTTTCATGCATTTCAACTGTCTAAGCGTGAATTACTAAAAAACGATCGAGTATTTTGTATATCTACAAGAGTTTTAAAGTTAAAATATGAATCATTAACGACAGCTTCGGTATTTCAAGGCGTACGTAACTTATATGGTTTTGTAAGGAATATGCGGCATGGACATTAGCGTGCGCACGGAAATGGAAATGTTACTGAGTTGGAAGAAATGCTTTCTTGCGTTATGGTTCCAATGACCTTTGTCGCTCATTAAGGCTTAAGGCATACAGTTCAAAGAAAAGCACCAGAGTGATTGACTTACTGACTTCAAGTAAATAACAGAAACCACTAATCATTATTATCTTTCTACAAGCCAAGTAAAAGTAGGAAATTACTTTGAAATAATTAATCGTTGTCTTTAGTATTATACTTTTTGAAGTAGATAAGGCACAAGGTAACGTCGTCAGTGCCTCTAACAATACCCCAATCTACCGACAGGATGCGCTTTTATGAATGAATTTGATTTCAATTATGAACATCCTCCGTCCAAATCGAATTGAGAAGCGATGAGCCTACAGTAATTACCTGTGATGATTTTTACCGGTTTCGAGCTTCTTGTCGGAACCTGTTCGAACTAAATAGGCTTAGGCTTACCGCACCAGGTACGGTTTTATTTTAATCTTTAACTTTAATATGATATGAAATTAAAAACGTTCCCTCAAATACTTTTTCGAAAATCCTGGTTTAAAATTGTTAGAATTATGTTGCGCTGAGAAATTAAATCTTGTAACTCCTTATCAATCGTGACCTATTAATGTTTTGCGAAGTAAGTAGTGTAGGGTTTTAATAGTCAATCTTAAATAATACTTATATTATTAGTCACTTTTAGAGTTTAACATTATATATATTGTGAATTAACAAAAAAATACTTAAAAAATATTACCATTGTGTTCAATATGTCGAGAAATCTTTATATCATGTTAAAAACCAAATTCGAAAATATAAGATTACTTACTAAAGGTAAATTATAAAGTACGAAAACATCTCACCGTTTATTATAACACAATATAGATAACTTTGTGATGAAAAATAAACAACTTTCTTGGTAATGCTTATAATATTCTTCCATTTTTGTCTGATATAAAATTAGGAAATGAGAATAAAATATACATACGAAATATCCTAAAAGAAGTAAAATATTCCTTTACTCGGAAATTATACATATAAATTGACAAGAGTATAATAGCACATTTAGCACTTAAGTTATAAATATATTACTGACAATTTATTAAAAATATCTTCAACGTTTACTTTATTTCATTCCACCTCAATTCATTTTTCCATTTTATGTTTTATTAAATTTTTAGTATGTAACGGTAGTTTTACCTAAGTAAAAGTGCTTTTAAAGCCACTGAAATTGACTTTATTTTCTCAAAGCCTTCCTCTCTAAAACAGCTCCGTCTATAATCGGCTTAAGGCCACATTCAACAGACGCGGATCGGCGGTAAAAAAACGACCAAGACTACTGCCTTCACAAACTCGTTGCAACTCGAGCGTCCTTGAATAACACGCCTAACCTAAATATTTACTATCCATCACTACTTTTTCTATCTCTCTCCAATAGCAAACACATACATAGTAACTTTTATTTTTATGTCATAAAATGACGTTATCTTTATCTTGGCACTTATCGTTATGCTGTCAAACGTCTGACTCACATAATTTGGTGCTAGGAATGTTAATTTCGAAATGACCAAAATGTATCAATACCTATTGAATTTAGTTTATAATTAAAACGAAATACAGTGCCGTAGCCACGAATAATATAAATTACATGTAATATAGGTACTTTGCAATTCAATTGCAGTTATGTATTTGCCAATATCACAGTGCCAACAATGTTAAAATCTAGTAAAAGGAGTAATTATAAGTATTATTTATTAGGTCTGTCATGTACGTCGTGTATTTCTTTCTATATATTATCTTTGAATGTTCTCTATAGTTTCCTTCGTAAAATGTGTTAATCATTTGATACTGCTAAAATATGATGTCTCCATTGATCCGTCTGTCTAATATTGGTTTCACATTCGCAAATACTCTCATTCACACTTCCAATGTAAAATCACATATCACTTTTCACTAAACGTTATTCTATACCAACAAAGGATCAAAGCACGATCGCTGTTCTACCCTATGTCTACCTGGACGCATCCCTTTCATCCCAACAATGCCGTTAGTTATATTTTTTGCCACAATTATCTCACAAAGAAGCAGAATCCAGGCAACTACCAACTTTACTCCTTCCTAACAAAGTTCAGTGAATATAATAGTGGAATTATTTTTTGCCGTATCGTGGATTTCACATTGCCGGAACTGCTTACAAAGAGATTGACATATTCCGTCGCGGTATCAGTATCAATTTCCGACAATTAGCTGGTATTTATCACATGTTAACGTCTATTGTGTTACATCCGCTGTTAAATAATTTATTGTTATTGGCGAAAGGTGCGTCATTTACGCTACAATTATTAGGTGTGACAAAATTGGCTTGTGCATTAGATTTTAATTCGCTTATACGTTGTTTGTTATATGTATACAAAAATAAATATTTAAATATATTTATTTTTTGAGAATCGGTTGTATGTTCTGAATAATGATTATATTAAAATACTATTTTTTATTTATAATTTGATTTCTAACTACGGTTTATGATTAGTTTTTTTATGCTATTTTTAGCTAATTAATAGTCTATTCTAGTCATTTCTTTATTACCAGTCATTCCCTTTAAATTATTTATAAGTTACAATATAATATTAACAACTTCCATTGTTTCTATTGCCATTATTTAACTTACCTCGAAAAATAGTAACTTCATCAGTCACTACACTATTGATCTTACTTTTGCTAAATTGTTTTCGGTGCTATAAAAATGAGAAACAAATAAACATAGGCATTCGAATGTTGCTAGCAATAGTACTTTTGGAAAAATGTACACTCTTGCTTGTAAGGTTGCTTCCAGCGTGGTTCAGAATACGAAATGTGCAGAGTGGCCCTTGGGAGCCGACCTTACATTAAGAAAATACGGACTTTCACTGCTTTCGTGTAGACGCTTACGAAAGCACTGGATAGCTTTACTATTTACTTAGCTATCTAGAGACAGCTCTTATAATATGTATGGTCTTCAGATGGTCAATTTAGTATGTATTATGGTATCTTCTTCTTGTGAAAGTTATTAACGTTAAAAGCCTTGACTTCTTTTTATAAGACTCGTCAATCCATTATTGTCCTACAGCTGAGCTCAGGTCTTCTTTAACAATGAGAGGCGTTTAAGCCATACTTATAATTTCTAGGAGGCACATATTTTGAGAAAAAATAGTGGTGCATGTCTGGGATTCGAACCTCGATTTGATTTAATAGGTCTGTAAATCCTGTTAATTTCATATACTGTTAATTTCATATTACTTATACACCGTCACCTAATTATCATTTCATTTAATCAAATCTATATTAGCGGCAACAATGATCCTTTAAGTCAGATAGTTATGTGTCGGCGGTGCCGGTGTATTTGAGACACATAGATTTCTGTCGTCAACCCATTATTGTCCCACTGCTGGGCACGGGTCTTCTCTCAGAATGAGACAGTAATAGGCCGTAGGCCACCTAGCTGGCCAAGTGCGAATCAGGGACTTCATACACCTTCGGGAACTTTTTTTTTTCCTCACGATAATAGGAAGTAGAGAGCGAGCGAGGTAGCGAGTAGGTTTCCTCGCGATGTTTTCATTCACCGAAAAGCAGTGATAATTAATTTCTAATACGTAGATTTCTACCATTTTTAATTGACTTATATTTTATGCTGCGTTAGTTTTGTTTGGTTAATTAGCCTTTGTGGTTTTAATTTTAATAGGTTCACATAAATATTGATGAATGGCTCTATTAATAATAAAATCTTGATTGCTCTGACTCTTTTTCTAACATTTACGAATAAACTTCATTTGCTTTTAATTACTCCCTCATACATACAATCAACATACATTCAATTAATTGCGACCAAATAAATGTATTTGTGAATTCTTCCAATTGGTTTAACATTCATTGCAATTTTATTTATACAATGGAATACAGAAATAGTTGTAAATAGTGTCTCTTAGAATTTGCAATTCAATGTACCTACTTTACATTTCACACTTTTTATTTAGTTTCCATGTGTTCTATATTTTATATCTGTATGGAAAATATATTTATAGCATTAAAATCAAAATGCTAAGAATAATTGCAGTATGATAATGATAATAAATAATTTTAAGTTTTCATCCTTGATATTCTTGATAAAAGGTTCGAAAACTTTTTATATCATCCTCATAACATGTTATTTTAGATATTTCTTAAATTAAATACCTATCTAAAATAACATATTATAAATGTAAATTATATGTTTTTGGGGAATGAAAATGTTTATTTGCTTTAGTTAATTATATCTGGAGGCCGTAGGTAGGTCAAGTATAAGTTAGCTTTCATTCTCTCTGGAACAATACTTTTTTCCCGATGGAAGGTACCCGTTGTCCTTTTCTGTATCCTTGGCACAGTTTCTGTGAAATCTTATGTTTATCGTTTGATTACTTAAGGCGTGAATGCATTGCAAATAAATAAACAAACAAACTGACATTCACGATTTATTGTATTAGATAGGTTAAGATCAGGATTCGCCCTATTACAAAGATCGACCAGTAGTTCTCGAACATCTAAGATTATCAATCACTAATTTGTCCTAGATTCCGTTTCCGGAATAGATCGCATTCCATTATGATCCATCGCTTCCGTCTAATTCCGCAACAGAAGGGTCGCGGATGTAGCGGATTATATCCACATTAACGCTCCTAATGGATCTGGCTCCATTTCAATCTGTCCCAATTTACCAATCGTTCTACTATGCGTTCTTCTCAATATTTCTTGGAATAATACATGTATTTCTTTCATGTTAGCACTAGAAGCTTCATCAGCATGTAAATATAGTTGAATTTTATTCTACTTAAATATTACTCCGCACACTACAACTACGTTTCCGTGGCTTTTCTCAGTTGGTACCACTGTTGCGTCATTGTAACGCAGATTTACTTACTTCGTATTAATAAAAAATGTTCTAAAACTCAAACAATTCTCCAATTTCAGGTCATAACTGGATATGAACAATAAAAATAATATTTGCAGCGAGAACATTGTTTATTGAAATCACGATAAAAATAATCGGAGAAAGTAACGAGGCAGACATCTTAGTCTTAAATGACATGCTTAACAAGGTGTTTTTATGAATGACTTATATGACAGAATTATACGAAATAAAAATAAGCGAGGTCCAGGATTTAATAAAACAGGTTGTCCACATAAGTAAACTTTTATTCAAAAAATGTGATGTATATGCAAATTCGATAAAGTAATTAAACAGTGGTGAGTGTTAAGACGCAAATATACCAGTCTTTCTGTTTTTTGTCCATATACGATTTCCGATAAAAAGTGCATACAAGGCTTTACTGAACAAAAAGTTAGCTTGACTGTAGAATGGACGTTCTGCGATTTTAAAATTCTCGCCCGACATTTTATTTGCATTTATACTGTTGAACTTTCCACGCGAACTTAATTCGATAATAATTGTTTCAAAACGAAGTGTTTAAAAGTTAATAACTGTTCAGTAAACCTCGTTCGTACAAGCCGACTTATTTTAACTGAGTTTTAAAACTATAAAATATAAATATAATCCCGTAAGCGCAATCAAATTCGTAAAATTACAAATAATTTATAACGCTGATTATGTTTCTACGTGCCTACAATTTATTTTTTGTTCGTCGTTTACAAGTTCGACATAACATCTTTCTGTTTCAACATCTCCCGGTCCCGTCATTTATCATGACTCTTTCGAAACGCTGTCTAATATGTATTCGGTGGAACGTGTGCTTCCAAATACATTTGTATTTGTACAATAAGGTACGTAATAATATAACCAATATTTGTTTTAATTAAAATTGTGCTCAAACTCGTGTTTGGCTTGCAGGGTCTAATATTAGCTCGGTCGGGTTTTTCTACCTGTTTCGTCGCTTGTTATAGTGAACGTGTGCGAAGTCACGCAGAGCAGTCGCGCTCCTTGGCATTCGTTCGATGTCTTGCATTTTATCGTTCTTTGGTACCTCTTTATATGCTTCTATTTTACTACCTACTTATAAAAATAAACTTACTATTAAACATTATGAAGATGTCAATATATTGTAAAGTTAAAAAAAATACAAACTTAATCGAACCATAAGATTACACTTGAAAATTTTATGACATCTATAAAATTTCTTACCCAACTACTGAGAATAGTTTAAATTTTATACTTCGTCTCACTAATGAGCTGTCATGTTACTCTAACTACATTTTAATAAGCGACTTCGGCGTTTATGGTCTCAGATGTGAGATATGTATTTGTTTATTTACCAATTTTGTAAGCACGAAATTGGTTTATTTCAGACAACATCCTACTGTGAAGGTGAGTCCCGACTCACACCTGTAATAATTTAAGTAATAATTATAATAAAAGTAATAATGGAACAAAATAATGTAATAACTGAAGTATATCTCAGAAGGCCGGTTGTGTTCAAGGCAGATCCCACAGTTCTATTCGCAGAGCCGGGGGGTTATTCGATGAGTGTCCCAAAGAACCAAGCGTTGCTTCCACGGACACCTGTACAACATCTTTAAGTGTTATGAAGTTAACCATTAGGCCAAATTAGTGTTTTTGTAGAAGATTCGTGTCTTGCACTAGAAAGTAACAGATTAACGATAAAGTGCCTACATATTGATCTCAAAGTAAGAGATTTGTATCAGTTCGTTCCGGAAAATATATCATTGTACATATTAATATTATTAGTCTTGGCCGCTATCTAATTCATCAATGTCTATATATATTATCGTCTGACGGCGGGCTTTCTTATCTAATTTTTACAGATTAGATTGCTGAGGTTAATGATCTTATTAAGCAAATTTCTTCTCAAAGTAGTTGCCATAATAGTTATCTTGATAGGATTACTAAACTCGACAAAGTTTTATCAATATATAAACTTACCGACATCAATGTATCTAAGATTGTCGTTGTTGATAAGTTAAATGATCTTAACATTTAACAGGTTTAAGAAAGGAAATGGGTCGTTGTAAATGTTATCAAGATATTGCAATAAATTTAATTAGTTAAATAATCATTTTATTAAGGTTGAATATTTATCATTGAAACTAAATTTTTATAGTGATGTTATAATATATTAGTAAAGTCGAACAGGTAGATCATTAAGTATATGTCATTACCGATTTTAATGGCAACATCGCTGTAGAAACAGATTCGTCAATGTCAAGACATCTATAAAATATAAAATTGATCTGAAATACCACATGAAATCCGAATTGAATTGTTGCCTCACGGACTAAGTTGAAATGCCAATAAATGCACCGAGGCATATTCTTCATATTATTGGAATCGGGAACAGAATTTCCTCGTACAATATTGGTTAGCGCGGATCAAAGTTGGCCAGGTGCACGAAGTTTGCCGTTGTGTTCGAATGTTTGTCCGAAGCACACACCGCCAACCTAAAGTCAGCAAACTCGAGTAGATTCGCACTCGAGCCCCTTGGGAAGATTAACATCGGTGGTAGAAGGTCAAAGAGGATAGAGGCCTTGATGAATTTAATTGGTAATTCGACATCAGTTACGCTTATTATGGGTGTACTAATGAGTTCCGACTGACACAAAATATAAGTAGTATCAGCTAGTGAGTAAGCCCAGTATTCTCCTATAATATTCAAAGTCTTAGAAAGAATTACTGACATTATAGCATTCAAATAGGTTTTTTGAACCACCCAGTTCTTTATTATTATGTTTGTAGGTACATGTTTTAAGTGTACTATAAATAATATATTATTCTATTCTGTTCTACGTTACGCTTAAAAAGTTTATTGCATAAGTCACTTACATCTATGTAAGTTATTCGTTATTTGTTATTGTATAAAATTGTTAAAACCGACTAAGAAGGAACTATTCCAACCAAGAAATAACTTCAAACACGTCTCATCAAATTGCGCTAATCCATAAGCTTTGCATCGCGTACTAACTTACACGTACATAGTCACGATCGTAAGTTATTTTTTGCAGCTGTGTACAGGTAATCTTGTTAGTTATGTTCTATTTCCTATTACGTTCGGTGGGAACGTTATTCTGCGAACATATAAGAATTTAAATAACAGCTTTGATAAGTCTAAATCTTTATTGATTCTTAGGAAATGTTATAAGGTGCTGTGACAATCGCAGTTGTGGTAGATTGTAATTTTTGTTTGTCCTCGCCTGCGTACATGCGATAAAAAATATTAACTTATTTGTAATTAGTAACTTTGAAAATCCTGATTGATGTTTACCAAACCGCATACTCTGGATTTTTAAATTTATGAAATTTGAGATTAACTTAACACTTCCGACTTCACGTACTCACAAGCCTAGATCTATTTCCAATAAGATTCTTAGCTATATTAATACCGTTAAAAATATGGCGTGAGTTTAATTTTATAATGATTTTTTCTTCGATTTCAAAGGGTGATACGTAATTAATATTCATACATTTTAATTCAACTCTTGAATTAACTAAACGTAATGAAACCCTCAAGGTCTTGAAAAAATAAAGCTGAGCCAACCAGTCTGATTGTAAATGACCCGCCTAAGAGACTTTTATTTTCTCTGTGGGAATGTAATCGTGCCATGCAGTGAGAATTTAAATAGGTACTTAAATTGCCATTGGTGATATAAGTGGCAAAGACTGAAGTGCTTGGTTTGTCTTTATTTTTATTGGCCGTAGCGATAGCGTAGGTAGTTGAAGCCTGTCCCTTGTCAAATGTCCATTTGTTTGCTTAGCTTTCGATACCGCGAAACGGAAGGTTCTTCAACCACTCTATAACGTCACGTTTGTTTAAATACAATGTTACTTCTATTTGTTTGTAATTTTCTCTGAAAATGTTTTATTTTTTTGTTGATAAAAGTAAATTTATTCAGGGTATTTTTTTACAGAAGACCCGGTTGAGGAAGTTTCGAAGGTAAAGTGACATGTCCATGCATTTGCCTCAGAATGTAGATTCTCAGGAGGTTAGATACGAAGTTCACCAGTTTATTGTTTAGTTGCTTTCATGTCGATATGGACATTGAAAATGACAATAGTGGGTATGAGAAAAGTAGTATAACTTTTATTGGAAATAAACTGTGTCATGTACAATATCATATAATGTCAGTTTTTCACTAGTCCTGGTTAATTTGGATATACCTGTAAACACATTATTCGTGGCTGTTAAATTTGGAGTACTTTAAAATTTTCGCAATATAAAGCATCGACGCGGTTAACTGGAGTTTATTTATCTGGAAGTTGTACGCTTTTTGAATATTTTTCCTTTTACTCTGAGGAATTGGTTGAAGCATCCTTGGTAGTGAAATATCACTGGTGTTTTGTACAGGTGTATAGGTACAGATGGAATCTTTTTTATTTACCTCTGCTGCTCACAGATCTCTTCACGCAGTCGTAAGAGGTTGGGGCATACTCCATAATACTGCAGTTTGAGCAGTTGTAACCTAAAAGTTGAAACTCGGTCCCTCAATCGAGGGTACGATGTTCGAATCTTAGGCGCACTACTGATATTTCTAAAATGATGTGTGTATTAAAAGCAGTGCTTTATAGCGAAAGAAAACATCAAGAGGAAATCTATAAACTTGTAATATTTTCTAAAATGATTGTGACAAGGTTAAACGGAAGTATTTTATTTCGATTAGAATCATCCGTTTCTGACAGAAACCTGTTCTTCAATGCATGGAAAAGCGCCAATGATTTGTCACTATATCATATTCTATATAAACGTTTTTAACCCAATCTGAGCGATATTGATCCTAAAAATATAAAATTAGTCTGTCAAAGCATTAAATTACTTAATTTTAATTCATCTCCATTTTCTTGAAGTAATTTACTGAGTTAAAGTAGTGTAAATGAATACCAGCGTTTCAGCTTTCCAACTTTAGTGATTTCAACTTTAAATTTTTATTGCCCATTACGCAGCTGTCGTTTTTCTTAAATTGCCGGTTTAGTCTCATGTCAATAATTGGCTTTAAAATTTAGTTTCTTTTACATTTTTTCCTACATTATTTTATGAATCTTAAATGATTTTGTGTCTCCTTGCCTTAGTGTTAGTAGTATTGTCTTATTAAAAGGTTAAGAAATGTTTATAAGGTGTAAATAGGCGTTATATTACATTTGTCCTCAACATGTTTTGTGTGTCATTTTTTTTTATATTATTTTAATGAATCTTCCAGTTATTTTGTGTCTCCTTTGTGTTAGTACTAAAAGGTTAAGCAATGTTTATAAGGTGTTTTGTGTGTCCAATTTTTGTATACCATTCGCCATTCGATCGCAATCATTCAAAGAACTTATGTTCAAAGATTTACGCGTCTAGCGTATCGGAGATTTATTTATAAGAATTCTCAATCAAACACGAGTCGGGACCTTCTGAGAAACCGCTTCAAAATAAACTGTAGGGTCTTTGTTTTGGCTTCTTAGGTGGCTTTCGATGTATTTACGCTAGCTTGTTGGTTTGTACAATACAAACAATATAAACTCCAAGTCAATGTTAGATAGTTAATTTTGTTAAGCTTTGTTGTATTTCGAATTGTTTTATTGGTAGTGTTTTGAGGTGAAATTATCGTATTAGGCGGTTATTTAGTTCCAAATAGAATAGTGTGGTGACATAGTGGACGGAAGTCAGTTGTGACAACTAGTGTCACATAAAATAGTATTTATTTTCTGAAACTGGGAAACGTCCTTTTATTGTTAACTATTTTTAATGCCTCGACAAACCCTTTTATAAGGTGTAATATGTGTGTAATTCACCTGTAATCAATATCCCATAGATCACACTAATTATACCCGTAATATTAAGCATTAACATAAGATATATCTAAAAATCATAATTAACAATCATTATACTAATTAAAAATAAATCATTACGAATAGTCAAAAATATTAATCAAGTATAAATTAAATTATTTCTAATATATAATAAATGGGAATGGTAAATAAAAAAATAAAAAATCAAGAGCCAAAAATCAAAACAAAATTAATTAAATAAATAATTAATATGGTAAATAATTATATTGAAAAATGTTACCGATAGATTGTTCCTTCTAATGACTAAGTTAGAAAGCCTAGTATTGGTAGGCATCTCCACCCTTGCTACACCTTTGAAATAACAGCACAACAGCGCTTTAAATTTCATAAAATAATTACAGCGAGATAGTTGCAGTCGACCGATAGATGGCACCGAAGTCGAACTTTCTAAATATATTTTTATGAATTTCTTTCACATAAGATTCCTACTACTAAAAGTCCTATTCAGAACACGAAAATCCTTTGAATAAAAGTGAATAACCGACCCCGTGTCCAAGGGAGCGGCACAAATTGGCAACAATAGCGAAATTAATAAACGGGTGAAATTTTTCATTTGCACACCGTTTCACACTACGAGCTAGATTCCATTTTAGCGCCAGACAAACATTGACCATTGTGGATAGTATAAAGTAAAAAGATTTTTTCTATAATTCTTCTCCTTATAATTTTTACCTTATTAAATAATATTCATATGTGAGATGTATCCTACGCGCTCTAACTTATTATGAATCCTCGGGGGTAGCAACGCATTTAGGGGCTAGGGCTCACCTCAGGTGACCAGGCTCTTATCTTACTCGTACTTGATGTTGAGTATGTCCATGGGCGGCAAGGTCCACTTACAGTAATTAGAATACTATCTTATAAATTTTAAGCGTTATGCTAAATATTTGTTGTTTATGTTTAAGTAATTGAATTATATTAACAAAATAATATTTAAAATAACAAACATGTTGTAATTGAAGTACCTACCAAGGAAACATTAGACCGTTGTTATGGCTGAAGCGTGAATACAATGCTATATTTTGTTTATAATTTGTTCCATATCATATTAAAAGTTACTAATTCCTAGTACTGCGTTACATAAGCTGCTTATTAGGTCTATGGACGCTAGTGATGTGACGATTCGAGTTGCCTTGCGAATACGAATATGTACAAACATGTGTTTGTACGAATGTTTTGCGAATATGGAACTGCACTGTTCGACGATCGAAAAAAATAGTAGCCATATCTATACACATTTAAGTTGAATTGCAGTATGACGTAAAAAAAAGTCTAGCTGCACTCATGTAGGCGTCAAATTTATTAAAATTGAATTTTCGCATTCGCACCAATTGTCCACCAATTCACACTTGCCCAGCGCGGTGGATCATGGCCTAAAACTCTCTCATTCCGAGAGAAGACCCATGCCCAGCAGTGGGACTATAACGGGTTCACGATGAATTCGAATTCGCATTTGCGAATATTTAAATAATAACATTATTACACATCACTAATGCACACTCGTGCAAACAAACGGCTTATTATCTTTGCGCGTCTTGCATTTTATTTATTTTGCGTCTTGGATCTTCATGTATTATATTTACTACCACATCCTATTTAAGAATGCAAAAGGTGTGACTATTATGTAAATATTTGAGTTTATTCCTGATAAATTGTCCCTATGCAACGCGAATTGTTATTTTTATTGAAATAAACAGTACTTTTTGGCAATAAAGGAACAGAAAAGAGCCTTTCTAATTAGTCTACGCAGTACTAGTATAGTATCCTTTCAGTGTTTAAAAGGCTGTAATTTTCAAAAAGACTTCTTTAATGTATTGAGAATTTACAAACAGTAACAAATAGTAACAAATTGAGGATTGAATAGATAAAAATGAAGTTTTATTCCTTAATCTGGAGCTTTATAACTTCTATTCGAACTATTTTTTTATAGCGTTGACACCACATAATCGTATTATTTCCTAAATAGGACGTAAAAGTTGCCTCGTAAAGTAGATCATTTGTAAGCCTATAATGCTGTTTATGGCATCAGTGTTAACATAAAAACGTCAGACCTAAACGGTTGCCGTATAGAGAAAGAATCACCAACTTAATTGGACACAGCGTTATCAATTCAAGCCTCGACAAACAAATTGGAAAGCAACAGAGCAAAAAAGGACGGAGACAATTTACAGGTACGTAATAAATTAAATGAACCGTGGACCTATGCGGCCCTGGTACCCGCTGAGACGCATCGCCCAGAGGCGCCTTGTTTGACGGATATAAACATAAAAAACCTGTCTGTACGTGCGTGGCCTGCCCACGCTACCTATTAACTTTGAGGCTTTATCGTCCCATTCATACCAGTAACATGAGACTTGAACAGTTTAACCTTTGAAGGCACCGGAGTTCAAGATAGTATTATATTACCCGATGCGCGATGAACTTATTTTTCTCTAATTTTATCCCTTTCTCATACCATACATTTACAATGAGAGCGACAAAGACGGCAATCGCATAAATAGATTTATCTACAAACAAATGTTCAGATTGTAAAACGAAACGTAATAATCGGGAATCGTATCAGAATGGATAAGAAACATGAGAAGTCGTTTTGGTAATTTACATAATATTATTCTGCTTCTTGATTAATCAGGTATGAAATTTAACTTGACACCAAACACATTCAAGTAGCAATTATTTATATTTAATCTCTTGTCTTGGTACCTTGAAATGTGGAAGGACGTTTAAAAATAGACCAGAAACTTTCGCGAGCTCATGAATAACAACTTTGCTAAAGATCATCACATGATCAAATGAATAGTTCACAATTCAATAGAAGACATACAGACAAACATTATTTTTTTTAAAGAAGAATATTTCCGCGCCTCCACCCGCTTTAATCACGTTATCCTTATAATCCGTGGCCGTCCGCAAACGGAATCCTCTGAGCGCGTTGCCACATCGGGCTCCTCCCAGATGGGGGGCTGGGCCCACCGCTCCGTCTAGTCTTTACGACGGTATGTGACCACACATACCGCCGTCCTTCCCAGGGTCGCCTGACCGAACTGTTCGAGCTCCCACTCTAGCCGCCTGCAACCCCAGAAGCCCCTTTTAGTCGCTTCTTACGACAGGCAGGGGATGCCGTAGTCCTATTCTGATCCCGGAACTACAGGGACGTAAATCTAGATATGTTACTCCATTTTTACTTTTTACAATTTAATATATTCACAACCGATATCCACGTACATGATATATCAACGAGGAACGATATCCATGAAAAAATAGTAACACATCCACTAAAAGGGATTGCAGATTCGCAATTCTAAATAAACATTTCGCAACTCGCATCTGTGGTGAAACCATCCATTTTATCGTAGTTTCAGTGGAAAGTTGCACAAAGCTCTATATTTTTATAGGAATGACACCTGTTATAACGGTACCAAACCGTAACGATGGATGTATGAGAGTTAGTAGTTTGCCAATTTCACTATAAAAGCTTTAAAATAACCAATATTTTTGTACGCGTGAAATTTGTTGGTGCATAAAAGATAGGTTTTGTTTTCGACTATACTATAGATATTGCTTGTCACCAAATTTTTATTGTTCTGTTGGGCTCGTGTCTTCTCTCAGAATAAAAGAGCTTTAGGCTATAGTCTCGCTGACCCCAATTGCCAAGTGATAGACTTCCCACACCTTAAAGAACGTTTTCAGAGTGATATATGTTATTTCTAATACGCACATAATTTTAGAAACATCAGTTATACCTACGTGCTTGGGATTGAAACCTCTAACCCTCAATTGAAACTCGTGAGGTTTAACCATAAGAACATTACTGCTACTTTTAGGTATTGTTAATATCACGAATATTTTGAAGCGCGTAATTTAACTGTGGTCTTCAAACTTTAGTCTTCTGGGGCAGAGACGCATGGTCCAACCTAAGGTAGATCTTATCTTATTTACTGTTGATTACAATAGTCCATGGGCTGTATAGCAACCGGGTGAATATCTGTATCTCGGTTGCTATTTGTATAGTAAAAAATAAACAGAAAAACTTCTGTATACATATTTTTAATCCATATAATCACGAATACTCTGGCACCATTCATTGAAATGAAGAATCATTTCTTTAGAATGTCTTCAAAATAAATGCTTAAAAAATGGCTAAATTGCGAGGCCGATCACAGAATTTGTAATGGCGTCCAAATTGAAACTTTTCTTCATCTGAAATTGATTAAGGCGAGACGAAGTAGGATATCCGTTCATATTTGGGGCAGCCGGCTGTAGAATTATTTAATCAGGGCCCTTTATGAATGTGCATGTAAAAATGTCGGATATTTTATTTCTCACGGTGATGTTACAATCTATACTCTCTCGTCTCTTAAAATATATAACGCAATAAACTTTTCATCAAACTCATAATTCCACATAGGATGCCGTATCGAGGATACAACGGGCACGCAAAGACCAGTGCACATCAAGACTCAGAAAGAAATCTTCTATTATATATTAACATCATACGTGTTTTTGCTTTATAACTGCAGCGTTAAGTGTATGCTAATGTAGACCTATTTATCCAATGCATTCCAATTTAGATTTCCCAGGTAGCAAACACTGTTTGTCCCTGTAGTTCCGTGACCAGGACAGGGCTACGGTATCCTCTGCCTGTCGTAAGAGGCGACTAAAAGGGGCTTCCGGGGTTGCGGGCGGTAAGAGTGGGTGCTCGGACCGTACAGCCGAGTAACCTCGGGAAGGACGATGGCATGTGTGGTCGCATGTTGTCGTAAACACCGAGAGGCACGGTGAGCATTAATTGGTCACCGGGGAAGGGCCCGACAGGAGCATTGCGCTCGGAGGATTCCGGATGTGTTCCGTTGAAGATGTTGGAGTCCTCCACGTTGCGCTAAGGACGGCCACCGAGTTTAGTGAGGTGAAAACCCCCACATAACCCTCCGTCGCTCCCACGGGGTAGGGTGCCTTTTGAAAGTTTCCCCGCGATAACAAAAATAAAGCTAGCAACACTGTTGTCGAGCTTAGGTATGAATCTAATCTTATCTGGATTTCATTACAGATGTCCAAGAACGGCAGTGACCCTTAGCCTTCAGACCGACAGCATGCTTGTTAGCTACTATTAAAAAAAGGTTTTTTTGACACTAATCCATCGTATTACTGCCCTAATAACTTTTAAGTTCGTACTTCGATCCGTGTTAAAATTGAGTTCTTATTAATTATTCCGACAAAATGAGTGAATACTTTTTGACTTCGACGTCAATAATTTATGATCTGTTATAATTAATAAATATTCAATTTCCTTATTATTAATGAAAAGGATTTTAATCCTTTCTTTACAAATAAGGTATTTGTGATATTTTATTGGTAGGTGCACGTCTACGTGTAGATTACGTTATATACTTTTTCTTTGAACGTTCAATAGAATTATCTCAATCTCATCGATTGATATTTGTTTTATTAAAAAATAAATACAATAACTAAGAATTCAATGTTTTATCTGTTGCACTACCACAAAGCTATTACTTACTAAATTCTGCTAGGAGAGACATATGTCGCGACATAATGGTAGTTAGCAACCGTCACAAAATAAACTTATTAAGAATATCACGGTTAAGCAGATTAGAATGAAACGAAGAAGAATTACCCCCGCTATTTTCTCGGAAACAGTTATAAAAGTCAGCTCTAAGATTCAATAGAACCTTATCTCGTGAATCACCACTAAATTCAGTCCCTAAGTGACGCGTCCAGCTATAAACTGAGTGAATCAGGAGCGTGGAAATATTGTCTTTTTACCGCTACCCCGGGAACAATGCATTCCGCTGTTACGTTTGGTCAACAAAAAGCCTCAACAGAGCTTTTTTGTCGACAACCCGCTAAATTAAACAGGGAAGCTGATTTTGTTTTACTCTTGCGCTTTTATCCCCGCGCGTTTGTTTTCGGAGTGGGCATTTTGCGATTTTAAACGGGACTTATTTTCGATTTTTGAAAGCAAAAAGTTGCCGTGAGCTGTTTAAGAATTGCATTTTCGACTTACCGTGCACTTTATTTCGAAGTATTTGTATTCTTTTCGTATTTTGTCCCACGTTCCCGGCATGTGGATTGTGTCCATTATCTTTTGTCCATGCATTTCACTGAATTTTGTGTATACAGTGTAATTATTATGATAGATATTCGGGTTAACCTTTGTTATTTGGTATCTGGAACACTCTTTAGTTCAGTTTTATCTGTATAAGAAGCGATATATATATTTTTGTACTGAGTGCCTAAAATTATTAACAATAAGTTTTGTATTAAAATTTGTGTTATTTTGAACATTTAAATGTACTTTAAATCAACTGAAGCAAAACACTTCCTTAGTTTCTTTGAAGATGATACTCTTTAGTGATTCGGAGAAACTCGTAATGGTTTTGCCTTAAAGCAGCGATGTTTGCATCTTCTCATTTAGTGGACGTGGTTCTAATTTATCTAAGTTTAGTAAGTATATAAGGGCGGCACTTTGGTCATTTATTATCACGTAAATCACTACATGGCCTATTACTACTAAGGAAGAATTAGTCCACCAGGTTGTAGAACCAATGTAGTTCGACCAGGAAGGTACCGCCGCCACACTCATTTCTAGAGAGAAGTATTTCTTGTGTTTCGATGGAAAGGTGTGGTTGCCGCTGGCCGTCCTCAGCGCTTCAAAGAGAACTCCGGGATCTCCAAAAGAACGCAACCGGAGTCCTCTAAACGCGTTGCCCCATCGGGCTCCTCCCAGGTGAGCAGCTGGGCCCACCGCTCCGCCTCTTACGAAAGGCAAGGGATATCGTAGCTCTATTCTAATCCCGGAACTACAGGAACGACAACTAATTCTAACTACCTATAACCTTAGATTAAACGGAAAAAACGCGGATACTTTTTCGAGATAGTAAATTATTATCTGATAACTAAGCTAGTTATCAGAACTAATAAGGAATCTGTTATTCACTTTAGGAAATAAGTCATTTTTAGAGATGTGAGAGGCATCACAGTAGATGTACGCTGATTTTCTTAAATTATAAATCTATTGCCACAATTAAACAATATTTAGATATTAACCACAAACACTGACAAATGCGGTTCAACGGTAACTATTGCATGTTATTAATCGCATTGTAGGATTACGTTATCGTCGCGTGAAAACGACTGGGAATTTTAATAATGATTTATTTGCTTTACGCCCCGAAGTTACTTGTAAAAAGAATTAGGGTGGAAAGGATGATAAAGCAAACTGTATGTTATGTGAGATTGGAATAATTTAACGTATAAATCAAGGTAATGTTAGAGTGACTTTATAAATTACTACATAAGTATTTTAATACTAGGTTATTCCCGCGGTTTCCTCCACGTCATGTCCACCACAGTATTATGAGTCCATGATTATAATTGATTGATATTATATTCCACGTGTTAACTTAACTCATAAAGTATGCGTGTGCCGAATTTCAGCTAAATTCGACAAGTAATTATTGACAAAAAATGGTAGTAAATACATAAACATCCTCAAAGAGATTCGCGTTTAAAATATTAATTAAATTTGTCGCTTAAAACTCATCTATCAAGTCTGTTCTAATAGTTTCTTACTTTTATTGAAATTAATGGAGAAGGCTCCCCTTACAGTCTATCTGAAATCCTTTATATTGTTTTAAAAGAGTATTTCAGTTGAACTGATTGAGGCTGGCTGGAAAAATGTCATAAGGTAGACATTTCCTTAAGTTATTTCCTACGTTCCGTACGTCCCTCCGTTTCAACCTAAACTATGGGACTTCTAAACTTCAGTTTAGAATTTTGAGGTAAGCACTCATGCTTACCTCAAAATTGTGGTGATACATACGATAGAATAGATAGGATTACTCAATATCAGATGGAATTCATTCCCAACCATTATCGTAGTTTAATCTAAGTCAAAGAAAGAATATCTGGGATCAACTTATGAAACAGTCGTTTTTCTTTTGTCTATACTCGTATATAAATTTAATTTCTGACTGGATGTCATCGTTTTCTTTTGCCCGAATCCCTTTCAAACCCTTACGACCCTCAAAAGGTTCTATTAATATTCCGCTCTCAGTACGATCGCCTGGGGACCGGCCAATCTGTCCTGAACCGCCTAATTGTTTGCCGACACGATTTTATCAGGATTACAACGGTACATGATTGTGTCAATCTCTTGTATTAGGTCTCTATTTTATGTGATAGGTATACAGCGGATAGATTTGCATAGAAACGCATCATTGTTGATTTCACTTTCGTTCCTTTCATTTCATGTACCTATGTCATCCTATGAAACATGGCGCCATCAGCAAAGCGCGCTCGCGCCACGCTGCGATTTTTGTAATCATATGAATTACTTAATAAGAATAAGAAGAAGTAATTCATATCATTTCACGTTTTTATATATGAATTGTATGTTTTATTTTTGTATAGGTATGTAGTAAGTTTACAAAACTTCCAAGAAAGATTTTACAAGCATCCCATGGACCTCACCTTGCACCTTGGTTTTGGATATTATTGTATGATTTTCTTTTCTGATACATTCTAAATCAAGCCAATATGTTACAGAATACGTCGTTTGCATGTTCTTCTGTTACATGTTGATAATAGCTTTTAGGCCTCACTTCAATATAAAATGCCCACATTCGTACACCTATATTTGTTACTTTATTTCTTACTTTTATTTATTCACCCCTGTTAACTTTAATAAAACAATTTTGCATTTTAATTCCGTTTATGATACAATAAAAATAATTTATACTAACTCGGTGGAAATAAATCTGACAACCCTTTCCTTCTCATATTTTAATTGCGACAGTTTGACATCTTGGCAATTATGAAACATGATACTATATTAAAAGTAAAAAGGAAATACCCATATAAGTATAATGTATTAATGTTATTTCATGATATTTAATACCTGAGTGTCATAACTTGTGGTTTTTGGAGGCTTAAACATTGTAATGTCAATGTTAGTTATTGCTTGTATTCTTGTTTAAATGACAAGATTATGATCATCCATAAAGTTAACTCTTTGTATTAAATACGAGTAAGTGGCAGATGCCTTCTGACTTATTAAGTATACTGGTTTAATGTTTACTTGCAGCTTATTTTGGGAATAATCAGAATTATTGTCTTAACAAATTGATGACAGTATTTTTATACTGTGTTTAATTTGTTAGGATCATAAATCAGGTCCTCTTTTTACAGGACCTGATATTTATATGAATCCTGAGTTTTCATTATACTCAGGTCTTTAACCTGTACAGGTACAGTAAGTATGGCAAAACTCCCTTTCTCAGTAAAATCTATATTCTTTGATCAATCCATTAAAATTGTTTCAAGGTCCACTGAGAGGCATACACCTGCGCCGCCATGCATGCTAGTGATTACTGCGTTGTTCATGTTACTCAAGAAGACGGTGGTGGCAACTTCTGGATTTTGTCCATTAGTCACCTCCTATGACTTCAGCAACAAGAACGGAAGTGGTGCTATTTAAGACTCACGGCACACACTACGTTTATTTTTGTATGTAAGTCTTTAGAAGTAGGTAGGTACGTCTCATCATCGTAGTTCTTTATACTTTATCTAGGGCAAAAATTATCTTTATGCCAAAATCCAAAACTAAATTAAAATAAAAAGTGACATTGCTCCGTCTTAGGAGTTTTACTGCGGAACCGTGTTATCTCATTCATCCTAAAGTGTATTACTTGCACCACCCAGTCTTGGCTTAGGAGATTAGCGGGCGGGCTTATGATAAGGCGGTGTACACGCTTCTTGTGTGACGATTCTTTATTTTTCATACGACAGAATTAGTAAATTTGTTGTTCGCCTTATATAAGGTGGACATTGCTGTTAAAAGCAACTGCCGATTTCAAATACATAGACACCAATGTTAAAATTGACGATGGTATTTTTTTATTTATAAGACTGAAGTAGCAGCACGCAGTCCATCTGATTCCATGGACATCTGTAAGCGACTGCACATAGAATATGAAAGTTCTATCTGAAATCTGTTCTAAAACCTTCTATGATGTATATGTATGCCGTAACTACATATTTGTGTATGTGTGTAACTTAAATTTTAATAATGTTTTATTTTTTTGATTTTTTTATTATTACACACGAAATTGTTTTCTCGTAAAATTTAGTAACAATGAATCCTCAATGATATTATATTAAGCCACGGAAAATTTCTATATAACATTTTTATTCGGAACATTTCTGGAAATCTACTGGATTATATTTCAAAGAACGCCTCGTATAAATAAAACAATAAAATTACGCGACAATTTCAAATCGCCCCTTTGATGTCGGTTAAAATATAATAGTTCACCTTCGTGTATGATTTCTCAATGTACACGATTATATATTTTTTTTCCAGATTTATTCAACCATTTAAACTAAAACTTAGTTTGTAATCAAAATTTAATTGGTCAACATTTTTTCAGACTTTTGGGATTCATTGTTAGGCATGTATTTCCTTAATGGAGATTTTAGAATTATCGCCACGCTTACCCGTAATGGTGACTGTAGTGGTTATTAAGTTAAATCATTGCTTCTCATCTCCTGAAGTTTTCTTCATGATAGTGGATATCATAAGAAAGAGAGGGAGTGGTACTAAACTAACACCATACAACTGGTTCGAAACTAATACCACACAGAACTGCAACAAAACTATATCATCAACTCATTATTGTCCCACTGCTGGGCACGGGTCTTCTCTGAGAATGAGAGAGTTTTAGGTCATAGTCCACATAGGCCATAGAGCGAATTGGTGGACTTCACGCACCTCCGAGAATTTTTTTTTAAGAACTCTCGGGTGTGTAGGTTTCCTCCGATGTTTTCCTTCACGGAAAAACAGTAATAATTAATTTCTAATACGCACATAAATCAGTAGTGCGTGCCTGGGTTTGAACCTCGGACCTCCCGATTGAGAGGGTAAGTTTCAACCATTAGGCTATCCTCTGCTTCAACCATTAGGCTATCAACAAAATTACAGCAACTCAATTAGCGGGAATAATAAAGTAGTGCACAGTACTCTTACTTCACTTACTTAAAGGACACAATATGTGTTAGTGTGTTATCTTCCTACAGGATTTAGTAGGGCAATACCTTGAAAGTTTCCTCGGCTTGGGGATTTTTAATTATGTCATTAAAGTGGCCTGCGCGTGCAACAAACTGATTAACTAGTTTTATCGCTTTAAGGGCACGCTTCGCCATAATTTATAGGGTTCTGAGGCTTATGCCCAAGAAACTTATGTAATATGTGCCGCGAGGTGAGGAAAATGGCGCGTTTCAACAACTTAATATGTTTGCCCGCAATACTGTTTAGGGACAACATATGTTCAGAATAAATAACCTACTTACATTCGTAGAAGGTTTTTATGTGAATTGTAAATGTTAGGGCGCGGAGATATGGCACGTTTTAAATAACCCGTTTTTGTTTTAGTCTTTATAATTTAAATGTTAATGCTAATGTTGTATGATAATGAGTGTCTTATCTAATGCCTTGATGTAAAACGTTTAGTTAGTTATTCATACTATAGTTATTTACATTTGATTTTACAAAATGTAAAAAATGATAACACCTATCTCTATAAAATGCGCTGCGACATTGAATACCACTCAAATTATTATGTAGCTTTTACAAAGTAAAACGAATAACCATAAAATAACTTGGAATATTAAAAGAACGTTGAATCGATGAAACGAGTTTCGTCTGATTGGAAGCGACTTAAAAAATCAATCAATTCAGTTAAACCGAGATAATCGAATAAAAAGTCGATAGGATGCGAAATGATTTCAACCAATTTTATATTCGGAACAGCAGCAAACGTAATAGGAAAAGATTTTATTGGTCGGGGAATATTTTAATCCTACAAGTCAATCGAAAAGTAATATAAATATTTTTGTAACTGCTTTAAACGGTCGATAAACAAGCGATTTAAATAATGAATAAATTATCGGTTGATCACTTCAAATCTCTTGTAACTTGTAATCGGCTTAAATCGACTAATCTTTTGTACAGATGACTTGCGATCAATCTTAAAAAATGAAACCCACGACCCTGAGATGAGAAGATGAAATGAAGAGCAGTGATAGCATAATGGTTGAAACTTGCTCTCTCGATCGGGAGGTCCGAGGTTCAAACCTAGGCATGCACCATTGATTTATATGCGTATTAGAAATTAATTATCACTGCTTTTCAGTGAAGGAAGACATTGTGAGTAAACCTATACACCCAAAGGTTCTTTAATAAAAAAGTTCTCGTAGGTGTGTGAAGTCCTGCAATTCGCACTTGGGCAGCGCGGTGGACTCTGGCCTAAAACTCTGTCATTTCGAAAGAATCGGGTCAGTAGCATCAAAGATTCTGACACGTAGATAATTCTAAATGATATATAAGTACCTATAATTTTTTTAGGTAAAACATATACTCGTACTTACGCTTTTAATAACCTTACAAAGTTTTTACGTAAACTTTAGGTATCTTTACACATAATTTACAGAAGTGCTATGCAACAAAATGGTAGTTTTGACCACTACAAACATACTAAAACACTTCTTAGGATATTGAAATAAAAATAGGAAAATTGAAATTAAATTGTATTTAAAGATGTATTTTAAAGATATAATATCTTTTCTATCTGGGTGTCGTGTATCTCGTAACGTTATGTAACAATGACAGTAACTATATTGTCCGTTGTCTAGAAATGCGAGGTATTCCGGATTTCGAAGTTGGAACACATACCTACATTCGTTACGAGGAATCTTTGCCAGATTCCGTTGTCACCGTGACTCCAAGTATTTACTGGCACCTAACCAACAAACCAACTGAATAAATTAATTAGAGTAACTGAGTCTATTTTGCTATCTAGACGAACGAAAACAAAATATTTGAAGGATATAGCGCCATCTATGATATAAAAAGGAATAGAACAAATCCATTTATTCAGCCCTTTGGGGTATGTGGTAAAGTTACTGTCCCTAAGAACCAAGGTGGTAGAACCAGTGTAGGTCGACCGGGGAAGTACCACCGCCACGCCTATTTCTAACGTGAAGCATTTCTTGCGTTTCGACAGAAGGGTGTGGTTGCCGGCTTTCACATGAGGCGACCATCATAGTCCTCGGGAGTAGCAACGCGTCTGTGATTGACTTCAGATGGAACCCATGTTCTGTATGTAGTTAATTACAGATGCCCATGGGCGGCATTGGCCCACTTGCCATCAGGTGGACAGCATGCTTGTTCGCTACTTCAGTCAAATAAAAAAAGAAAAACAAAGCACATATGCATGCAGACTAATGGTTTTTTTATCGCGTAAAATATTTGAAAATGTTTTAACTCTGATACTATTACCTTGCAAATTACCTACTGAACACTGCCGGTGCCTAAGTGGCCACCTCCAGATAATTTGTGGTGTATATTTCAGGAACAGTAGATATTTTGTGGACAACGATTAGAGATTATTCGCATAACAGATAACATTCTTGGCGACATAAAATTTGCAACCGCAAAGATAAACAACTTACGATCATGAACCAGGCAACTATTTATAAAAATAATTAACGCAACTTGTTTCCGAACATATGCTGTCCAGGTGAAGAAACACCTGCTGCACGTCGCGAAACTTAATACAAGGCTAATTCTGAATAGTTTTTTATTAAAAATTTGCAACCCGAGACCTCATGAGACCGCGCCGGGCGACAGATGAGCCAATTGGCTCACGGTCTTTTAAATTAAAAGGGTATTATGTGCAAAAAACTCGCTAAGTCTATAAACAAAACATAATCTGAAATACAAATATTGTCTAAGATGCATATTTAATCTAATTTGTTATTATTTTATTTTATGTATGTATTATGCATGTGATGTTAGCCTTTAAGTGGTCGTACATTTTTTGTCTAATGTATAAGAACTTTTAATTTTATTGTCGATGTGTTAAAATGTAACAACTGTAGGTTAACATGAAATAAATAAATAAATTAATAAATAAACGATTGATGACGCGTTGAAATAGTCGTACAAATACCTTCACTTTCGTTCATTCACATAAATTCGCTTTGCCTGTTATTTTTGTTTCGCAAAAAGGTCGTCAAAGCGTAGCGTTCGAAGTTTCTTTTTCGCGAATAAAATATCTAACAACATTAACTAGACGTCTTTTGTCACTTCGTTCAAATGACAGTCATTTATTTTTGACAAGTCTAAGATTAACTGAGGAAAGTGCCACTAGGTACGTCACGATTCCAAGTTAAACTTTGGGTATAATACATACGGCCCCTAAGAACTTAGACATACCTTTATACAGCTGTATAATAACTTAATAACAATAAATAAATTTACTAGGATCTATGCTCATACCTTTTATTTAGGAAAATGGTTTTTTAATCTGACAATTATTTATTATCTACATTTCACTGCACATAGCCACGTGTCACTATGAAGTATGCATTTGACAAATCATTTCATTGTAATACGAAAACAACCATATTACATGTATTATCTCGATATGTGCGAAGAATACTCTGAAAATCATACGATATGGTGACCTCGCAGTAGTTATACAACATGAGAAAATATATACTACCCTTTAATATTGAAGTCACTAAAGTTATTTGATTAAAATCTTTGAGTTTAATATTTTGGCACGTTGATTACACTTCTTTTATGAATAAAACAAGATTTGTAGTCATTGATATACAATTAATTTTAATTAATATATATAGAATCAGAGCAGTGATAGCCTAATGGTTAAAACTTGCCCTCTCGATTGGGAGGTCCGAGGTTCAAACCCAGGCACGCACCATTGATTTATGTGCGTATTAGAAATTAATTATCACTGCTTTTCGGTGAAGGAAAACATCGTGAGGAAACCTATACACCCGAGAGTTCGTAAAAAAAAAAGTTCTCGGAGGTGTGTGAAGTCCACCAATTCGCATTTGGCCAGCGCGGTGGACTATGGCCTAAACTCTCTCATTCTGAGAGAAGACCCGTGCCCAGCAGTGGGAAAATAATGGGTTGACGAGAAGATATAGAATTCTTATTCAATCTGTGTATCGTGTTGTGAAGGGTCAAGCGTGGTCCGACAGGATCCTAGCATTCATTGCCGTATGTGTGATTATCAAAACTTTCTCTTCGCATACGTAGATTCACCTGCATTATTGCTACAAAATTAGAAAGGCTTGTTTGCAAAAAGGAATTTTATTATTTTATATGATTAATTTACTGTCGTAATAACATTAAACTTATTATATTTAGTAAACATGGAAAGAAAAAAAGAGGAGAGAAAGACACATGGTCGAGAATACAGGGAAATTAACATCTTAAATCTGCATAAAGAGCTAACAGGGACAGTATCAAATTAACGTTCATTTGGATGGCAAGCGTAACGACCGTGTGTCATTGGTAAGAAAAAGAAAACTTTCATTTTTACGCCGTCCGGATTCAATATCGACGCGGCTTGAATGAGTTCGGGGGTGGAAAATCGTTAATCATCCCTTTGTTGGATTTTTGTTACGGCCTAACTCGTTGTTCGCTTGTTTGGCCGCCATTTTTCCTTTGCAAAAGTGGGGCCTTTAGTCTTGACGAATTGTTTTCATAGGAAAACGAGCTGAGGGTAGATAACGTGGCGTTCAGGATTTCTGTTATTGTTTTTTGGGATTCCATCTCTTGTAATAACACGATTTGGGTGCGCTCTTCTGCTAAACTGATAACGCTCTTTCAGCGTTTATCTCAATATTTTTTTGGGATTCAATTTTGCTGTAGCCGTAAATGAAAATTATTTTAGTGAAGTGTGAATCATGAAATTGTTGTTATTTTTACCCGAGCGTAATTTTCTTACTTTTTGTAATATTTTTCATAATTAATTAAAAGTCTCGTAACATATGTAGAATCAACCTCAGACAAGTCTTACTCAAGGTTTGCCATAGATGTGTTCTACCTCTGAGGATTACCCGTTTAATGATGTTGGCTTAGTCTAAGTGTTAATCGAATGATGTTAAAGTTGCCGCTGAATAAGTATCCATGTGGAATCAGGAATCCTTACTAAAGCGGATCATAAATGCCGCCTGATATGTAAGTCACCGATATCTAGACTATTGCTAGGATTCTTCACACCAGAAAAAGGTATGGTGATGGTAACAAAACCATCCTTGCTCTATCTATTCAAAATATCATATTCAGTTACCTTAAAGTTGATCATTATTGTGCTGTGGAATTTCTTCTCAGATCGGTGTCAACTTCTCAAGTACATCACTTCATAAAACTATTGGTGTTATTATCTTTTAAGCTTAGATATAATAAGAGGTTTAATATTTCATTGTAGAATATATCCAATAATATATATAGACTAAAGAGTAATCTGTATTTTACTATTAGTAAAAACAGAATTTATAAAGTGCGTAAAGGTTATCGACCGCCCTCGGATATCAGTGTTAAAGTAGCAATTAGTTAAGAAACAAATGACGTCACGGTGAAAGGTTATCTGCACATCCCTGTACCCTTAGTACAAGTTTCTCCCAATCATTGTTTACGTTTACCCCATTACAAAGTACATTGCAAGTTATGGCTGAAAACGAAAACATAAGCGTGCAGTGTTACATACATTTATATTACATACATCGCAATTGATTCATACGTCCATCTTGAAAGTCCACTGCTGGTCATAGGCCTCACCTAATCTGCGCTACTTACACCGGTCTCGACCCATCTGAATCCACGAGCTAGCTGCCGGCTTCAGATCGTCAGTCAACCTTGTCAATGGGCGGCCTACACTATTTTTGACTGGACGTAGTCTCCATTCAAGGACATCGCAATATGTATATGCCAAATGTAAGCAACGATTATTTTGAGGAAAGCTATTTGAGGCGAAATCACCGAAAATAAATGTTTCAGTAACGATGTGAGGAGAAAATCGGAAATGTACCTAATACTCAAATTACATCAGTTAATAGTACTCTTATCAACGTATCAGATATTAAACCTTTTTTGCGATATAGATATTTAAAATAGTTACAATTTAAATAATAAGTTTCATTTGTATTTAATCCTTGTCACCTTAAATATAATATTACGTTTATATGGATTTCGTCGATAATTAATAATCAACTTATTTGTGATTGCTATTCCATTGCCACGAACGGCTACAGCTAAAGAAAGGTTTCATAATAATAATTATCATAGATTCATAGGAGCTTAAATAGTTTGATATCATTTTTATACTTAACGGGTACTCACAATATGCGGTTTTTGAATCGCTTTTCGAATTCTTTTTGCCGATATTTCGACACAGTTGCATGGATCGTGGTCACGGCGCATGTCGCTTCTATGTCAGTTCCGAGATAATATTAGTCTAAAATTGATTATGATTATGATTTTAGTTTGATATCGCCCATCGCTTGTGTCATACACCACGCACTGCACAATTGTGTCAACAGTCAGATAATTCGGTTACTCTGAGAATGTTTTCTTATCTCGGTTCGCGACATCGGTCTTTGACGAACTTGTAATGACCAATCGGTGATTAGACGTTTCAAGTTCAGTCGGATTTGTAATGGCTCTTCCAGCTAAAGTTCTTATAGCTTGAAAGGATAAAGATAGGTCGGATTGGAAAGGATTCCTTCCTTTCCAATCTGACCTATCTTTCTAGGAAAGAAAATGTGATTTATATCGTAGTAACATAAGGAAGGACTTGTCTGTCGTGACTTGTAGATAGGCAGATACTTTTTTAAGCAGGAACTGTTATTTTCAACAGTGACAGTTTTTTTATAAGTTGCTTCATTATTATGGAGTTTTGTCAAGCATTCACATTTGATAGATACACAATTACTTAGAATACTTTTTAAAATCACTATTTTTCGTGATAATAATTTTACATGGAACTATTTACCTACTTATTTTTATTGCTTTTACGATTATTCTGTAAATTTTAAATTCATATATATAATTAGAACGTAAGTATCTATACATCTCATTTGTATGCAAAAAAATGTTTGGGTTATTAAAAAAACGAAATAAAAAAGAAAGAACGAAAGAAAAAAATCCCATATGTTACAGAACATTTGTCTGTTATATCTGCGTTTGTAAAACCAAAACTATTGGATGTAAATAAGAGGATTGAAAATATATTTGTAGCCTATAATTATATTAATTTAAATTTCGTTATTGTTTCATTAAAATTCTTTTACACTATCAAAAGTTACTACAACGTAAAGCTAAGTTATCTTTTAAACGATGGTGAAATTGTCTGGCACAACAGAATTCATACTATAATACTATCAATATAATTATCAGTATCGTTTCATATTTTAAAATAAGTGGCCAAATAACACTACTGTCTAAGGCTATGAGTATTAATACTATCAATAACAATCGATTTCTTTTCGTATTTCCGAAAAAAATAGTAGCCAACACTACTGTCATAAGATAAGTTGATACGATAGTAACTCTCAGTTGAATCACAGAGCCCTACCACTGTATCGAAGTAATTTTTTTACTTCCACTGTGAGACTGAACGTAGGTTACATTTCACCCAAAAACCAGGTATTTCAGTGCACGCAGAGTTCACAGATTTGGCAGCCCCTGTGCACAGATTAAAAAACGCGGATGGAATAGCTGAATATCTTTTAGCGATGCTTTGAACTTGGCCGCGAGCATTGACCTCACTCGTACTAGTATAGCTAATACAGGTACTACGCGGTATGCGTAATACGTATTATAGTTGCGACTGTAAATAATACCTACGCGCTAATGCGTAATGCGTATTACACAATTGTAAATGTGATTATAATGTGTTGCGGATTTGTATTATGTTGAGCGAATTAAGTACTTAATGTGATTGTGGTAATAAAAGTTAAGTTAGTAATATGTTTAGTATAGAGTGTGCTCTATCGAACTCTGTAGGTTTGGGATATTGGATCCCAGACATGTTCTTGTTTTTTCAAAGTGATAGTTCCCATTAACAATTTCGGTAAACGGTTGGGCGACCCGCTTTGCAGACATGTATCTGAATGATGTTTAGATTCTTGTTCTAGGTCTGAGTGTTTTTGTATTCATGTTTGTATGTGTTCATGGCACTCACGACACCGAAGAAAATCCTACAGTGGGGCTATGAGTGTAGAAATAAAAATAATAAACGTGAAGAAACCTATATTTTATCGTGTATCGTCTATACTTTTTATTCCTTAAACTATAATTAACCAACAATAGTTTATTTTGCTCAATGTACCAGAATGTTGTTTAAGTTACCATAATACATCAATTTAATTGGTGGTAAGGTATCAAAATTCTCGTAATATCTTTCGAGTTTAAAGTGCATTGACTTTTAATTAAGCATCGATTACATCGATCCATCTGCGCTGACTTACCATCAGAAAGGCAGACTTTTCTCTTTATATTACCTTGAATTTTCACGTTCTTCAGATAGTATTGTATAACACTTATCTTAGTAATATTTTCATACAAGCAAATAAATAAATGTAAATAAACAATTAATATCGTCACCTTCAACGTGAAATAATATATAATAAAATCGTGGTTAACGGTGCTGGCTATGGTCTATCTATACTTTGTAAATCATATCTGTATCCTATCTTCTATGTGTAACTGTTTGTTAACCTAAATAAATGAAAAAAAAACAAAAAAAAAATATATCCACTAAAGTCTAATCTTAAACACCAACAATATTTCTAGATATTCCATTTAGAATTCCCTTAAACTTTCTTTTTTTCAGAGACATATCAACTAAACTGTAATGTAAAACACCACAAGCATTTCTAGATATTGACACACCATCAGACATACTCGTTCGAGGTGTTATAAATCGTATTTACGTCTCGATTGTCAACGCAACGTTCAATGTTTGCAAAATCAGACGCTTATCCGAGAGGCCACGAAATACACTGTAAGCGTTATTCGCTTGGCGTTACAAGCTTTGACCACGAAAAGAACAAAATTGCTGCAATCTTTTACGTAACTGTGTTTTGTTATCTACACGTAAGAAGAAGAATAAAGTTTATTTTTTATTGGAAGTCGCTCACAACTTTCTAAAATGAAGTACTTAGGTGTTATTTGTTCAGACAAATTCAGTAAATCTGATTTATAACAATGAAATGAAGCGTTGACGACTTTAAAAAAAATGCCAATCAACATGTCTACTGCAATAGCAAGGAGAAATTTTGAAAAAAGCTCTCAAAGGCAAACACGGTTATCTCAATACTATCACTTTGCAAATACTGCATTTTAAATACCACGGGATTACAGAAATGGACAAAAGTATTATTTTAACGCTTAACACTGACGCTTGCACCGATCAGCGATAATTTCGTGGCCTATTGGCTAGTCAATACTACGAGACTATAGAAATGGACAAAAGTATTATTTTAACGCTTAACGCTGACGCTTGCACCGATCAGCGATAATTTCGTGGCCTATTGGCTAGTCAATACTACGAGACTATAGAAATGGACAAAAGTATTATTTTAACGCTTAACGCTGACGCTTGCACCGATCAGCGATAATTTCGTGGCCTATTGGCTAGTCAATACTACGAGACTATAGAAATGGACAAAAGTATTATTTTAACGCTTAACGCTGACGCTTGCACCGATCAGCGATAATTTCGTGGCCTATTGGCTAGTCAATACTACGAGACTATAGAAATGGACAAAAGTATTATTTTAACGCTTAACGCTGACGCTTGCACCGATCAGCGATAATTTCGTGGCCTATTGGCTAGTCAATACTACGAGACTATAGAAATGGACAAAAGTATTATTTTAACGCTTAACGCTGACGCTTGCACCGATCAGCGATAATTTCGTGGCCTATTGGCTAGTCAATACTACGAGACTATAGAAATGGACAAAAGTATTATTTTAACGCTTAACGCTGACGCTTGCACCGATCAGCGATAATTTCGTGGCCTATTGGCTAGTCAATACTACGAGACTATAGAAATGGACAAAAGTATTATTTTAACGCTTAACGCTGACGCTTGCACCGATCAGCGATAATTTCGTGGCCTATTGGCTAGTCAATACTACGAGACTATAGAAATGGACAAAAGTATTATTTTAACGCTTAACGCTGACGCTTGCACCGATCAGCGATAATTTCGTGGCCTATTGGCTAGTCAATACTACGAGACTATAGAAATGGACAAAAGTATTATTCTAACGCTCAACGCTGACGTTTGCACCGATCAGCGAATGTTTCGTGGCCCACTGGCTAGTCACTTCTGGGATGTAACTGTCACATTTAATCCTATGTGAAGCCTAGTGACAGGCTAGACATAGAAATGATCTCGGTGACTATATAATTCATCATAACGAGGTGGTAAAATATGTTCCGACGCCGCCAACGTTTTGCTTCGGAAAATGCTACTTTACACTTAACTAGACCCAAAATAACTATTAAAAAAAACATGATTGAATAATTGACATTTGATAATCTATTAGTATTTTCTATTATAAATATTGAGTTTTAAACTAAAAACTACCGGAATTTTTGAAACGATTTTTTTTTCTATTTTTTTTCGAGATACGGCATGTTCGTTTACCCTCGCCAATAGGTACATACCTATATATTTTGCCTCCTTAAAACTTTCATATTAGTGTGTCTATAAATGAAAATAAAATAATCAATATATGTAAATGAATTATTATTCCTTAATTTCGTAATAAATAAACCATTTTTTATGTTTACTTCATACCGTATGTTCTTATAGAGTACCATAAAAGGGTGCAGTTTATTTGATAGACAGACAACTGTAGTCATGTAAAATCTCCAAAATACTACACACGTTTGGTCTAATATATTGAGAAAAAATATTATCCCCTACATTAACATCCTAAAACTTGAAAATGCATAAAAATTATTCCAAAGATAATACCAACTTCATAAGAATAATCAGAATAAGTAAAATACTATTTCAATAAAAGTGTGAATCTATGTTTTAGACATTTCTATTTCTATATATATTAAGCTGATATTGACTGTAAATCCGTCACGCCCGTTCGAAGGCGTTATAAATCGTATTTACGCCCGATTGACACATCGTAACGTTTGAGACCAATGTGACGTGAATCCAAAAGATATCGTATATTTTATTCATTTACTAATAAATATGTTGCTGTTCGCACTTAGAAGCTGATACAACTCCTTACTGGAATCTGGAGGTGTCAACGTTTCACTTATTTCTGCCTAGTAAAAGTAGTACTGACTTTTGAAGGGTTTAGACCTTTTTTATTGTGGTCGAGGGGGAAACCTTCAAAAGGTACCCGACGCCGTGAGAGCCACGTGGGTTATGTGGGATTTACCATTGTCCTACCCGGGGTCGCTTGTCTGGACGGTTCGAACTCACACTCTAGCAGCCCGCAACCTCGGAAGCCCCTTTTAGTGGCCTCTGACGCCAGGCAGACGATACCGTAGCCCTATTCTGGTCTGGGAACTACAGGGACATGACGGGTTTGGAACTACTTATCAGAAGCGTTTCAGAGTAGTCCTCAAAGGTAGCAACGCGTCCGAGCAATGTTCTCAGATAACCCAATAATAATTTTGGGTGTTAATAATTACAGATGTCCTTTAGTGGCAGTGACCACTTACAATCTTGCTGCTTATATGTAAAAATCATTTATAGGGTTTCCGTGGGTTCAGTAAGTATTTCGCGTAAATTTATTTATTACGGTCACCAATATTTCTATATCAAGCACGATAATTGTGATTCGGTAAATCATTCTGAATTTATAAGTGTTGGATAAATTAGATATAAGCAGTGTTAGCCTTATTCTTGAAACTCGGTCTCTTAATCGTGAGGTCCGAGGTTCAAATCTTAAACACGAATTTCTGGTGCTTTAAAAATATGTGCGTATTAGAAAATAATTGTTTCTGCTTTACGGCGAAAGAAAATATCCAGAGCCAGCATATGTATATGCCTAAAAGATTTTTAAATAAGAGTTCTCAAAGGTATACATACGAAGTCCACCAATTTGCATTTGGTCGAAGCGGCTGACTATGCGGTAAGAATGTTCTTATATTATTTACGATATAATGTATATACAAGTTTTCATTTCACCCTCAAGCGATGAGGTTTTACAAAACAATCGTTTAATCAATTGAACGTTTTGTTTCCTCCTTTAAGTAGGTTTTAATAATAATTATGAAGTCTTGGGCCAAACAGTCCAATAATAACGTATATAAATAATTTTAAAGAGTTTTACAAACTTTTACAAACATATAAAAGATAACTTTACAATAGTAACATTTGTTGAGATTTAGAATTTTACTTTTACAAAGTCCACTTTTACTAAATGGTACTCTGCACTGAAAACAAATTTTCCGTAATGCTTTAGTAATCATTTGAAACATTTTAAAGCAAAGTCGTTAGAAGAATATTTTTAAACTGTTGTAAAACTGCTCTGAATTTTGAATTGAGTTGAATAAAACTTTAGCACTAAAAGGAGCCGGCTAAAATTTCGAAATACTAAGTTTAGTATAACGTTGAACAATGAAGAATCTGTATTAACTTTGTAAATGTAAATAAGTAGCTATAATATATATTCTGAAGTCATAACTTTTTATAGCCTTAATAAAATATATTAAGTACAAAGAAATATTTATAAGAAGTTCGACTTTTCTACTCATAAAAACCTTAGTTACGTATTAAACTTAAATCATATTTTATTATGAGCTATAATAAAGTTTCAATTATTTTCTTATGCATAAAAATGTTCCCTTAACAGTAAAACGCGAAAAATATCATTATCTGCTCTCATTGACTGCCACAGGAAATGTATGACCATTTAATAATGAGTTTACGGACTCCGCAACATATGAATTAATATTAATGGCTCGTTATTTTATTTTTAATCACAATAAAAATAAATGTAATGTTTGTTTCCAACATAAAAGCTGGATAATTCCAATTACGTATGAAATGTTGGCTCGTTATCGTTTGTGAACTGATACTATGTTTTATTTAGTAGCAAAATGCTATCTTTATGTTCGTTTTGTCCATAAACAGTGTGAATACGAAGTGCGTGCCTCGCAGTGCGATACGTAACTGGGTCTTTAGTAAGAGTTTACGTTTTACGAATTACTTTTTTTCGTCTTCGCCAATATAGAGGTATTGCAATGTATACATTGAACGTTCTAGTCTTCCAATTCGTACTTGGCCAACGCGGTAGATTATGGACTAAAACTCTGTCATTTTGAGAGGAGACCAGTGCCCAGCAGTGGGACAGTAATGGGTTGATGAAGATATTGGACCTATACATCTTCGTTTTCGGTCTTAACTTGTAATATACTTCGCAATGATGGGTAGAAATACCGATGATCTTGGGGAATTTTCCAAGGTGGTACAACCAGTGTAGTTCGACCGGGGAAGTACCACCGCCACACCTATTTCTAGCGTGAAACATTTCTTGCGTTTCGATGGAAGGGTATGGTTGCCGGCACAAAGTGTTCCGGATAGACTTCATCTGTGATAGACTTTAGATGGAACCCATGTTCTGTATGTAGTAGGTTGCAGATGTCCATGGGCGGCAGTAAACACTTATCAGGTGGACTGCTTGCTCGTTTGCTACTTCATTATTATTAAAAAAAATCGTGTTAAAGGCAACTGATTTACAAAACTAAGCAGTGCTATGGTCAGCAAATGGATTGTTGTATCCTAATGCTTAAATTTTATCTAAGCTTCATTTAGGGAGTCCTGTAGTCACCCGTATCAATTGTTAATTGTATAATAATCGCTAACCTTTCTTGTAGTTTGTGTTAGGTGTAGATGGTCGGTATTTAGTAGGTACTTAGCCTTTGCAGAAATATAAACATTTTGCTTTTGCTCTTCAAGGTCACGTGATATGCAAAATCGAAAGAGAATTACATGAACTACATAATCATATATAAAATAACTTGTGAATTAATTCAAAAAATAAACCTACCTATCTATGAAACTTTCACAATATCTTACAAATTAGGTATATTCATTTATTTATGCACATACAAAGAAAGCGAATACAGAAAGAGAACTTATAATTAACATTTAGTGCAAAGGTACTGCTTATTTCTAAAGAAATCTCTTACAGTTGATCCGAGACTGGACATAGGTTAACACATGGTGCGTGAACTTTGCTATGACAATCATATATTATTTTTTTTTAGAAAATGTACTAATCTACATGGTGAAAAGTTATCATGGTCACTAATGTCGTAATCTACAAATATGATTAACGTATATGACTTAGGATTTCATAACCATACTAAAACCCTAAGAATTAATGTTGCATGTAGGTGTCGTTGTGATCCAAAAACCCCAATAAACCGTCCACAATTTAGGCAAAAACCCGCGCAGTTGCAACCGAAATAAATATTCCATATTCAAAAATACTGAATCCTTGCCACGCAACTTTGCATTGCAACTTTTTCGGTTCGTTCGGAAGTTTTGTTTTTCAATTGTCCATCACGGATTGCGGCAGTTTTTAATCGTTTCCGCACGTAACCGCGGGCTGTTCTCGACATTCGCAATTAGTTTGTTTCTGATTCGCGAATGCGATTTGCAATTGTTTTATATAACGGTGCTCTGGATTGATTGCATTTCTTATTAGCAATAAGGATTAATTACTGTTTCAGGGTGGTATAGGTTATCAGACGCGTTATGGAGATGTCCTAACTAAGGATTATTGATTTAAAGAATTATAATTGCCATTATTGACTCATTTATGACCGAATTTTAAGAACTTTAAGTACTCCATTAATGTTGTAATTGTGACTAAAGTAGAAATTGGGAATGTTGGTCATATTTTGAAGCTCTGTACTTAAATATTAATTGAATTTTTTATAATTTTTTTAATTAAAAATAATTAAAAAAATATTTTTTTTTATTATATAAAAAATCTATACAGATTTAACAAAAGTTGCACAATTTCACCACGTTGTATTCTTAAAAAGTATTATATGAAGATAAAGCCATAAGTCAAATATTGATATACTATTTTCTAAGTAATGAAACTAGGAATTACGAAACTATTTTATTGCATAGAGCCGCTAGAAGACCTTTGATAAATTCTATCCATTCATCCATCAGCCTTTTAAGGTCTGCTGGTCATAGAACTTTCCTAAAGAGGGTTTGTGCCAATAATCATCGCGCTTGGCATGCGTGTTGGTGCGTGTCAAAGGAAGATACTGCTTCCCAACTCTTGGATTTTGTTCCTTATTCATCTTCTATGACATTTACAGGAATAAAGAGAGAAAAAGATTCTGTTGAAGACCTTTTTTGTTGTCGAGGGGGAAACCTTCAAAAGGTGCCTGGCGCCGTGGGAAACATCCCACATAACCCTGCATGTTATGTGGGATTTTTACCGCACTAAAACCCCCCGGTAGCCGTCCTCTGCACTTTAAAGAGGACTCCGGGATCTCGAAACGAAAGCAACCAGAATCCTCTGAGCGCGTTGTCCCATCGGGCTCCTCCCAGATAGGCGGCTGGGTCCACGGCTCCGTCTAGTCTTTACGACGGTATGCGACCACATATACCGCCGTCCTTCCCGGGGTCGCCTGACCGAACGGTTCGAGCTCCCCCTCTAGCCGCCTGGAACCCCAGAAGCCCCTTTTAGTCGTCTCATACTACAGGCAGGGAATGCCGTAGCCCTATTTCGATCCCGGAACTACAGGGACGTCCGTTGAAGACTGACACCACATTCGTTTTACGAAAAAAACTAGGCCATATTTGGCAATAGTAGTTTAATAGGTGAGACTTTGCATGCGGATTTTGTTTTTCAATTGTCAGGCACGGATTGGGGCCGTTTTTAATCGCCTCGTATAACCGCGTCGTGTTCCCGACATTCGTGATTGGTTTGTTTTTACCAAGGTTTTGGTGAGAAATATATTTATTTTGTTAGTTGTTTTTTACTGTGTTTATTGACGTAAATGTCACTTACACGAGTTGTATCAATACTCGTATTTTTTTGTATGTTTCCACTGTTTTTACCAAGTTTTTGGTAAGAATTATATCCCCTTTATTAATTGTTCTTTATCCATTGCTTTGACGAAAATATCACGTACCCGAGTTATACAAACATTTTTATTATTTATTGCATTTTACGATTTTTGTAAGTTTTAGTGAGAAACGTATTCCTCTTGTTAATTATGCTTTACTATCCATTTTAATGACGTAAATGTCACTTACACATTTAACAATATTCGCAACTGGTTTCGTTTAAGTTTCCATGCGAAATGCGCTTTTATTTTATGGATTTTTATTTCACGAATTGTTAGCTACAATTATAACTTTATGGATGTACTTCAACGTCGAGACGTTTATTTTATCCATAATTCATAAGAACCAGAAGGTTTTATTACGTTTAATTATATTTAATTATATTCTCAGGTATGTAATTCAAGGTATACGATTATATTTTCACGATGCAGAATAAGCGTATGAATGGCACAATTTTTTTGCATGATTCACAGTATTATGGAAATGTTCGATAATTATTTTTTTTATTATTATTATGACTTAATTGAATCAAAAACAAGCAGGAGCCGCTTTATATTACGTGGACGTGGACGCCTTTGCCATGGACATTACACAAGACCGTCGCGTTGAGCTTCTCAGCAGGGTCCACAGCAAGGACCGCAGGGCCCACAGCAAGGTTCGCAGGGACCGCAGGGCCCACAGCAAGGTCCGCAGGGACCGCAGCATGGGCCGGGGCCGCACGGAGGCTTATTATTGACTTTGTATGATATAAATGTTTTATATAGAGTGAAAGTTATTAATAACCTTTAGTCTCAGTGTTTGTCGTCAGCTTCGCGAGGGTTGAAGCACACTTAAAGGTTACGATTGATTGACGTTTGACCTCTGTTTAGTAGTTTTTGTATATTTTATACATATTAATTTAAGGTATAAAAAGTACGGCTGCATTCAAGCTAAGTTTTTTATTTAATACTAGCTGACCCGGTGAACTTCGTTCCGCCTAAAAGTCAAAAATCTATATTTTTTAGTGTTCCTCCACTATATTACGAAAGTATTAATAAAACCTTCCTCTTGAATTACTCTATCTATTTAAAAAAATCTGCATTAAAATCCGTAGCGTTATTTTAAAGATCTAAGCATTCATAGGGACAGATAACGCGAAGCGACTTTGTTTTGTACCATGTAGTGATTAAACCCAATGTGTCCTGATTTACTAGTCGATTCCCGTAGCATCGCCCGCTTCTATCACGGTAATGAGCTTACCACGTGTTAATGTAGGTCATTAACTACAGGTGTGCCAAATTTTTGCGCAATCCGACAGCTAGTTTTTGGGTAAAATCATAAAAAAACACATAGATCCTCATAAAATTTGATTTGCTGATGACGTGAGAAAAAAAACTAAAGATATTCTATAATTAAACGTACTTATTTGATAAATAATTAATAATAAGTAGGTAAATAGGGAGCATAGATAGTAACCCTCAGTATGCGAAAAATGTGATATCCACACCATACTGCTTAAGTCGATACTGAAAAATCGATAAAGGTTTATCTTGACAAGCACGTCATGATTAACGACAACCTCCACACATCAGGATAAGCGCTTAAATAATTTTACATTTACAACCACGCGACCACAGGCGTTTCAAAATAGACGGACAACTTGACAGTACGAACAAATATTAGATTAGTGGGCACCTAAACGCCCCGGCTGGGAATCCCAGTCTGTATCAATAGTAGTATGTCAATCGAACGTCAATTAAGGCACCTACGCATCGTATTTGTACTGAAATGAAATTATGTATTTTGTATAGGCCTACGGGGGCACTTACAAATTGTCAGTTACATTTTTTTTACACTACCACCGGATCGGAACACGACCTCAGCTGAGAAGATCCGGCAAGAAACTCAGCGGGTTTGTCTATTTTGTTATTTATATCTGTTTTTTTAAAATATAGTTAGATCCAGTAATAGGTTTAAGAGTCCTGTGCCTTACAAAGACTCTTATATTTAATAAACCTATCAAAATGTTGTTACATATCGTAGGGATTTAATAAATATATGAAAATTTAAAAAAATCTTTTTTTAACAATTGGGATTCTGCAATTTTATAAAAATACACACAGTCAATAAATGTAATGTAACAAATAAACATACATTTTCTAGTCTGTATTATGTGATATGAAAAAAATATATAAATCTTCTTTATATATGAATATTTCTCTATAGAATCTTCTAAAGAATCGTAAACTATTCATTTGATCATGTGATGATCTTTAGCAAAGTTGTTATTCATGAGCTCGCGAAGGTTTCTGGAGTATTTTTTGTGATGGCGTAGAAACACGCGCTGAGTACCTAAGTAGTTGAATTATAAAAATTGCATATAGTAAATCAGTTTCGCTTATATATTTATTAATTTATTAATACAAATAAAATTAAACGAAAAAATATAGCATATTTGCTCGAGTTAAACTTTGTCATATCAGAACCAACCTCAGAGTGATCGCGTAACATTTTAAGACCGCGTTTATCAGAATGCTACTTATTTTCGTATTTTCATCACGATATCAGGATACTTCCTACCGAGCTCACGCGATACGAATATAAACAACCCCCAAATGTAGGACTCTCAGAACTCCATATTTCTTAATAGACGCACGCGTATATTGTGTTTACGGTCAAACTTTGGACGCAGCCCTGAACTTGCGACTATCTGTTTAAAGTATGTTAACGATAAAATATTGTGTTTGTTGTATTACTACAAAATACACTCCGATTTATTTTTAAGGAATGACGAAGCGAACGAACACACAGGCAACATTCATATTACTACAAGCAAATACAGACAACCTGCTTGATCATCACTACATAGTATAAAACAAAGTCGTTTCCCGCTTAGATCTTTAAAACTACGCTTCGGATTTTATCGTAATTTTTTAATAAATAGAGCGATTCAAGAGAAATATTTTCATGTATAATAAAGTGGACAAACACTGATAATTTTAAATTTTTGGCATTGAGGCGGCACGGAGTGCCTCATGTGAAAGTGTGCTGCAACCACACCCTTATATCAAAACACAAGAATTGCTTCACTCTAGAAATAGGCATGGCGG
This sequence comes from Spicauda simplicius, assembly GCA_949699795.1. NCBI lineage: Eukaryota > Metazoa > Arthropoda > Insecta > Lepidoptera > Hesperiidae > Spicauda > Spicauda simplicius. The sequence continues at coordinate 16,350,567 of OX453062.1, forward strand.
TCGTACTTCCCCGGTTAAAATACACTGGTTCTACCAACTTGAAAACCTTATTCGTTCTACCTTTAGTTAAAGACTGTTGAAAGTTGAAAAGGCCGATATTTGAAACCTGCCGATATAAAGTAGGCTTTAAGTACGTTTAGGATATAGATGATGATGAATTTAATAATCTTTCGTTCTGAGAGAAGACCCGTCCCCAGCGGTGGGACAGTAATAGGTTGTCACCCATGTATTTAATAATCATCACACCTTCATACAAAAACGACGGGTTCAATGACCTTTGGTACCTATGTTGCAAATCAAAGTTATATTAGACTTGCTGTTAGCTCTTTGTTATCTTTATCATATTTGTCTTTTATGTTTACATTATGTTTATAGAATAAGAAAAATTAAAACAGGTAACGCACGTAATGTAATCGTGTATTACTTGTATAACTTTTGATAGATTACTAAAAACATTACATTTTCCATTTCGATAGTATTTGTACACTTACATCGATACATACCTAGAAGGTTATACCAAAACAAGTCCAATCTGCGTTGAAAGTCAATCGCGGGCATGCATATTCCAGTTGGAATCGATTCTCGATAAAATAATCAAAGTAGGGTGGCTGTGGGTCAGTCCATCGTTTCAATTACTTAATGGAACCCTTTTTTCGTTGTTTTAGCCTTTGCATTTTTATAGGACCTACAGTGCATCGATCAGCATAAAATGATTGGCTCCGTTTTCTTCAGTGGTTTTAAATTTAAAGGTTGCATTTATGAGTCTAACAATATTTGTAAACAACTAAAATTTAAAAGATAAGTATCTCCTTTTTCATACGACGTTAAATAAAGCTGTCCATGATACCTTTTGTAAGCACAGTTCTATTTAAGTATGAAATTCAATAGTAAAAGTAACAAATCGTAAAATGTAATTAAATTTAAATGAAATTTATTTTACGTAGTACTCTAACCATTCAAGCAAACGAGGTTGCATGACTTTTGAAATGTAAAATGTAGCAAGAAGCGCTATAAACGCTTAAAGTGATGTCCGTTTATTATCGCGATACAAGTTAAATGTTTTGATGTATTCAAATGAATATATTGTTTAATTTTGTGGACATGCCTTTTATAATTTTAGACGATTGAGTAAATGCTCATGTTTATTCAGCGCCTCCATTGAGATTACAAGCAAAACGCGAGATAACATACATAACAAACCGCATTAGTATTCTTGACAAACTATTCAGGGGAGCTTACCCGACCTTTGAATTGCAAAATGTAGCAAGAAGCGCTATAAACGCTGTAAAAAGCGACGTGTGGATTTACAGCACGAGATGCCGAGTTATGCTAATGTTTAATTCTGTATTCAAATGAAAATATTTGTGTAGAATAATTTGACAAGGAAATAAAATAGCTTTAATTGAAGACATTTATTTTAAACAACCATATTTAATCAATTATTCAGTGTGACAATTTGTAAACGTAATTCATATTTGTTGACTAATAATTGTTGACTTAATAAGAAAAAAAAAATCAAAAATATATCCTTTTTTGAAATAACAAGGTGTTATAAGAATGCAAGAAAACCGGTCAAGTGCGAGTCGGACTCGCGCATAAAGGGTTCTGTATCTAAAACAAAACGACAAAGAAAATATTTTTTGTTGTACTTTTTTATCTTGTTATTTTGGTGATATTTTAGAGAACTTATGAACACGTCATCGCGTGTTTTGATCGAGCCTATGAAACCCGTTTTTTGTATGAAAGTTCTCTTTAAATATTTATTAAGCTATTGCATAGCTTTTGTCGTTTGCTTTGAGCGCGGCGACCGAATCAAGAAATTCCGTAACGATAAAGACCTAACACCCTCCACTCCGCGTACCATCTATATGGTACGACAGTACGAAGTTCGCACGGAGACGAGCTGCTCGGAAACCGGACGAACAACTAAGCAGCTGTTTGTGAGAAAGTATATGAATATGTATATGAAAGAAAAAAAACTTGAATTAATATAAAAAAAATACTGCATATATAAATAAATAATTATAACTGCATAAGTTGATAAAAAAATGCTATGCGATAGCTTTACCGCGGCAGTCCCCGAGTACGACGTTTTTTAAACTCGTTTTTTAGTATTTGTTATTATAGTGGCAACAGAAATACATTTGTGTAAATTTCAACCATCTAGCTATTACGGCAGATCAGCCTGGTGAAAGAGAAACGGACAGCGGAGTCTTAGTAATAGGGTTTTTTGGGTTTTTTGTTTGGTTGGTTGTTGGGTTTTTTGTGTATGGAACTCTAAAAACACGTGGATTAAGACCTATTCATACCGATAAATCCAGTAAATATCGTATTGATCCAATGTTCAATCCAAATTCAAATAATCGTTAAAAAGTGAGTTGTTTCTAGTAAATTTTCTAGCAAGTTATTATTCTATATCCAGCCTCAACGATAATGTACGCTCGCGCGAGATGATCGCTTCAAAAGATGAAGTTAATGCGCCTGTTCCTACATCTCCTGGCCTGTATGGAAAGGGATTCTGATATTGAGTCGCTATTTGAAAGATGGAGATTGCCTTTTCGCCAACATAATGACATTGGTGCGTTTTTAGGGATTCCTACTCTTTGATAAGTGGATTATCTTTGTTATGACTATTATTTTGTTCTTGGTAAATTGTATTAATACATACATTTAATAGATTTAAATATTGATAAGATATGTATAACATGTTTGTAATAAAATAAGAATTAATTTATATTTTCTCTTTTCAGGTAAGCCACTTGCATTTTGCGTCACTACACGACTCCAGGTAACCCGTAAACTCAATTATTTATATTCATTAACCGGCCTTGTTAAAGAACCAAATGAATTTACAGAGTAACAGTAATTGTAAGAGGACGTGCTCATTTTGATTAAGTAGTAATTAATACATCAAAAAGATTTCATTTATTAAAAGAACTGTATCGACTCAAAATTTAGAAACAAAAAATAATTTTATCAATACATATTTCAAGTCCTTTTTAAGCTGCTGCCGCATAAAAGAACCTGGAAAGTGATACGGGCTACAAAATAAAATGTTCATGAAATAAGTCACATAATTGTTGAGGGAGTGTATCGAGGTTGTTAGAAATTTCTTATTACTGTAAAAAACTGATTGTAAATAAAGAGTTAGTTTAATTTGACCAATCACATTATTATTCGTGAATAATAGTCATAATTTCAAAACAGCTCATTACAAGACGTTTGTAAAAAACTTACCACCACATCCGCAATGAGAAAGAACAAATTAAATCAAAGCCACTACTCCTGTTAACAATATAGAGAAAATCCCGATGAGAATAAATACGTAGAACAAATACAAATAGGAAGGGAAACGATTACACTTCAGTGCAGATAAAATAAACTCACACGGAGTTTTTTTATACTAGCCTACTAATGAAAATAAATGAAGAATAATAAGCAATTACAGCTCATAATTGTATTTAATTTAAAACTGCTTTTATATATTTTTTTACTTAAATTAATGTAAATTTCAATTTTATTAATAACGATTTTATATAAGAACATTAAAAATAAATTTGTCAGATATTATCGTGATTTATAATAATATCTACACTAATACATAAAATAAAATCTGTCTCATCTGTTTACGTTAACTTACAAAGTGACAAAATATTTATTAAATATACCCAATTGTTACTAAAAATAACATTACCATTTTATTTAGTGTGCTCGAACGTATTATGCCGAATAAATTATTATAAGATTTAATATACAGTCCCATTTCACTGTAGTAAAGTGTACAAACAGGAAAGAAAATAATACTATATGCCCTAAGGTGGATTCACACGGTGAAACCTCTCAGTTTTTTATAACGAGCTCCGGTATTTTATATCTTTATTTACCATATTTGTTTGGGAATTAAGGATGATCCATAATATATTGAATGTCAGAAATCACCTATAAGATGTATTTTAAAAACATAAATATTTGTGTGGAACTTGTAATACTTCTTTCCGATTTCAAATTGTTTCTGATTTTAAAGTAACAGTACAATGTAGGTAATTATCACGTGTCCAAAATACTTATGGTAATTTTCGAAAAATATGTATTTGCATACTTTATTGCGAATAATAATGAATAAATATAAATTTATAATATACAGAAAACGTCTTTAGTCAAGAGGATTATGGACAATATCCCGCGAACACAGGAATCGAAGTATTCAAAGAGTATGATGCGCCGAATATTTTTACATATCGTCAACCCATTATTGCTGGGCACTGGTCTTCTCTCGGAATGAGAGAGTTTTAGGCCATAGTTTACTGCGCTGGCCAAGTGCGAATTGGTGGACTTCACACTCCTCCGAGAACTTCTTTTTTTAAGAACTCTCGGGTGTGTAGGTTTACTCATGATGTTTTCCTTCACCAAAAAGCAGTGATGATTAATTTCTAATACGCACATAAATCAGAGGTGCGTGCCTGGGTTTGAACCTCGGACCTCCCGATTGAGAGGGCAAGTTTCAACCGTTAGGCTATCACTGCTCTATTTTACATATACTGACTACATTCGCGAAAAAAATTTTAGCCGCGAATACTGAAAACGTATATGCTGAAACGGTGAATAAGGAGCTTTTAGTGTCATCATAATACAATAACAATATGCAATTGTTACATCGAAGCAGTGTTATTGTCATAGTTTTACCTATTTTTATCAATATTTATGTCATTACAAATATGTTTTAATACTAATGTTAAAATAATTTATTACTCATATTTAACAATAAACAGAGAGATAATGTTTTGTGATCTTCGTTCCTATATAAATCTGTAAGTGGTAAAACTTTGTTTGTTTTGTTGTCTATTTAGTTAGAGTTCTGTATTAAACGGAAGATGTAAATTTTTCTGCTGTCGACCCCTAAATTATGTTCTACATGTTGTGGCAGGGGTGAAATTTTCCGTGTTTGCGTCGATATCAAAATACGAAAGTAAATTAAGAAATAATGTATTATTTCGTGGCCGATTAACATTAAAATAACATTGTGGCGTTTATTTACAAAATATTGCACGGAACTAGAATAAGACTAGACTTTTTCCAATAAAACAATTTGTATTATTGTGCCATTGCATAGTATCAAAATTTGGGTATTAATTAGAAAGTAATAAAATATAAATTAACAAAAATTACATTTTTTCCAGAAAATACAAGTTTAAAAGTCGAATTAATTTTGTTACTGTCAAATTTCGTATACCTTTTTTAAATAAAGGTTATATTTAAAGAACAGCATTTACCTTCTGCTACTTATTATAATGTGGGCGAGAAAAATATAGAAGTCGACATTTTGAATAACATTCTTAATTGAGAGTTACACATTTACCTCCACAGCGCAGAGGGATTCGTTAAAAGGGTGAAGCGGACGCCACATTGTTTATTCAGTCTCTACGCTCAATGTTTCTATGTATTCCCGTTTATTTTTATTTAATAGACCCGATATGTTCAGGATATCGCTCTGGTACTTGCCAATTTACTATTTTCGTATTACACGACTGGTCCTTTTTATATTTATAAAGCAAAGAATGTCTGTAAGAACAATCTAATAGGGTTGGTATCGTACAAGAAGTCAACCAGAGATACATAGCTACATGTGAGGGTTAAGTTGAAACATCTGATGCAAATGCCTTTACTTCACACATTTAAGCCAAAATAAATTAGTGCTGAGAACTGCACTATCACCGCAGTGATGAGAAGAGAGAGCTTACCTCGTTTAAATACGGTTTCGTTTCTCATTAATATTATAAATAAAAGTTTGTGAAGATGTACGTGTGTAAACAAATTTTTAAATTTTGCTGAAATTTGACACACATTATTTATGCCCTTTTTTGTTTACGAGAGGGAATCTTTTAAAAATTACTCGACACCGTAGGAGCGTCGCGGGTTATGTGGCATTCTTACTGCACTAAAACCCTCCCGTCGTCAGCACTGCGTGATCACTGCGTGAGGACTTCGGAATCTCCAACGGAACACAAACGGAGTCCTCCAAACGCGATGCCCCTTTCGGGCTCTTCACTCGTGGGCGTGAACCGCTCACCGCACCTTTTAGTGTTTATGGCGGCATGCGACCATACATGTCATCGTCTTTCCCAGTGTCGCTTGACCAGACGATTCGAGCTCCTATTATACTCGCCCGCGACCCCGGAAGCCTCTTTTAGTCGCTTCTTACGACAGGCAGAGGGTGCCGTAGCCCTATTCTGGTCCCGGAACTACAGGGAACACTTTATTTATGCCCTAGATTAACACAAAGGATAGTTGTTATTGTGTTAGACTGAAGCGGGCGAAGCCGAGGGACTAGCATAGTAATAGAGCTATAAATTCAAATATAAGAATGGAAAAGACAATTTGACTTCGTAAAAACTCCTAAACCATACGAATTGTGAAGTCGGAGCTCCGACTAAAATAACCTCTTGGCAATAAAGAAAAAGATCATTAAGCTACCATTTCCTTCAACCCATTATTGGCCCACTGCTGGGCACGGGTCTTCTCTCTGAATGAGAGAGTTAGGCCATAGTCCACCGTGCTGGCCAAGTGCGAATTGGTGAGCTACCATAGTAACTACAAATTTCTGATATGCGAAAACGACTATAGAGAAAAATATACGCTCAGGTACATTCAGAACTTTAAACAAAACAAATGGATTACAATGTAACAAAGCTCAAAAATCACTCAATGTAAAATAAAATCTTTGCTAAGTCATTTCTTTAATGTTATTTCAGTGAAAATCTGTAAAAGCGAAAGAGTGGAAGCAATAAATACTTCTCGACTTATATCAAGCATTTGATCGGATCGCGCGAATGAAATGAGGCGAAATGAAATGCCTTTGAATTCGGGCGACTTCGACTTTGCATAAGAGTACTTTTATTCGTTCTAAGCGATCGATTTTAGTAAAGTAAATATATTTCTGAGTAAAAATTCAAGCAGAATAAATTGGTAATACGATTTAAGACGTACAATTCACGATTCAAGATTTACTATTTTTTGTGTATAGCGATGTATCTACTAAATAAGGGCGTATTCATATTAAAAATGTGTCAAATTTCAACGAAAAGCAATCTAAAGATTTTGCGTTAAAGAGTAACAAACAAACATGCATACATTGTCACAAACTTTTACAATAATAAACAAGAAGAATAATAATTTTAACATTTTCATTTTATTTGTTCAGTGAAGACCATACATAAACAATAGTATGTTTTACATTATCATCACAGTCCAATTAAGTAGTTAAATGAGTTTCAATTGATTGATGGTATATCTCTTTAATCTCAATTATTCATAACATTATCACAGCATTGGCCACACAATATTAATCCCACGCGTGATCAATTTAATGTATCGCTATATTAATCTAATTTGTAATTCAAATTATGATTTCCAATGACCTCACAGTATAATTAATAGCCAATTAATACAATTATCTCTAAATTTGTTCATGCTTGAAGTCTCAACGTGAAGAAATTTTATGTTGGTATTTTTAATGACATACTACATCTACATGTTTTTTTGTAGAAGAAATTGTTGTCTAAACGAAACATCCGTCCGTGAATACTAAAATTTGCAGCCGAGTATTTTCAGTCGGGAATTATTTGTTTAATTTTATACTTTATAGGTCTTTGTGTCAAAATAGTAACCTGAAATTGCTATAACATATATATTATATATTTTTTTGTAATGGTCTTTTGACTAGTTTTTATTTGATACCCTTGTTCTTATAATTATTAAAAAAATGTCCCTACTTTATTTTTTGTAAACGCAGGCATCACATTTAAAAACTATATTGTCTATGTTAGCGTCGCCGCACACGCACCATCGGCCACAACCACTAAATGTCGCCACTGGCATATTTCCTATAGTTTCTATGCATTTTATATAGACTCGCTGCACAGTCATGGTGAACCCTTCTAGCTTCTAGTTGCGGCGTTTGTAGCCGCCGCGAGTAGCCCGTGTGCGGCAACACTTACTCTTACAAAATGAGTTTGTCAAGCCATTTAGTATGTAGCGCATGCCAAATAAATGGACATACATACTTACAAACATTTTTTTTTATCTGACTGAAGTAGCAAACGAGCATGCAGTCCACCTGATAGTAAGTGGTCATTTCCGCCCATGGACATCTGTAATCAACTACATACAGAACATGGGTTCCATCTGAAGTCAATCACAGATGCGTTGCTACTGCCGAGGATTATGATGGTCGCCTCATGTGAAAGTGTGCCGGCAACTACACCCTTCTATCGAAACGCAAGAAATGCTTCACACTTGAAATAGGTGTAGGTGTGTGTAGGTGTAGGTAAACATAAACATATACGCTCAAAAACATTACGCTCCTTCTGACGCAGTTGCATAATAAAGAGGTCTTAGTTCGCCGTTAAACATGTTGCAAATGATCGGTTAATCTCCCATCTCTGTCGTTTCTATTATCGATGTCTACCGTTTCACTCTCTCTTACCCCTGAACCACTCATGTTTATAATAACTATGCAAATTGGGCCATTTCAATATTGCGCTCGAACGGGACGAACACAGCTTATTGTAAATATTATAATTGAGTTTCCGCTTTTTCGTTGAAGTGTCGGATGCGGTTTAATTTGGCCAATTTCTACTACATTTTTCGTGGGTTACGTTGAAAAAATTAAAATTATTTGAGGTAATAACGATTTTAAAGACGCAATGTTTTTTATAAAAAATCGTGAACGAAATTCTGAATCCAGATCGATCTTCAGGTTTTGCATGTATTCTTGTACTACATGTATATTCTTAAGTACATACCTCTTATTTCCTAAGACTAAAATTGGTATATCTCTTTGATAAGCTTTGTTACTACCTATTTTATTTTTTGTCACTTCTTATTGTTTACCTTAGGTAGAACCAATATGGTTCAGTCGAAATATGTATATGTGGCCAGTTAAAAATGTGACGTGTCGTTGTCGTCTTACTTTTATATGAGGCGACGATCTTAGTCCTCGAGAGTAGCAACGCATCTGTGATTGATTTATTTGTTTCTTATGACGTTACTTTCCAATGTCTATGGGCGGTTGCCACTTACCGTCAGGAAGATTACCTGCACATTTGCTATTTCTATCTAATAAATAATACCTGTTTAAGTGGACATAATGAATATGTGTATTATTGTTTACAATTCCCAGATATCTGTGTATTATCAATTAAATTTATCCACCAGTAAATTCCTCAGTCATTTGATATTCTGTGCATTCTTAATGATTTAGGTCTGGAAGTGGATTGCAAGATCTGATTAGGAATTCGCTCCAAATCCGTCTTTCCCAGACACAACGATCTTAGATTTGCGATAGTTGTACGGAGCAGGTTAATGCAACTCAAAATTGGTTTTACTATCATTATTGTAGGTTATCTTAGGGATGTTACCTAGGTGCAAAATCAATCGAAATTTAGTTAAAACAAACTTTAGAAGACATTTAATAGTTAACATTACAATATATAACCTAAATTTACTAATTTAGTTACCAAAATTTAATTATTATTTTATTGATATTTTTATTACACTTTATAAGTTCTAAGATTAATAATGTCGAAGTAGTATTTATGAAAATAGTACCTTAAAGTTAAACTAAAAGCCGTTATGATTATTTTTCTCTAACATATTGTTTAACTTTTATTCTAGTATGTCAAGCTTTGTATTACCTGTGGCTATTATTATTTGTTGTGTGCATATTTTATTATTATTATAACGATAACGATATTACTAACATTTTTGTTTCTTGAGTCGTGTACAAAGTGATATTACAGTCGTTTATATTTTCAATTCTTAAGTTTTTTGTAAATCGATTTCGACCTGGATGTTTAGTAAGCTTATTGAATATTCGAAAGGATTATTTTAGATTATTTTTGACAACCCTAATTTCAGGCTCGGTTGATAGGGCTATTTATTGTTGTCAGAACAATAGCGGAGACTTGCGAAACAAGCTTCATTAAAATCGGTTACTGACTTAGATGCCAGTAAATAACTCAGATAGTAGACTTCCGTGGCAGTTTGAGATTTACTTGTAATTAAATACTAAGACTGGCTTTTGTCTAAAAAACTAAAGAATAAAGTATCGAAATTTTATGATGAATGTTGAAGCTTAATTTAGCTTGTCGCGAATATTGAAACAGGTAGGTACTATATCATTTTAACGGTCACCATTAGTCACATTTCGAAAGTAGCAGGACTAATATTCCAGTAGGTTGGCTTGAAATGTAGTCGAGATTACGGTGAAGCCAAAGGATATTAGTGAATTAGTGCGAAATTCAAAATATGTTTTTGAATTTCGCACGAATTCACTGATTTTATTCAGTTTTTGGTTCAAATGTTGTGAAAGAGTAATCGATTAGTCAATCACCTCTTTATGTGTTTCATTTTATGTGTATTTTAGGATATTTTTTCTTAACATTTGCCTTTAAACAAGCAACCCCTGTGATATAAAAATAACACAACACATTTTTAAAGTATATAGTAATCACGATACACGACTTTAATTTGAAAGATATTAAATCGCGTATCGAGTTTATCCATGATACATAATAATGAATTTATTTCTTTATAACCCTATTAATGTTATAAATGCGAAAGTTTATGAGGTTGTTTATATGTTTGTTATTCTTTCACGCACACTACCAGTAGGGGTTTCGTTGAAATTGAGTACACACATAGTTTAAGACCTTGTCCATGGTACCCTTTTTTTGTTCTCGCGGGGGAAACCTTCACAAAGTACCCGACGCCGTGGGAGCCATGCAGGGTTATGTGGGATTTTTACCGTACCAAAACCCCCCGCGGCCATCCTCAGTGGAACAAAGAGGACTCCGGAATTTCCAAAGGAACGCAACCGGAGTCCTCTAAGAGCGTTGCCCCATCGGGCTCCTCCCAGGCGAGCTGGGCCCACCGCTCCGTCTGGTCTTCACGATGGTATGAGGCTACGCAAACCGCCGTCCTTCTCAGGGTCGTCTGCCCAAACGGTTCAAGCTCACACTCTAGCCGCCCGCAACGCCGGAAGCCCCTTTTAGTCACCTCTTACGACAGGTAGGAGATACTGTAGTAATCTGATCCCGGAAGTACAGGGACTATAGTTTAAGACCTAGATTAACACATAGAATACACATCACCATGATAGACGTGATTAAAGCGAAGCCGCTTCATTCACCTAGTGTTATCTAAAATAACATAATAACATATCTTTGTTAAAGACACTTTAACATTTAACACTTTAACCTACAAATCTTTAACAAATAGAATACACATCACCTTGGTAGACGCGATTAAAGTGGAACCGCTTCATTAACCTAGTGTTATCTCTCTCGTCTCTCGTCAACCCATTATTGTCCCACTGCTGGGCACGGGTCTTCTCTCGGAATGAGAGAGTTTAGGCCATAGTCCACTGCGCTGGCCAAGTGCGAATTGGTGGACTTCACACACCTCCGAGAACTTTTTTTTTTTAAAGAACTCTCGGGTGTGTAGGTTTTTCTCACGATGTTTTCCTTCACCGAAAAGCAGTGATAATTATTTTCTAATACACACATGAATCAGTGGTGCGTGCCTGGGTTTGAACCTCGGACCTCCCGATCGAGAGGGCAAGTTTCAACCATTAGGCTATCACTGCTCTGCTTTAGTGTTATCTAAAATAACATAATAACATATCTTTGTAAAAGACACTTTATAACAGATCATGTTGGATTTCTAGATCGTACATATTAAATATACGATCTAGAAATCTAACATGCTCTTTTGCCGTTCACATTAGACCCGCCCAGTATATAACTGGGAATATATCTAGCGTTAAATTAGTTAAATGAGGGGACCCACTACCAACATTAGAATACGGTGGGCTAACACGCCCGTGTATAATTTAAAAGCTTACCTGCTAACATAACATCGTATTACCATGTAGGGACATTTCACACTTGCGGATATTTGTCTTGATCTTTTTAGTAATAGTTTTAACTTTGCAAATATTAACATTTTGGTGTCTATAAATATTTTTCGTTCTGAAAAGTCTGTTTTGTTGATTTATTGATATTATGATGATTGATTAAATTGTCTAGTAGTGATTGATACGCCTATAAACTTAGATTAAACTTACTTATTGAAGTAGCTATGGCTTTGTAAAGGGGGACTCCCGGCAAAGTTCCGCGGTTAGTGAAATATAAAAAACCAATTTTATTTTTCTTTTATCCTTGAAATTTTATTGATAAAAGCTAATACAAAATTCTCCCTGAGTGAAGGATTTTTCTTTACTCGGATTCTAGGGGAGGATCCGAACACCTTAATACAGCCCTTACTCACGCCTTTGACCTCACCATGTTTGTTTTTTTTTATTCAATTGCACTTTTAATTTTTATGTTAAGCCTAATTTCATGTAAACGCCAAACATTTTGTACTACTTATTGAAGTGATGTTGCCAAAGTTATTGTATTTATGCGTATTGTAATATTGCATTTTTATATTCAAAGGCTGATGTGAATTGAGCCTAACCATGTACAAACCACCCTCGGTGCTGGCAAGTTGTGAAAACATCCCTTTGATCTTATATTGTTCTCATGACCAGACCCCAAATTTGTTTAGACGGGTGAGGTATTTTATTCTGACGTCTATATCACCGGCTCCAAGTTTTACTATTTGCCTATTTTGCCTAGATATTTACGTATGTTCGTTTTACCGTAAATTGTCTACAACTGTAGTTGCTCCTTCTTTTAGATCTATTAGTTTTTTTTGCAAAATTTAATGCTTTTCGATTAACTGTGTTATGTAAAATTGAGGTAAGCGAGCGTGCAATCTACCTGATTAATGGTTACCGCGTATGGACATTCGTAGCAAACTTCACATACACTTCACATTCAAGGTGGTAGAACCAGTGTAGTTCGACCGGCGAAGTACCACCGCCACACCTATTTCTAGCGTGAATCATTTCTTGCGTTTCGATAGAAGGGTGTGGTTGCCGGCTCACTTTTATATGAGGCGACCATCTCAGTCCTCGGAAGTAGCAACGCATCTGTGATTGACTTCAGATGGAACCCATGTTCTGTAAGTAATGTCCATGTGTGGCAGTGACCACTTACCATCAGGTGGACTGGATGCTCGTTGGCTACTTCAGTCAGATAAAAAATGGAACATAGGACAAACAACTTCTATATACAGTTGCGTTGCAACTCATGAGGTATACAATGGTCGCCTTGTATTTAAGTAAACTGGTAATAACACCCTTGCAACGCAACGGATAAGCTGCTCCACGTTAGAATTTCTTAGTAAAGTTTACAAAGCCCCATTTTTTACTCGAGTTCTTTTTGTGTATAAAAAAAGGTTAACATTGTTTTTTTAAAGGTTAACAGTAAAATTATTTCTTTAAATACTCGTAACCTGTTTGTGTTTTGATTTGAATATTATTCTGTAAAACACCCTACATTTTTATGCTTGGTTGTAAAAAAACGTGGAAAGGAATTATTACATTTTCATCGATCTATTATTGTCTCACTTTTGGGCACTGGTTCCTCTCAGCATAAAAGAGTTTTAGGTAATAGTCCACGTTGACCAAATGTATTGGTCCACTTCACACATTTGATTTTATTCTTTATAAATCTCTTTAGTAGTAGGTTCCCGCGCGATGTTATCCTTCATCGTAGTGTACAGTGCATCATCATTTTATCGTCTAGTAATCATCGACACATCGTTTTGGAAAAATCAACAATGCATACCTGGATTCAAACCTCAGACCCACGGTCATAAGGCCGAGTTTCAACCATTATGCCACTGTCAGTAAACATAGTAAACATAATCATTCCAAATGTAAAGGGAAAATACTAGCATGATTTTGTTACTTAAGTATTCTAATTACAATTTAATCACGGGGCTTAATACCGTTTAGGAGGTTCCAAACAGAGCTTATAATTCAGAGCTTTCAATTAGTGAATGATTTACATTAAACGTAAATTCGTGTAGGCATCGTATATTCGGGTACTATTTTAGACCAAACTGTCATTAGTAGGCTAATACTAACAAACGTCTCTTTTAGCCTAATTGGCGGTGTGAGGTTGAATTGAGATGAAAAAATATGATTAAAACCTTTGAAGAGTTTTTCTTTTTGCCGAATTAGTTTACTTTTAAACGATCAACGTCAAATTATTATTAACGTAACTCAAATTAACTTAAATCAAGTATATCATATAGTTCATAGTATCATAAGACTTCTATCATACCGTATGAGGTGTCATATACATATACACTATGAGAGGTGTGATCCTCGTAACTCGCTGATTTTATCTCTGTTGTACATCTTGAACAAAGTTATAGGTACTTCAACAAAACACTACGTAACTTGGGATCATTTTTCCATATAATTGATCCTTGTCCATAAAACTTAAACTTAAAACTTAAAACGCTTTCTACACTCATAGCCCCACAGTAGGATTTTCTCCTGTGTCGTGGATGCCACTCATCATTCAGATGTCTGGCTGGGAATCGAACCCGGGACCCAGTGCGTGTCAGACCGGTATGATAACCGCTGCGCCACGCGGGTCGTCCATAGATCAATCCTTATTAAAAATTTGCTGTACCATATTTGAAAAAATGGGTTACCAATAACGTATACCAGGTGACCACTCAAAGATTAAGATGTCTAATCGTATTGTCTTCCGATAAAGGAGCTTGGAGATAAAGTACCCGTACAAGGGCTTACTTCAAACTTGGGTCGCCATTGTGAGGTGCATATTAAACGGGACGATCTTACCCCTCCTTATACGGTTCAAGTTTTCCTTCGTAAGCAGTTCGAGGGTTGAAGAATGTTGCCTAATTTTTTTGCCTCTTGCGTTTTATTGTAACGGTGCTTCTTATAAAAGTGTACCTAAGTACCCAATTTTTCGTAGCGTTTTATATTTTGGTGCTGTGTCTGCTCGTTTTAGTATTAAAGTGTTTTAGTAATTTAAATTTCAAGAATATTGTGTAGGTACGGCTATCATTTAGCGTATTTAGTGTTCTGGCACAGAAAGCTTACGTACTAAATAAGATGCCAAAAATTTAAACTGAACTTTTGTCCTACGATTTTAAACTAACATCTTTGCTAATTGTAAAAATATATATAATTATGTGACGGTTGTAATGTTTTTATACGATTAAAGTAGCAAAGGTGCATATATACATTGGATAGAGAAATCTTCCACTATCGTACAGTGAATACTACGACCTATATAACTTTGAATAATAAAATAAGTGTGCCAAGAATTCGAATCTTGACACTCACAATTGACACGCTGAGCTACCAAAGTTCTTTTCAAAATACCGGCATCTAATACATCTATAATATTCTCATCAGGTTAGTAATGCTTATTATGCATTGAAAACCAAACAGGTTTGATACCATTAGGGTAACATACCCTTTGTAATGTATCTTTGTGTAAGGACTCTTTAATATCAAGTTTTTCTAACATAACACTACTGTATGTTACCATTCGTGTTCATACCGATAACAAGTTTAAATTTATAAATGTTAATACAAACACTTTATTGAGTGTGAGTGATTTAGCAGTAAAGTCTGTTACGAATAACATACTTTACTAAATCACATTGTTCTCAAAAAACCTTTTCAATTGATATTTTGAGAGTGCATACAAAATCTTGGTTCACTTTTTTTGGGCATCCGCTATATGGGATACAGATTAACTTTATGAAGTATATCATTTTCATCCAAATTGGAAGGTGAAGGAAAATATCGTAAGGAAACCTAGACATTCGAGAGTTCTTTAAAAAAATGGCTCTTGGAGGTGTGTGAAATCCACCAATTCGCACTTGGCCAGCGCGGTGTACTATGACCCAAAACTCTCTCATTCTGAGAGAAGACCCGTGCCCAGCAGTGGAACAATAATGGATTGAAGAGAGAGAGATTCAAAATTTACATGTATGTTAAATCTGTGCCCAGTTTTCAATATCGACAAGTCCCTTTTTTTACTAATCGTTTAACTAAAAATGATCTATTGATAGTTTTTCATAAAACAGAGAGCTTTCAGACTACCGGTTTTCACCAGAGGCACAAAAGATTCATCTGAATAGGTTAAAGTTAGATAGTATGAAATCAGTTGCAAAATTTGACTCTCATATACACATACGAATTAACAAATTCAAGTCAAATAAAATTGTTAAACAAAAAAAGGAGGCACATGACGAACTATAACTTGAAGTAAAATAAAAGCTTGCAAAAATTTACTCAAAAAATTGTATCAATATCGATCTAGTACCAGTTAAAGGACAAGAGCATTTAAATACCGTTAAAGATCATCTGCTGTTTAATTTACAAGCAATAAAACCGATAACTGATAAATCAAGTGGTAATCGAATATTCATGCATGTAACGAGCCTTAATAACAGTACATCTGAAGCCACTCCTGGGGAACTTAATTATGTAAATGGCGTTATGTAGTTGGAATGCCTAGCTGGAAGTGCGCTTGGCGATGCCTTTAGGAATTGTGGCTAATATTTGATATGTTCCATTATTAAATTGACTTTGAGTGTATTGTTGTGCTTGTGGTTATTTCAGAGGCTTGTAATGTCAAAGTATCAATATATTATAGCGGGATCTACATTGTGAAGGTTCGAGGTTGGATTCTCGGACACAAAGGTGTGCCAACCATTTAATATAGAGCTAACTGAACAAAATGATAAGTATGTGTAATAAATTTATATTTCATAAACGTTAAATTTCACTTTTTTTTTTTTTTTTTTTTTTTTGTTTTCGAGGGGGAAACTTTCAAAAAGTCGTGGGAGCGACGCGGGTTATGTGGGATTCTTACCGCACTAAAACCCCTCCGGTGGCCGACGTCGACGCTGCGAAGAGGACTCCGGGAACTCCACTTGACCGCCGCCGGTGTCCTCAGCGTGTGCCCCATCGGGCTCTTCCCTGGTGGGCGTGAACTGCTCACCGCACCGGCTGGTTTTTACGGCAGCATGCAACCACACATGCCACCGTCCTTCCCGGGGTCGCTTGGCCGGACGGGTCGAGCTCCCACTCTTCCCGCCCGCAACCCCGGAAGCCTCTTTTAGTCGCCTCTTACGACAGGCAGAGGGTGCCGTAGTCCTATTCTGGTCCCGGAACTACAGGGACAAAATTTCACAAAGACCTAGGTTATAAAAGATAGAGAAAAGATAGGTAATTTTGACAACTATTTTATTTCAAAGCATTGATTAAGATAAGCTTATTCTCGTGAATCCCTTAGCTTTTATCAAGTTTATGACGCAATCGTTATTCCATAAACTACCTGTCTTTTAAATTTCAGCAAAATCCGACCAGTATTTTTTTCGTGAAAAAGTAACAAACACACATACATCCTCATTAACTTAATATTGAATAAGATTTTATATAATTAGACATGCTGCATTTTTGGTCCACAATTCAAATAAAGTGCTAATGGTTTACAAAATCAACTTTAGCTTTCTAATTATTCTGTATGTAATATCAATAGAAGCTTTACCTCTCGAAAGACCGACGTGTCAGATAGAGGACGATGCGCGCTAGAACGTGCTTCTTACGAATTCACGGGAAATTCGAGAAGACGAGAGCCATTCATCGAAGTGCCACGTCGAACTTTCCACCTGTTCAGTGATACCGACATGCATTCTAGATTTTAAGTGAAATGGTTGTTTTTTATCCGGCTCGAAGGACCATTGTCCTTAATAGGATTTTAAAGCTTGAATTGGAATTATTTCCAGAAAAAAAAAGTTATATTTGCTTCCTGTGATGATATACAACTTAACTTATTTAACGAAATATTTTATTTGATACTTTAGTTTAGTTATATTTTAAATTTATTGGGAGATACTTTTTATTTGATTTTTATCTACAATTACATAACTGGTATTGATCGGTGGAGGTCGTTCTTGTAACTTTGAACATAGAAACCTTTGTGGTTTGATTCCGGATCAAACCTACAATTTCGTAATAATAACTGTAAACCTGATGTGTTTTGGCTTGAAGCGTAATTGAGACGATCTTATACGAGGATTTCAAGTTAGTCTTGAGAAGTAGCATTATATTGGTGGCCCACCTTCGATATGAGTGTTCTTATTTTGCATTTATTAAAGATGTCATTTTACGCATATCTTCACAGGCGGATTGCATTTTAGTTTTCTAATAATATTGTTTATAAAAATCTGAGGGTAGCTTGGAATATACTCTTCCACGCTTATCCGATGTGACCCCACACAACTTATTGTTCTTTGTCCCATCCACTATTCAAATTAATAAATTATAGTATGTATCCATTATTATTTAATTACCATTTTCAATGTACACATTCCGAATTCATTATTATGTAAGGAATTTAGACGATCTGAAAGGCAAAGAATATAGGCTTATCCGATGTGATCACACACAACTTAGTACTTCTTTGTCCTATCCACTATTATTTAATTACTATTTTGAATGTACACATTCCATAAGTTTCCAAATTCATTATTATGTAAGGAATCTAGACGATCTGAAAGGCAAAGTCTAGTGGCCATTAATTTGAGGAACATGTCGAACTTTCTACTTGCACCTGTGATCAATAGTTGCAACTTGGTTAGTTTAAGACTGTCTACTTTGTGTTATACCTGTGTCTGGGGTCTGGAAGCTGGGTAATTGTCTGATTCTGTTTTATTAACTTGGACTTCTATAATTTAGGAATGTTTACTTGTATGTAGCTCAGTAAATTCATAGTACTTACGTAAGTTTTTTTATTTTTTGAGGTATCCAATGTTCTGTCATCTAATGCTTTAAATTTTCCTGCACATAAGAAGATTAGATGTATGAGTAGCCAGACAGACAAAGATACAAATACATTTTACAAGTCGTAAATTTTCTATCGTACGAATATCTTATTTTCCTAAATGATTTTATATAGCCTTGTATAAATATATTTAAATGATGAACACGTAGATTAAAAATACAAATCGCGTACATAATACAAATTTGCGATGGGACAAGAGAAATGATCTAGACTTTCAAGAATTAATTCACTTATTGAAACCGAATCTACCTGCCCGATCAGATTAGCTCGAAGGCAAGAAACTCGGTTCTCGCGAAGTTCACAGCATTACTTACTATCCGATACACGATAGCCACCTACGATGCAACATGCTTTTTATTTCTCATTTATTCGACCAAGCTTGAACAAAAAAGTAATCTATGAATCGCTCACCAACGACAAACGTCGTTGGTGGAAAGTTGCAACAATCTTAACCATACGGAATAAGGTTTAAAATTGAATGTCTTTTACTTTTTTGACTGACATGTGGCGATGTTATTGTAATACGATATTGGCGACCATGAAAGCCAGTGTCGATGAGCTTTTCGTATAAGATTACACAGAGTTTGCGGTTTGTGGAGACGCCACGATGTGGTCACCTCCTTCTCACGGTACATGCCGTTTCTAGTTCCACCGTCTAATCCTAATTCCGCGTATTGATACTCGATCGTTTGTATGTTTTCTTTTGCACTGTTTTGCATATGTGTAGTTATTATAAGTGGTATTTTAATGCACCTCGAAATATATATGGCACAGTGTATCTGATTACACTAATGTTTATTTTTTATGTATAGTTTTATGATTATAAAGTAAGTACCTTAGTATGAAAACAGCAACACTGATGATTATGATTTCAAAGTTTATTATATAAATGTTATGAAGATACCTATGTATATTTGTCAATCAATTTAATATAGATAATGTAAATAAAACCGATTGGATGATAAAAATGCACTTAAACTGTAAATATACCTAGAATTAATAACCTTTAAAAATAGTACAAATTATAGTTATAGCGAGGACGCGCACAACACACATTACTAAATTTAAACAATAAAATCAACTTATATACTATTATATACCTAACTTTATTATTATTCAATGAATTTCTTTTATTTCTTGAAGTATATCTTACCTGATAAATAGAGTCATAAAGAAGATATACGCTAGCAACGTTCCTTGAATTCTTTAACAAAAAGGTTTAATAAATAGTTTATCACTAACAGACCAAAGACATAATGTGCCCCAAAACGGTTATAGCACTACTTACTCTCGCAGCATTTTGCACACAATATCAGCCATTTTCTCGTCTGGGCGTACATTATTCCTTTGGGTGTGTTAAATCAAGCTATAGTGGTCTAAGATACCGAGATTGTATGCAGTGGCCTTAAATTTATTCGTGCCCAAAGCAGTGCATCACCACTTTTCGCTTCTGCCTCAGTGGGCGGAACCTACCATTGTGACAAAATAATGCTAAAGCTAGGGTTTTCAAAAGTGATGCTAGTAAAATATAAAATAGGTGGTTTTTGAATTGGTGTCCATAGATAGATGGTACATGTAAAGGTAAATGTTTGTATGTTAGGAGCATCTTTGCTCCGATAAGTATATTTGTAATTGTCTATAACGTAATGTGCGAGTTTTTTTGGCGATAAACTCAAAAAAATTACAAACTGCTCATTAATCATATACTATACATAAGAACGTAACTACTAGAAAACGTTCCTTATTTATAATTTCCATATTAATACCATTACGAATTATCATTATTATCTTATAAGCGTGTTACATTTTATGGACATACACAATCATTTATTTATGTAAACGCATTATAAATCTCAATATACATATACAGGAAGCTCCAAGTCTATCGGATAATAGACGCAGTCGACAGCCCTACACCAGTACTTTTGCGGTTAAAAGAAACCCGCCCTTATTCTTAGGAGCACAATAGCCGTAATCCCATAAATAACTCAAGCAGATGGCACGAAACGATACTGCTGAATAATCAACGCTAAACGTCTGGAAAAGGAAGATACGGTAATGTTATATGAATAACAAAACGACAGAGATATATTCTTATTTAATTCTTATTACTTGTGTGACCAACAATGGTATATAAATTATCAGGGTTACCACCTAACCATTTCATGGGAGAGAGGGCGGTATTCAAAATTGCCACGCTTGGTCACAGGCAGGGTGTGGGGTTTAGGTTTTCGTCATGTAGTCAATATCCTCTAAAGGAAATCTAGCGCTTTTTTAACCTATATTAGAATAATTTGTTTATGAAAATGGGTAGGTACTCGTGTATTTTTGGAACCACGCGGCGAACACAGTGTTAATTATAAGCTAATTTATTATGTGTTTACTTTTGTTTGCAAAGAATGATTGAAAACTGTTTCGATGAATCTACGTGATATCTACATGGGGAGTGGGAGGCCTAAGTCTATACTACGGATGGTCACCAAGGGGAGGGAGGGGTCAGAACTGGTCTATAATAGGTCACGTGGTTTGGGTACGTTCTCTTACGGGATTTTGAAGTAGCATCGTCCTTAATGGTTAAGTTAGGTTAGGTTAGCATCTTCCTTAATGCTTCGTCTCTGGAGAAAAATTTCATATAATGCAGTCTAGCGATGATCGAACTCTTGGTGGTTCGATTCCGGAATCAACATCGCCACACTTTCTGCCTATTAATAGTATTGCTAGGCTTTTCTCAGGTTTGAAGAGGGAAACATACTTGTCTGGTGTTTCGCACTTAGACCTCAGGGCAACGCATTTGTCGTCAACATCAGCTGAGATGCTGATCTTTTCTTTGATTAGAAATGTACACGGGGATGGCCACTTACAATCAAGTACATGCTCGTTGATACGTTCATGTAATGAAAAAAAAACCAAAGAGTTTTTTCGGAATTATTGCAGTGTATCCGACTTTCGGATTGATTGCCATGTATCCGACAATGTTAAGATTCGGATCCGTTTGAAACTAATTGGCGATTAACTCCTAATTGGCGATTACCTTTAAACTTTATTGACTCTTTGGAACTCAGATGGTCGTTTCGTATGGAAGCCAATCGACATCTACCAGTACTTTGGAAACTCAAGAATTCCTTTTAACTAGAAATAAGTACTTTCGATCAAACCTTTATTCTACCAAATATTTCATTCATAAAGCCTTTTATCTAGATAGATAAATAAAACTGTTCTATAAAGTTTAAGAACAGTGATAGCCTAAAGGTTGAAAACTTGGCCTTGGTCCGAGATTCGACTCCAAGTCGGCACAGATTTTTCTAAAAGTATGTGCATATTGTCGTTGAGGAAAGTGTGAACTTACGCACCTGAGAATTCACTAAAAAAGTTAAAGTAGATTATGTCCTAAAACTCGCTCACTCTGAGGAGAGCTGTGCCCAGCAGTGGCATAATAATATATTTACGAATCAGGTTTGCTAAATAATCTTTAGTAAACATTTCATTTACCGTTTCTGACCTCCGATTATATCTCCGTACGAATATAATGAGCTTCTTTAATATCTTCCAGACGATTACTCGTAGCTATTTTTATACTTAATCGACCCATATAAAAATAACCGAGAAGTCGGTTCTTTGTTATCATAATAGCGTATTTATTATTGAGACCATTACCTACTTTTTATTATTGCCACACAAACAAAGCTTGACCTAAAGTTACGAGTATGTTTATAAGTTTATATTAACTTTCTTTATCTGAAATAGCTGTCGAGATTGTATTGTTTTTTTATTGCTCGAGGCTTTTATGATTTATGTTCAGTAAAATAAAACATATTTGAATGTAGCTGAACCTAGGTGTTTCTCGTTTTGTGACATCACCGTTACCTCTTTTCTGTTTTATAACAGTGTTAAACTTTGCTATTTTCTAGTTTAAACTGTGGTAAAGTACTTTTTTTTGTCGAGGGGGAAACCTTCAAGAGGTACCCGTCGCCATGGGAGCGACGCAGGGTAATGTGGAATTATAACCGCACTAAAACCCCCCCGCCGGCCGTCCTCGGCGCTAAAAAGGAGGACTCCGGGATCTCGAAACGACTTCAACCGGAATCCTCCGAGCGTTGCCCCATCGGCCTTCTCCCAGATGGGCGGCTGGGCCCGCCGCTCCGTCTAGTCTTTACGACGGTATGCGACCACACAAACCGCCGTCCTTCCCGGGGTGGTAAAGTACTACATGACATATTCCAACTTAGTCCAGTGGAGACTAAGTTGGAACTCGTGGTGCGCTATTTTGTTTCAAGTAGACATATCCCCCCCGCAGCAGTGTCTTTTGTCATCAGGCGGGCTGCGTACTTCTTTGGTGTTTTAATTGCATAAAAAATATTGTTTATCATTTTTTTATCAGATTGAAGTAGCAAGCAAACGTATGTTGTAGTCCTTGTGGTTGTGTTAAATCTGTAAGCAAGTATCTATAACTAGGTTACTACCGAAAGTCGATCATAGGTGCCTTCTCGAGAACTAAGACAAGCCTAAGACTTGTATATAAGTGAGCCGTCAATAAGACGTCTACCGAAACAAGAAAATTTCTTTACGCTAGAAATAAATGTCGTTCAAACTATATAGGTGTTGTATACTGGTGTTGCGAATGTCCATAGGCGGCGGTGACTACTTTCCATCAGGTAGCCCATCTGCCTTATCGTTAGGTTAAATTATAAAAAAAAGGTTCTACCGTAAAGTACCAATTGTAGACTGTCATCTGCATTGAAAAATGAAAAATGGTGGAATAAATTCAATGTAATTTTAATTTCAAATACACAAACAAACAGTCAGTAAGATTTCTGTTATTAGGTACTTACGCTCAGTCCTCATAACTGTCTTTTGTGTGAATAAATTCGATGTACAGACACGTGGAACATTTCATTTTTATAATATTTGGAAATCTTTTAAGTATAAATGCAAATAATAACTGTAATTGTAATTAGTCGGATGAATGAATTCACTCACTACTCCGACGAGGCGCTCAATTTTCCACGAGAGCGGATCACTACGTCTTCATACAATCCAACATCGCGAGAATTAATTCGTGAATAATGAAAGTAAATAGTTAACAACTTTGCATTTATTTCAACATCATTTTTTTATCCGTATGAAGTACAAACGATACAGTCCACATGATGGTAAGTGGTCACTGCCGCCCATGGATATTTGTAAACAACTTCGTATAAAACATGGGTTCAATCTGAAGTCAATAACAGATGCGTTGCTACTCCCGAGGACTATGATGATCGCCTCATGTGAAAGTGTCCGGCAACCGCAACCTTCCAATGAATCGTAAGAAATGCTTCACGCTAGAAATAGGTGTAGCGGTGGTACTTCCCCGGTCGAACTACACTGTATCTACCACCTTGAAAAATTAATGAAACATTATAATATTTTGTTTTCGTGGTGCTTATATATTAATGAATGTATCCCTGATTGAAACAGGGAACACGTAGTACAATATTTTTTAATAAACATCTTATTACAAAATAATTGATAACATTAACAACGTTATTGTTGAAAAAATCGTATTACATCTAATATATAAAATTCACGTGTCACAGTTTTTGTTGCCATACTCCTTCGAAACGGCTTGACCGATTTTTACCAAATTTTATATGCTTATTCAGTAGGTCTGAGAATCGGCCAACATCTATTTTTCATACCCCTTAACATTTTTTTAAATTTTTTATATGGCAAAACAACGTTTGTCGGGACAGCTAGTACATTTTATATTTTACTCATGCCGGCACTTTTATTCGAGGCTAAAATAAAGAAGAAGATAACATTAATTTATTTTATTTTTGATAATCTTTTGCGATTTATTAAAGGACAACCATTGATATAATTAAAAGTATACATGTAGATATGTAAAGAAGTAAATTAATATGTATATGGCATAGGTAACTACTACAATTTGTGGTATGAGTGAAAAAGACCAGCGCCATTATTCAGTCGAAACGCTCAATTATTGTCAGTAATATTAACAACATTTCTCCAATTTTCCCATAACTTCTCAGTTAAATCTTTATTAATCCGGACGAACGCATCACTGCTCTATAATACAATTACAGCTGTGATCCAATCCCGATTTAAAATCTCGTCATGTTCTCGAGTCAATCTCACGATGTTTTCCTTCACCGAAGAGCAGTGATATTTAATTAATTATACGCACGTAATTTTAGAAAAATCAGTGGTGCATGCCTGGGTTTGAGCCTTGGACCTCCTGATCGAGAGGGCAAGTTTCAACCAATAGGCTATCACTGCTATTGATTTATTGAAATAACCATTATAACTAGTCACCCGTCACATCGCTCGAAGTTCGACCGTAATTTAAATTAAAAAACTAAACTTCATATTGTCCAAAGTTCGAATATTTCTCAAATTCAAATAAAATGTAATAATTTTCAAGTAATTTTCCGTTAAATATAAAAAGAGGTTTAATTAGGTAAACCGCATTTAAAAACTATAGCGGGTATTTTGACAAAGACACTGTCATTTTTGAAGTTATGTGTTTTCTAAGACATTGAATGTTCTATTTCGTTTATTATTTGTGTTTGTGACAAATGCACGGTAGTGTGTGTAATGTGTTTTAAGTTCAGTTTAAGTATGTTTTAAGCATTATTTGAAAAAAATATTAACATTCTGCACTCCTCTACGTCCACTATAACCGTGCAAAATTTCATACTAATCCGTCCGCGGCATATTACTTAAAAATGCTTCACAAGTTTTTGCTTCAAGTATTATTATATAGATTTACATAAATCGGATTATTACAGAATACCAAAGTGTGGAATGAGTGCACAATCATAATAACAGTATAGGTCGTATGAGTGAGGCCCAGCGTATTTCTCGGTCGAGGCGCCCAATTTTCCGCGAGAGCGCGTCACGAAGGCTTGATACGCTCCGACACGGCGACAGTCGACTCGCGATTAATTACTTTCGCCAGTCGAACTGCTAGGGTTTCCTTTCAACTGGTTTTTGTTACATTATGCCGTTTTTGCACGCGAAAGTTCGGTAACGGGACGTATGAAGGGTTCGGTGATCGCCAAGCTGACGCTCTGTCATAAGTTCGAAATGTTTATTTAAAATTAATGGTATGCGTTAAGTATGTTTTAGACTCAGATAGCTTGTATGTAATTCCTATCGTCATATCTATTACTTTCCGATCTTCATTCTACTCGTATACATATAAAAGCCAAAGGTTCATTGCAACGTCTAAACTCCGTAAACTACAACCATGAAATTGAGACAACGGATTCATTGTATAATATAAAAACTCACTAGGAATGTTTTTCTATTATCCATCTCACGTTAAATATTTGTATTTTATATAGTACTAGCTGTACCCGCGGCTACGCCCGCGAGCAAATCAATGTATCGCAAAGTTTTTCCCGCGCATATCTCCACTCAGTGGGAATTCTACGATAAAAGTAGTCTACATGTTGTTCCATAGCATTTTCTATAGTAAAAAAAACCCGTAAAAATCAGTTTAGCCGGTCAAGGATTACCCGGACAAACACAGAGTGAAAAAACGAATTTTAAGTGTTTATTTGTGGGTAGGTGCGTATTGTTATGTAAAATGTTATGAAAATAAGACGAATCAGAATATCGTGAACCCCTTCTTTGAACCAATTTACAGGCTTAGTGGTCACATTAACAATATCGGAATACATCTTTTCAAACAACGCATCCACATTTAAACCAAAGCGCATCGATTATAAAGAAAAAATAATTTAAAATATGTTGTTATTTAAATGCATGTTTTCTATAACATTATTTATTACTGAACATGTCATAAATATAAAACAACAATAATGTTGACCTTGCTCGGTTGTTATTAGAGCCAAGTGTTCATCAACCATGCTTCAATATTCATAAATGCAATTATTTATCACAAAAGTTGCAAAAGCTTCTTTATAATAATAATTCATGATATAATTGTTATATCTTATTTAGATACTGATCGACTTATTAATGTTAGTATTTTGCTTATAAGACTATCAATTGTATTTTGTTCTTAATATTTATTTTCGCAAAAAATGTACGGGTGTGGTCAATAACACAACTTTATTTATGCAATAATAGTTAAGAAATTATTTATGTAACATGAACATGGAGTGACAAATGGAGTCGATAATTTTATTTTGAAACAATGTTAAAACATTTTATCCTTTAACACTAAAACATTAAAGCCTTTGAATTATTGGATTCGAATAACTATTTTACTTTAATAGTATGACGCGCTATCTGTTATCAATTGGGAATCCCTGTACTCTAAGAGCGATTTTACATTAAGTCGCAAGCTGCGCGGCCGCAGCGCGTCAACGGATGTTTTTTTATTATTGAAATATTTCATAAATTAAATTAAAATCAATTTGAATTACATCTATTTTTATGATAATTGATAGTTACAAATTTATACGTATTATTTTTGAATTAATTTAGAATGGCATCCGGGCGGCCATTATGGCTACTGTCATGTCACACTACTGTCATGTCACACATATTTACATTTGAATTTAACAAAATACGGGACAATCCAAATTTTACGGATATATGTTGTCGACTCGAAATCAATGTTTTTTTATGTTTTATTATTTAGATAAGGTTTCAAGTAAGTCTATCGTACCCCTTGACGGACTTGTCAATATGGGACTTTGTCAAAAACGAACTTCCATACAAACATTTATGCTCGATTTTAACGCTTTCAGCCCATTTTTTTCGATAAAAAGCAGCCTATGTCCTTTCTCGAGGTCAACACTATCTGTGTGCCCAATTTCATAAAGATCGGTTCACTTGTTTAGGCGTGAATAAGTAGCAGACAGACAGACAGACAGACAGACAGACAGAGTTACTTTCACATTTATAATATTAGTAGGGAT
The DNA here is from genome assembly GCA_949699795.1 of Spicauda simplicius. NCBI lineage: Eukaryota > Metazoa > Arthropoda > Insecta > Lepidoptera > Hesperiidae > Spicauda > Spicauda simplicius. Next base: position 16,378,255 of record OX453062.1, read on the forward strand.
TATAGTCTGCAAGTAGATGTCGTCGCCGACAGTTAGTTTGCGTAAAACGGACGTAATTCAGTTTAAAAGGTGCAAAAAGTTGAATTTAGCATTTTAACTTAGCCTTCCGTATAATGGTCGAAATTCGAACGTAATTTAAATTAAAAAACTAAACTTCATATTGTTCAAAGTAGCACCAATATTTCTCTAATTTAAATAAATTCTAATTTAAACAAATTTTTGATTCACGTATTAATATAGATATCTGCGGTCCAAATATTTTTTTTTTGTTACTTCATTTTATATCAGTTACGAAATATAATGGTTATCAATGCGACTAAGATTTCGCCTAAGATTTATTTCTGTCTTTGCGAAACCGTAAATAAAGGTATTATAAATTAAAGCAGTTCAGAATAACAAAAGCCTAAAGTTTGCACGAAGTTTAGCTGAAATTTGAGCTGAGAACAACAGTAAACAGTTCTAAGCATTACTAAAGCAACAGATTAAAAATTAATCCGATTAAGAATTAATTAGAATATTGTTTTAAATTTTACTTCATCTTTTCAAATATATTTTTTTTGTTATCGTGAGGCTATTTGTGATATTGCTGGTTACAAGTATCTCCTAAGAATGAGTAGGACATAAGTCGTCTACGCTGGTCGTGGGATTTGCAGGCTTTACACACATTTTAGAACTTTTATATTATAAAACTCCCAAGATTGAAGATTTCGTCAGGATATTTCCGTTCAACGTTGAAGAAAGTCATAATAATTAACTTGCAATAGGTGCATACTCATAATTTAAATACAACAGCGGTGCAGGTTGGAATATCTTTTTTGTAATTTAAAATTAAACTTAATTAAACAATCCCAACCGGTCGCAATCTCCTTAATTATAAGTGCACACACACCGGACACCGCCCATGGACATTAGGCCAAGGCCATACATAAGAAATTCTACAGGAACTCTATGACAGCTATACGTAATCTCTCTTGTGGGCTAATATTGTCGTTTTCTATGCAAGTCAGCCGGCAACTGCACCTCTTTCTACCAAATAGCAATACTGCTTTACACTAGAAATAAGTATGTCGTTGATATTTCTCCGGTCGAACAAATCGAAATATAAACCACTAGATTATCATTAAATAAATAAGAAATAAATTAAGAAAGCTATATTTATTTTTTATTATATTGTTCGGTCGCACAGTAATGAATTCATTACCAACTAATTGACGAAGATGTAGCCAGGTACAAAAAAGAAACGCTGTATCATTTAAAAATTGACAACTTATTAAAAGGTACAAGAATGACTGCTTTTTACCTGACATTCCAAGATCAAGTACAGGATATTTATAATCCAGTGAAGCGGATCCATCATTGCCAGTCCATTATAAGCAGGGTTGCCAAGCATTATCTAGTATTGTACTATCACTACATAGTATAAAAGTCGTTTCTCGCTGTATGCTTAGATCTTTAAAACTACGCTATGGATTTTATGTTTTTTTTAATAGATAGAGTAATTCAAGAGCAATAACACATGTTTAATATAGTGGACAAACACTGATAATTTTAGATTTTTCACTTTTAAGCGGAATGAAGTTTGCCGGGTCAACTAGTGCTTTATATATCTAAGTAGCTGCACTCATCGCGTTGCTAAGCCATAAAAAAAACAGAAACCGTCGAGGGCTCAAGCACAATAACTTAGCTAAAGACCATCACGTAATAAAAGGCATAGTTTACGATAATATATTTTTTTATATATAAAGACATTATTTTGTATACACTTGTCGTAGAATATTACAGGTTTTACATGGAATGCTATATTTAAATAAACAGATAGTGTTTTCAGTGTCAGTACCGTTTTAACCGACTTCTCAAAGGAAAGCTGTAATTATACACATACATATATTTCAAGCGAAAGCTTTAATATATATTAAATCGATTATATTAAAGCACATAACGGTTTGCTGTAAAAAATGATAAGTGTAACTTAAAAATAATGTTTTTTTTTTATAAAAAATAACAAAAATAATTTTCCGTCTTTCGTTATTGAATACGTTATAGATTTTGGAATGTATTATATCTTCATACCTTATTTGGAAATACTATAATTAACTGAAAAAAGTTGGCAGCCCTACTTATAAGCCAGTAGCCTTCCCACGCGAAACTCGTTTTTGTTACAACGCGAATAATAATAGAAATAAAAACTGTATATGTATGTTCGAGTGAGCTTCTTAATGTAGCTTTAATGGGATATTGGAATAGACCGCTTTTTATAGGTACAAAATAGCAGAGTTTTTTATATGGGAAGTGTGGATGCAGTCTACCTGATTGCTTGATTCCAATGACGCCTTGTCTACAGATGTTTCGGCCGTATAACGTTAACATCAAATGCTGTGTGTTCTAAGACGGGTAGTGATGCACCTGTATGAGGCATTCCAACTTAGTTCAAGGCAGTGACTAGCAATGTATTTTTGGTCAACTTTACATAACTTTACATAAGTTACATAAGTTTAAATAAAAAAAAAGCTTCTAATCTTATATGGGTTGATTTTAATCTGACTGAAGTAGCAAACGACCATGCAGTCCACCTGATGGTAAGTGGTCACTGCCGCCCATGGACATCTGTAATCACCTTCATACAGAACGTGCATTCCGTCTGAAGTCAATCACAGATGCGTTGCTACTCCCGATGACTATGATGGTTGCCTCATATGAAAGTGTGCTGGCAACCACACCCTTCCATCGAAACGCAAAAAATGCTTCACGCTAGAAGTAGGTGTGGCGGTGGTACTTTCCCGGTCGAACCACACTGGTTCTACCACCTTCAAAATGATTATTGTATCTATGGGCAGTAGTGGTCATTAACCGTCACATATACCGCACAGTCGTCCAAACTGCTTGTGTCATTAAACCATTAAACTGCTTTTACCTTTTATTTTCACACATTTTTATAAGGTTCATAAAATAAACAATAGCCGTATAAACACAAACGTACGATTACGTCCAACAAACAAAACGTAAGATTGCTTCCTACTTTTTTATTTATTCCCCAACTTCAAGCTAATCAGCAAAGTTATCTAGCCATTGGGGGATATTTACGAGTCTTTGTACAGCGATTCAATGTAAATTCGCGGTGTAATTTCAACATTAAGCACGTCATTAACACGTTTGCCTTTCAAATGACTTGGCAGCGAAATCTAACTTTGCCAAGTGACGAATCTATAGAATAGAGCCTAATAAACTTCGCCTCATTAGCTTGTATTCGTAGCTATAATACTTATGCTGAATTTGGTTTGTATAAGATATAAGCGTTCTTTTTTAGTTTAGTAACTCAGTTATATATAGCATCGTAATTTTTATATTAATGTTCATCATTACCACCATTATTGACTTCAACTAGGTAGTCATCATCAACTCTACATCATTCAACTTATTTTATTGTTTCACTGCTACTTACGGGTCGCCTTTAAAATAGTAAAATAGTATGATACAAGTAGACCACGCTGTCCATTTCAAGTTTATTTTTTTTATAATTCTTTTGATAATTATCAAGCAAGTCATGTTTTAACAATGTTTTGTAATACATTTTTTTACAGTTTTGTCGTCCATAAATAAAAATTCTAGCCACGACCGGTGTAATGGATAATCCAAACCTTATTTACTTAGTGAACGAGACCCAGCTCCGTAGTGTAATCAAAAATGGTTGCTTGACGCATTTGGGATTCAAACCTCGGACCTCGTGAAAGACTATCAGTCACAGCGTTAGGCTGAAACTTTATAATCGCTCCATAATTTTAGCCAAATAAACATACCAAGCTATCTCTGGAAAGCAGCGGCTCATTAAGTTGATCGCCACAACATATTAGATAATTCGACCGGCACATTGCCAACTAAGCAGTTCTCGCGTCCTTGCAATTCTGATTTATTATCTATGTAATATATCAAACTTTGAACAATGTTAGCAAACATTCCCAAGTTTAACATATGGCAGGTCCCTGGTCAAGCTTACGCTCTTCGTGATAAGAAGTTATATTCTACTGTGTTTGGCTCATAGATCGTTTCATCACGATCAATTTGTTTAGCAAACAGATACGTAACATAGATGTTTTTACAAATATTTTTTACTTTCTTCTTTATCTTATTTATGTAAGATTTATATAAATGCTACGCAATGGCTCATTGAACGCTCCAACATATCGGATAATTACGCTGGCGCGTTGCCAAGTGGTTCTTGCGTCTCAGCAATTATAATTCATAGTCTTTAACATAGATCTATCCAAGTTGAACCGAAAAACATTTAAATTATAATACTACTAGCTCTTACCCGCGGCTTTACCCGCACGGTCAAAGGGAATTAACATTAGCATTTGTTACCGTGATTCAGAACTTGCAAATGAATTTTATTAACGCCATCTTTTAACGTCTGGAACTACTAAATATGTTTTAACTAACAAAACATCGATATTCTCACGTGAATGAGAGAGCGCGGTATAAAGTACCTACGTCACTTTCCTCCCTCCTATCTCCCAGCATACCGTATCATATAATAGCTATATGGCGACGTGAAAGAAGAACAAACAAACATACTTTCAGGTTTATGATATTAGTATGAATTGTAAGAATTTTATGCAAACCTTTCAAATGTCATCTGTACGTTACTTTTTGAATATAACAGTTATTCAGCTGATTCGCGCGTGGCTCCTACATATCAGACAATATTTTACGAACATAGTTTACAAGCGGTAGCATCGTTACCTCAGATGGTTGTACACGAGATATTATGTTGATTTGTATTACCATAAGTGGTAGTTTCAGTCTACAATATGAAATTACGTGATGTTTACTACCAAGGATTTAGCATGAACACTAAGGGCCGGCGCACATCTGACGGAGCGCAGCGCATGCCCGCGAAATTTTTTAAACGAATCACACACTAGCCGAAATTCGCGCAAATTACTGCGCGCGCGGTCGCGCTCCTGCGCGCTACCTTTCGCATGTGGTCGCTTCCATGCTCCTCAGAAATAAATTGCTGGTATTTAAGTTTGGATATTATTAATAAAGGGACAATGACGATAACAATGAAAAATGCTCTGTTCTGCGTTCCGTCATATGTGCGCCGGCCCTAAGTGGTCTTATTTTACTTATGTTAAGCAGTGCTTCATTTAGCGTTTTGCCGCAACGCATCGGATAATTCAATCGGCACATTGCCAACTGAAGGTTCTAGCGCTGCGTATTCAAATGAATACATTACTACATTTATGACGTAACTTTAACAATATAGAAAGGATGTTACATATGTATGAATAACTAAGAAATGTCGACAGATTCTTTAATTTCCGTAATTTTAACTGTAATAATTTGAAAAGTGAAGTCTTGGGTTGCAGTGGGTGACACTGAAAGAGATCTCTGATCTTTCCTTACCCATCAGTGGATGATGTTTGTTAAGAACTAATTGTGTCCAACAACTCGCACTTGGCCAGCGCGGTGGACTATGACCTAAAACTCACACATTCTGAGAGAAGGCCCGTGTCCAGCAGTGGAACAATATTGGGTTGACGAGAATTGTAGGAAGTTGTTATACTGATAAAATATGAGTTTCTTCTATTTACTACTATAATTGGTAAACACTGAAGGCGAAAATCCTAAGAATTATTTAGATATATACCTGGAAGTGGTCGATCCATGGATTTCTTTATTGTAATGATAAGACAATGTAATGATAACTACTTTGTCGTCACACGAGTGAAAGTTTAACTTACCTTTACGTATAGGTAGTACTTAAAGTGTTTAATAACAACTACCAACTTATTATAAAGGTTAGAAGATTTCTATATGTTAATCCAGGTCAAAAACTATCCGGGTATTACTATAAACTATCCGGGTGCCAAACTTCAGTATTGTACAAAAGAGTAAATATTTGTAAAACCTCAATCTTTTAACTTTATGTTGACGATCCGCGTAGCGGTTACCATTCAGACCAGACGCGCATTGGGTCCCGGGTTCGATTCCCGGCCAGGCAGGTATCTGAACGATGAGTTTAGATTCATGTTCTGGGTCTGGGTGTTTGTGTATTCTTCTTGTGTGTGTCCATGGTACCTACGACACAGGAGAAAATCCTAGTGTGGGGCTATGAGTTTACAAAGCATGCGTGGGTGTATTTATAATACTAGCAAATATTTGCAAAGCAATGCCTAAAACTTCGAATAGTTTAACTATATAAAGTAATATGAATAGTACGTATGCCTCAGGCTGTGTTGCCAAGGAAAATATTAGACTCTCTTTCATGTTCACATAAGACAAAATCCATATTTCTATATCTTTTTCTCAAGAAAATGGAGGTACACGTTATGTTATTTTATAATGAGCTTGTTCTTGTCTAAGTATCTACCAACGCATTCCGTATCTTAATTCCTAATAACTCCATATTTTATTCATAATATATTCCAGTACTTCAAGTACATACTCGTATCATGTCTATCGAGTCGGAATTTTCTTTGCTTATTTTTTTTCTGCGCAACTGTTTTCTGTTAAAGAGCTTTACTTGCTATTATAGAACTTTTGAGTTCGTATTTTAAAATGATAACGTCTATATAATCTGTGTCTGTGTCTATATAATGTTTTATACTTTAAAACTTTGGGGTAATTATATACTTGCAATTAGATTCACGACCACCAATTCGCACTTGGCCAACGCGGTGGGCTGTCCACCAATTCGCACTTGGCCAGCACGGTGGACAATGGCCTATAACTCTCTCATTCTGAGAGAAGACCCGTGCCCAGCAGTGGGACAATGGGTTGACGAGAATTAGATTCAAGTAAAATTATTATGTATATACATAATAGGACACTTACTTGAATCTAATTGCAAGTATTGTTTTTCATTTATTTCCTAATTTTCTAAGAGACATTTCTGAGAGTCTCTGATGTCTCTACCTATATGCTCGTGAAAATGTAATAAATATGAATTCCTATTGTAAATAACATCTTTTCGGTTCATTACTAGTCATGTATATATTTATGGTGTTCTTCAAAATACCAGTATCAAATCATCCTACAAATACGACTATAAAGTATGTAAATATGGTCAAGCCATTCGGCAAGCCTATGAGAAACGGTATTAAGGTGTCATCCACCACACTAATTGCAACTGAGATCGCTTTGACATGCAAATAGCGCAACACGTGAAGCATTCCGGTATACAGGATATCCCTATACATTTAGAATTTACATGTAAATAGCAAACTATTTCTAAGAAGTACAGATTCTTTACTATTATATAATATTATTTTGAATATCCTTTTAGTGCAGTGATAGCCTGATGGTTGAAACTTGCCCTCTCAATCGGGAGGTGCGAGGTTCTAACCCAGACACGGGCCACTGTTTTATGTGCGTATAAGAAATAAATTATCACTGCTTTTCGGCGAAAGAAAACATCGTGGGAAAACCTACATATCTTAACCGAGAGTTTTTTAAAAAAAAAGTTCTCGAAAGTGTGTGACGGAGGAGATTTTTTATATGATGTTTTACGGAAAATTAACCAAAGACATGAAGGTGTCATTTACTAATATAATATAATTTTTAAGCAACACCGCTTAGAAATTCAACTAAAGTAGGTAGTAACACGTAGAGCACACTGGTATACAGAATATTAGCATAGATTTAGAATTTACATACAAACTATTTCTAAGAAGTACAGTACGAACTATTTCTTTACTAACATTGTATCAATTCTATGGCATTATTGTCCAATTGCATTAAAGTTTTCAAGGTGGTAGAACCAGTGTTGTTCGACCGGGGAGGTATCACCGCCACACTTATTTATAGCGTGAAGCATTTCTTGTGTTGCGATGTGTTGCGGTGTGTGTGGTTGCCGGCACACTTTCACATGAGGCGACCACCGTAGTCCTCGAAAGTAGCAACGCATCTGAGATTGACTCCAGATAGAACCCATGTTCTATATGATTACAGATGTCTATGGGCGGCAGTGACCATTTATGGTGGTCTGCAAGCTCGTTTGCTACTTCAGTCATTAAAAAAAAGTGTTATCCATCGTAATTGCAACTAAAGTCCCTTTGATGAGCGAATAACAAAAACGCAACATGTGTGGTTTACTGGTATTCACGAGGGATATATATTTTGACCATTCGAATGATTAAGATGGAGAATTTTTTTCTGGTATTTTTAAGGAAAATTAACCAAAGGCCTGAGGGTTTCATCACTACATAGTATAAAATCTTCTCACTGTCTGTCCCTATATATGCTTAGATCTTTAAAACAACACTACGAATTTTACTGCAGTTTTTTTTAATAGATAAATAGAGTGATTCAAGCGGAAGGTTTTTATGTTTAATACATGTAGATAAACAATTGTAGATATAAAAGTATAATTTAGTAGATAGACACAGATAATTTTAGATTTTTAGGCAGAACGTAGTTCGCCGGGTCAATTAGTTTACTAATATAATTGCAAGCAACACCGCTTAGAAATTCAACTAAAGCGGTAATAACACGTAGAACATGCCGGTATACAAGATATTCGTATATATTTGTAATTTACATATGAATAGCAGACTTTTACTAACAAGTACAGTTTCTTTATTACCTTTGTAACGCATTATTACCCAATGGTATTATAGTGTCATCTACCATAATTACAACCATAATCGCTTTGATACAATAAAGGCATTGCAACGTGTGGGATTACCCACTCACTTTCACTTTTATATGAGGGGCCAATCTTAGTTCTCGGGAGTAGGAACGCATCTGTCTGAGTTTAACTAGAACCTTTGTACCGTTATCACTTACCATCAGGTGGATTGCATGCTCATTTGTTACTTAAATCTTATTTAAATAGAATACAGGAGGGAATATCATTTATGTATTTAAGCCATTCAAACTACTAAGAAGTATAGTTGCTTGCGAATATCATTCGATTGCATCAGTTTTATTTACTTATAAAACTGCAAGTAACATTCTTTAAAATACAACTTAAGGAGGTAAGGAACACGTGGAGTGCACTAGTATACAGGATATCTGTATCCATTTAGAAATCTATATGTTAATACGTGAAGCAAAAACTTGTGATCCGTTTTTAATACTTGCCGCGGACTGAGGAGTATGAAATTACGCACAAATAAAGTTGATGTAGAGAAACGAAATGTTATTATTCTTTTCAAATAATAGATTAAACATACATAAAATCAACTCAAAAACACATTACACACGCCACTATGCATTTGAAACGATCACATATGTAATAAACGAAATAAGACGTTCGACATAAGAGGACTATGAAAACACGTAACGACAAAAATGACAGACGACTTTATCAAAATACCCGCTATTTCTTTTAAACACAGCTTGCTTAATTAAACCTCTACCTTTAACGGGTTAAAATAACTTGAAAATTACTACAATTTAACCGAATTTGAGAAATATTCGTGCTAGTTTAGACGATATCAAGTTAAGTTTTCGAGTTCAATTACGGTCGAATTTCGGCCGTTGCGACGGGTGACTACATGTAAATAGCAGGCTATTACTAAGAAGTGCAATTTCCCTATTACATTGTAAGACATTATCCAATGACATCAAAGTGTCATTCACCGTAATTGCAACTAAAATCCCTTTGATATGCAAATAGCGGAAACGCAACATGTGCGATTTACCGGTATGCACGAGGGAATACATGTATCTATGTATTTTGGCCTTTTGAATAATTGAGAAGTAGAGTTTTAAGTTTTTGCATAGCTTTTATGGCTTTGTGCGCGACGACCGAATGAAGAAATTCCGTAACGAAAAAACCTAACACCCGCTCCTATCATGTAGCGCGGGTTAAGGGTTCGCTTAAGGCTTAACGAGTATGTATATGGTGCGAGAGTGAAAATGAAAATGAATATAGAAATGAGAAAAAAAATGCTATGCAATGGCTTTACAGCGGCAGTTTCCGGGTGCCTGCAGACAATTATAGAGAAGGGCAGATTGTTTACATTAATCAAGGATTTACTTTATCGAGTCCTCATACTGTGGTATTAAAACCTAATAATTGAACTAATTAATGACTCACATTAACTTATTTATATTATTATTAATCATGTTACATTAAATAAGTATTTATCAATTTGACTACTTTAAACTCTAACAAGGAAAATGGACCTAATGACCTTATTATAGGGTCTAAAGTAAATAAGACGTTAAGACAGAATATAAGACTTAAAAATAAGTCTTACCTTTGTTTAGTTCATAAATTGCTTTTAATAACTCGTTATAAAAGTAATTTTGTACTGAATCTAATAAATTTAAATAACAATTTATAAACGAACGTGAAATTTCAATTTATTGAACAATATCGAACGATGTATTATGTTAGTATGCAGTTTCTACGACGTTATTCACTTGAAGCTTTGTTTCATGTTTCCCTCCGGAACCCTTGTTTTAACATAGAAAGGTGTTAGTTTACTCCTCGAAAGTACGGAAATAACACCAAAATTCCATCTCATTACATTATTTTCTAACGAAATTGCAATCATTTGTCACTGTACGCACGCAATTGACACATTAAAAGTCGCAATCAATCAAAAAATGCGTCCTAACACGTAATTTCGGCAAATTTGCCATTCAGAATTGTACCGTGACTTACTAAAATAGGGTGCGTTTCGATATAAACTTTTATATAAAATTCAAAGGGGACCTTTAAATCCGAATCACTCTAAAATTGACAGCTGGCGTCCGTTGATTTTATTGACAGGCTAATTCATTAGCCAATACTGTGGGGTATAACACCTTCTGTAAGTGGTTGATAAAATAAATTTAACCCTAATTCTAAAGTTACAAGGTTTATATTCAAAACTAACAAGCGAAGTGCATTATGCAAGAGTTACAAATATCATTCAGAAGCGCGTACCAAATTTTGCAATTCAAAAAGTAAAATTAGAGAAAGCCTTTGAAGATTTTATTATAACATAATAAAATCCTATGGCTTACGAATTATTAGCATGATTTTATAATTAGTAGCATTACGCACCTTTACATAAAATATTTGTATGGTAAATTAATACGTGTATGTATATGAATAGCGACATATGTACCTAATACTGTCGATAAAAACGTTTACCTATAAGTACGTTACATAAATACATTTATCGTTAAAATTGAAATACATAATTATAAGTTACAAGTTTAAAAAGTAAAATACAATATGGCGAAGTATAAATTAGGTAAAGGAAATATATAACATATAGTACATCATTTCTTTACTAAAATAAAAATGTTTAACTTTTTTATATTCTACTGGCTCCTTGCGATACTTGTTTTTACCATAGTAGTAAAAACAAGCTTCTCTTGTCAACCTATTATTGTCCCACTGCTGGGCATGGAACTTCTCCAAGAAAAAGAGAGTTTAAGCCTTAGCCCACCGCGCTGGCCAAGTGCGAACAGGTGGACTTCACACACCTATGAGAACTTTTTTTTTAAAGAATCGGGTGTCTAGGTTTCCTCACGATGTTTTCCTTCATCGAAAACCAGTGATTATTAATTTCTAATACGCACATAATATGAGAAAAATCATTGGAGCGTGCCTGGGTTTGAACCTCGGACCTCGTGATCAAGAGGGCAAGTTTCAACCATTATGCTATCACTGCTCACAAAAACAAGCTTACTTGATTAAAATAAAACAGCTTCCTCTCCTTAGGGCGAATCTCAAAGGAAGTTAGTTGGTGGTCCAGTGGGTGTTCGTGTAGGAGTACTGTGGGCTGCTTGGATTACATCCGAATTTGTACGAGTTATAATAAACATCTTTTATTCATACATTTTGATATGTGAATCTTCTTGATTAACATGACATCGCTTTTAATTCTAAGGGTTTAAATTCGAGAGCGCGTAAGTTACTTAATTCGGATTATTCTAAGACGTACGAGGTGAACATTAGGGAGCTACAATTGAAATGTAACATTTTCAAATTTGTGGAGGCAACTTCTGGTATGTTCTATGCTGGGCATACATACATCAGCTTCCTTTTTCGATTTATTCCTCGACTGGAGAAAGTGTGTATCTTTATATACTGTCCTCTTCGAAAAAAACAACCAGGAACTTAACATGCTAGTAGTACAGATTGTGCAAACTTAGTCACTATTAGGTTCAAACCCAGACATGCACCGCTGATTTATGTGCGTATTAAAAATTAATTATCACTGCTTTTCGGTGAACGAAAACATCGTGAGGAAACCTACATACCCGAGTTCTTAAAAAAAAGTTCTCGGAGGTGTGTGAAGTCCACCAATTCGCACTTGGCCTGCACCGTGGACTATGGCCTAAACTCTCTCATTCTGAGAGGAGACCCGTGCCCAGCAGGGGGCCAATAATGGGTTGATGAGAGTCACTATTAATTGCCCATCCAACTTCCTGATGCATGCGCGTCATTTCTTAATTTATAGATCAGTTGGGCCCTATACAAACAAATCACAAATCATTCAATTAAGTTAGTGTAGTGTAAACTAGTGGCAGTTTATAGGTACTTGAGTGAAGGTAAACTTATTGTTCTATAGTTACATAAGCTCAGTTAGAAGATTTTCAGTTGTGCTAAAAAATTTACTATCCAAGGTGCACCTGGACGGCGCATTAACCAGTCACTGGGTAGTTAATGGCGCTCGTTAGCCAATGAAGACTTTAATGTATTGGTGCGCTAAATGCGATTTCCTGTCCTTTTCGCACTTACCAGGATAAAAGAGGACATATAACGCACAAAATGTCACGTAAAACTACTAAAATGTTTGCCTTTAGTACTATGTATTTTCAATGTATTTATGTATAATGTTATGTCTACAAAAACCCATAAATCTATACTTATAATAAGTCTGTAGAGAGGTCAATTCTGTACATAAAATATATATCCAAAATAACTATCAGTGGGTGAGTAGGGATCAATACTGATGCAAAAAATGCAATCTGTAAAATTTTTGTCTGTCTGTCTGTCTGTCTGTCTGTATAACCGTTATAGAAACAAAAACTACTGAACGGATTTTTACGAAACTTGGTACGATTATTCTTCATACTCCTGAGCTGGTTATGGTATATTTTTCATCTCGCTACAATCAGTAGGAGCAAAGCAGTAAAGGGAATTGTTGGGAAAACGGGAGAAGTTACTCCATTTTATAAGCTTCCGTCGCGTGTGCAACCTTAATGGTTAAAGCTACTCAGAAATCATGTACGACGAAAATATTCTCCTTAAAATTATATAAAAAATATCCCACGACAGCATAATTATGTGTATCTTTTAATATGGTTGAATAACACGTGTAACTCCCGATAGCGTAGCAGTTCGAAGCTTTCTGATTAAACATATTTGTTTACTCTTACGTTTATGACACTCTCGGTCATCACTAATTAAAAAAGTTAACATTATTTAGGCGGAACAAAGTTCGCCGGGTCAACTAGTAAATAATAAAATTGTATAAAAAATTCACGAGAAAAATCGTTGTGTAACATAAAAAATATAATTCAAAAACGATTAAGACGGCAACACCGCCATATCCATTTCATAAAATTCATAATGTTTTTAGTGCTTATGTGTTTAGTTGAAAAGATGTGGTTAGCACCTTTCTTAAGCTCTTCAGACTTAGTTTTCAAGGTTGGCAGCGCTCTGTGGCCAAACTTAAATAGACTTTTATGAATACTGATTGTGTCTACAATCATATATACATGGCTTGGGAACAGTTTCCATCGGGAATAGAAGTCAAAAAAACTTTACAAAAACAATACAAGTTGAGTTTGTCATGTTTCAAACAAGAATATAAGCTTTAAAACAATGGGAATTACAATTTCTGTTTTGAAATAGACATTATCCTGAGGAACATAACGATTCTTAATCGAGTTTTAAATACTATACAAGCTGCACCTGGAGCGTTACCAGTCATTACCAGTCATTCTGTTGTAAATAAAGCTCGTTAGGCAATAAAGAATGTATCGGTGCGCGAAATGCGATTTACTTTCCCTCTCAAACTTATAAGAATGAGCAGGCAAGAAGAATACATCGTTTCTCAAAATACAAAGAGAATTTAATTTTCTGATCATTATATTAAGTGTATCTCATACAATAATCTTAAAACCAAAAAACAAAGTACCTAATAACAATGTTGTCATAAGGTGGAAATAGATGGGATATTGGTTACACGAGACTTGAATGACAGGTTATCTTGAAACAGCGTATTCAAGGGTTTATCTATATGTTAAAAAAATGTGTATTATACGTTATCACGTGTCCACCAATTCGCACTTGGCCAGCGCGGTGGACTATGGCCTAAACTCTCGCATTCTGTGAGAAGACCCGTGCCCAGCAGTAGGACAACAATGGGTTGACGAATTATCTACATGAAAAACTAAATCCATATCCAATGGTGTAAGCATCACTGATTAGACGTAGACAAAACTGTTTTTACGTTTACTTACGTTTAACACACCTAGTATTTTTTAAGATAGCGTCTGATTAGGGTAGGTCCCTTAAAAAGAACTTAATAAGCGGTTACCGACAGCATTACAAGCAGGGCACGTCAACACGTATTTCCGATTAAAGCACTGGTACACTAGCCCCATCTTCCTCATCCTGTCACCCTCGATTTTTCATACGTCGCGTTCCCATCCGCTCTTCAACACACTTGATTTGCGAAGCACGTACTGTCTGCTGCGAAACTCAACTCTATTCCACACTGTTAACACAATTGCATTCAAGGGTGTATAGGGGTTCGGTTTGCCGTTCAACTCACCTTATTTGGTAAATCGAATAGTCAAAGCTTCGTGTTTGATCGTCGTTAGCAATAATACGGAGTGAACTTGTCTGGTCGCATTCCAAGTGGCCCGATTGATTTAAATGTCCTCTTCACTACGAATCGTATGTACAAAATTGGTTTGATACATGCATGGATTGTCGAACAGACTGGATTTAGAACTTTAATGGTACCAGCATGTATAAGTATAGGAAACAATGCGTAATTCTTGTGTAATTTGTTTTATTGATGGAAAAACGTTGAACCCCTACATGATACATGAACCTTCATTAAATATCATAAAACATTAAAAGCGTGCGTAAACATATACCATTATTTTTAGGAAGGTTTAATATATTTAAGTTACAAAAACTGTAAGCTGGCGGAAAATATGTAAGTCTGTCAAATCCACCAATATTTCAACGGACTTGAAACATGAATAGAACTAGCGTAAAAATACTTTAATATCGACGAAACTTCATTAAGGAGAAGCCCTTTCAATTGTTCGATATTTATTTTATTCAAACCTTTCTTTCCCGTGTTTTTAACTTCCATAGTATTTTTAATCTGTCATTGTACCGAGTCCGATTTGTTCCGGGAAATAGTAGGATTAAGGAAAAGCTGTGGTCCGATTGCGTTGTTTCGACAACCACCTTTTGTTTCGAGTTTCGGATATTTTTCTCCAGAATAGATTGTTTGTCGTTCAGTTACAAATGTTATTTCAGCTTTGTTATTACAATGTTGGTTGATCGCAGCAGAAATGTTGTGGAAGTAATGATTTGTACTTTGATTCAATTTTTATTAGAGCAAATGTTATTTTATGAGTTTCAAAATAATATAGATTACAATTACAATTTTGTTTTAGCTCTGATGTCTTTATAGGTTACACTAGCTAAGCGATTGATGGAAAGTACAGGAAACTGAAATATTTATGCAGACCTTTCTATACACACTTAACTATATACTACTTTTATTACAATGTCTTATTATTTGCTTGAATGTAATTTATAATTTACTAGCTGACCCGGCAAACTTCGTTCCGCCTAAAAGTAAAGAATCTAAAATTATTATCAGTGTTTCTCCAATATATTATATATACAAACCTTCCTCCTGAATCACTCTATGTATTAAAAAAATGCATTAGAATCCGTAGCGTAGCTTTAATGATTTAAGCATATATATATAGAAGGTGGTAGAACAAGTGTAGTTCAACCGGGGAAGTACCACCGCCACACCTATTTCTAGCGTGAAGCATTTCTTGCGTTTCGATGGAAGGGTGTGGTTGCCGGCACATTTTTATATGAGGCGACCATCATAGTCCTCGGGAGTAGCAACGCATCTGTTATTGACTTCAGATAGAACCCATGTTCTGTATGAAGTTGATTACAGATGACCATGGGTGGCAGTGACCACTTACCATCAGGTGGACTGCATGTTCGTTTGCTACTTCAGTCAAATAAAAAAAAAATATCATTTATACTATGTAGTAACTTAGCATTCGTCCAACGTAAACTGGTGAAATTATTTTCATTCTATACTAATACAATATCGTCGTCGTCGTCAACCCATTACTGTCCCACTGCTGGGCACGGGTCTTCTCTCGGAATGAGAGAGTTTAGGCCATAGTCCACCGCGCTGGCCAAGTGCGAATTGGTGGACTAATACAACATAGATCGCTTTAATTACCTACTTATTTCATTAAGATAATGTGTTGGCCTCATATTTTAGCTATTACGATTTAAGTAGTAATATAAAGAAGGAAAAAAGATTTCTTAAGTCATCGTATGCACTATAGCTAAGTTAGCTATCTCATCCGTATTTGCAGATGAATAATATCTAAAGTATTCGGCTCTTCCAACTGTTATTTTTTATCTGTGCCGTGACCTAAAAGGCGCATTTATTTTATTCACTTCAAATTATATCTTCAGTAGTAAAATTAATCACAGAATCATAAAATTAACAGCAGTAATATATAAAGAAGCTATATGTATTTATGCACCCGCTTCTTCATTAGCAGGGACCGCATAAATATAATTATCGGGCCATAATTGGAGTTCTTTAACCCACAAAGCCTGATTGCTTTTATTATACGATTTAACATTTATTTTTAGTAGTCCATAATATTGAAATAACGGCTACTTGTACAACGTGTGTGGTCAGCCATCTTGATTTCTGCGTTGTCATGGTAACGGGGTATCGTTTTTGTGGTTCTAGGGTTGGCTCCCTCGTTGCCAAAACTTTCTGTAACTAATTGTACTGTGGAAAAGTTTGGAAGGTTTACGTTTTTCATGTGACTTGCGAGTTGGTTGCCGTTTGTGTCCAATGTTTGCCGTTCGTCCCTTGAGGTTGAAGACCCTTATGTCATCTAATATTGTTTGTTCAAATAATTGTCAATCTCACATGTCAATAGTACAAATTGGTGGCGGTACGCCCAATCTAAAGCGTCTCTTAAGAAGAATACTGACCGGGGGTGTTTTTTGTAATGGAATATTCGGGAATTGATTTACAAGCACCTATTTTATTACAGCAAATGCTAGTTTATGGTACTGACTGCAGAAACACCACACTAATCAGATTGACTTTAAGCTTACGTTGAGGCAATACATTCGTGGTGTCTATAAAAACTTTTGTAATACGACTTGTCGTAAGCATCTCATTATGCTTCATTCGGATACACATTACATGGAAATACTTGTGGTCGTCGTCAACCCATTTTTATCCCACTTCTGGGTACTGGTCTTCTCTCAGAATGAGAGAGTTATGGGCTATAACCCCCCGCGCTGGCCAAGTGGCGAATTGGTGGACTTCACACAACTCTAAGTACTTTTTTTTTAAATTGTTGGGTTTTCCTCACGATATTTTCCTTTGCCTAAAAGCAGTCATAAATAATTTCTAATACGCACATAATTTAAGAAAAATCAGTGGTACATGCCTGGGTTTGAACCTCAGACCTCCCGATCGAGAGGGCAAGTTTCAACCATTAGGCTATCACTGCTCTACTTGTGGTCAGTACCCACCTTTACATCGTCACGAACTTGTGAATGGAAATTTGAATGTGCTAAGTAGTGTTTATTGTTATAGTATAAAGTAACCCAATATAACCATTAGGTTAATCCAGATGGTTTTTGCGCATCTCTTTTCTATTATTATTGCAGATTGATGAATAAGATAATCAAAAGGCACGGTAGTGTTTTACCAAGTTCTGTTCATAACGGACCTTACAGCGTTTTTTTTTTTTAAATTATTTATTATTATTGTATTAGTATTAAAAAGTAACAATTGAGTAACAGTCAAGTAACATATCTCGATATAATGGATAGTGTTAAGACTTTGTTTAAAATCATACATTTTGTAGGAGTATAAACCTCCCTAGTTTTAGCGAAGGCAAAACCAGTAACCTTGACTAAAACCATTCGTCCCATTTTTTGCTCCAACTATGAAGGCCAATAGGGCCAAAAGAAACCGCAAATTCCAAATATATGTTAAAAACGTTGTTAGGTAATTTTCTGGTAAATTACCTAACAATGTTTTTTAGCAAAATATTCCTATGTTAGCTAAATTTCCCTACACTATTATAAACGATCCCTTTACAACGTAACCGCAATGCGCGTACCTTACAACCCAACTCAGAATACAAAGTAAATAAATCATAACTCCGTCAGAACTACTGCCAGATAAGGTAAGGTGTTCATTATAAGGACGAAATAACTTAGTTCTGACAAATGACCACGGTATGGTTATTAATACGAAACTGGTACGAGTTGGTAAAAGGGGTGAGTTGTTTTGTAGTCTAAAAGTTAGGAATTGTGTTGTTTTTAAATTATAAGGCTGATTGCTTAACATTTGAGGCACCCGAGTCTATATATGAAGCAACATACATATGCTACATGCTATATACGAGAGTATGATACATCGTAAGACTTGCTAGTAATAAAAACAAAATATTTTTTAGAAGTTTCGAAGATCACCGTGGAATTAACTGTTATTTATGTTATCGTAACAAAAAAGCGTATTTTGGATGATAGTTATTTTGCAATAAAAAAACTACTACTACAATTGAGAGCACTTATACAAGAACGGCATGCGATAAAGTCGGAAAACACGCTGACCGTAAAGGTTTTTTACGATATTTCGAAAGTATCCAAAGAGCATGTAGTCCATTTAACATAACTACCAAACAACTGACCTGTACTTAAGTTCACTATTACAATTACCATTAACTTCAACGGTTTAAGTAAATGAAACATTAAATGGAAAATACCATTAATAAGCTATTCACGTATTGAAAAGTGACAATATTAACATCACAATATGATTAATTTATGAAAATAGGAATACGTTGCAGAGAAACGTGTTAGTATAATATTTTATTAAAATGTCATACATTTTAAATCCAATCAAATTTTATCTGTATCTATGAGCTTTAACGTGGGATTAAAATAAAGTTAATGAAATGTAAATCATAATTGAAAATAAATGCATTACATCTATGTACTGAACTATACAGTTTTCGATCTAAATTTGGAATGCTATAAACTTAATATTGCTCAGTTACTTACCATAATTTACCTTAAGGTAGTTAAATAAATAGGGCTTTATTAAACTAAGAGGCAGACATTAGTAGCGACTGTTTCGGGTTTAAGACACACGAAGACAAGACAAAAACCCAGATGCTAAACATGAATTCTACTTTGTTAGATATCTTGTTAGAAGAACCGAACCGAGAATTTACTGCGCATAGACCGGTATTTGCCCGCGTCTTGGCTTCACACTGTTGTTCGAACCCATCCATACTAATCAACAGACCGATCCGAAACATAATATTGATATACTAGCTATCATATTTCACGTTGAGTTGATTGATTTACTGCTGGATGCTTTCTGCTTTCCAATCCAATTTATTGTTCGTGGTCAGATGGTAACTGATCTGATGCTTTGCCTAGATGTAGATACCAGATATGGTATCTTTGTCGCATGTTCTGATTTGCAGTATGACGAAAAGATGACCGAGAAAACAGATGCAAAAGAAATATGAAGAGTAAAAAAAAATAGTACTTAAGATGTGGAGTTACTTTTAAAATGTTAAAGAGTTAATTATCTAATTAACGATTTCTTCGGTGTAATTCAAATTCGGAGTAGCGTATTTTTATGCTAACTTATACTGTGGCTATAGTTAAAACAAATATTTGGAATTCTTGTTTAATTCCACTAAAACATTTTCTTTGGTAGTCTTATGGATGATTATATATTGCTTATAGGTCTTAGAACTTATATTCACTTCTATAATTTTGATCTGCTTTAACCTGTTAGACTTGTTCCGAACCGCTGTTTTTTCTTCTAGAATTTCAGTTCTTTTCATATGTTTGTTAACTAGAGTTACCACTTCAGTATGTCCAATTGTTACTTCTATTTCATACAAAGTGTCACGATTTGTCACAAGTTTTTGAAACATAGCCAGTCGCGTATTGTTAGCTGCTAAGTGTGAGATCCTTTGTCTACAGTTCCGTCGGCATTTAACCTTTGAAGTAATAAGCGTTTCAGCGAAAGCCCTAATTATTGCTGCTTTGTAACTGTTTAAAACATAAACACTAAGTGAATCCCTTTGTATTGGAGCGAACAAAAGTTTCAAAGCGTTTATAGCTACTAGAGATAAGTCCTATTGTTTATTATTTGTATAAAATTTGTAAAATTTTAACTTCATGTAAAATAAATGTTTTGAGAGCAGTTATTGGTTTTATTTCGGGATGATAACTGCCAATTTTATCAATGAAGCTTACAATAGCTAAAACGTCTGATCTTTTTTTTTATGCATTTATTAAGTTATTCACAATTTCACAAGTAATAGGTTATACGGATCTTTAAACCACGTCTAGTCGACTTGTACCTATGTTTATTTAATGAATAAAATCGCCCACCTCCATCAATGGCTACCTGAGGTCATCAGGTCAAGATTGAATGGAAAGTTTCAAATTGTTCTTTCTCTTGTGAGTACATTCCGTTTGAGTTATCGAGTGAATCAATAAAGAATGTATTTGATATTGAATATTAAAACATACGTGAGCGAATGTTGTTTGAAAAGGGCCCTTTACTATGGAAGTACGTATTATTTATTCTGTGCCATCTACTGTAATATTAATGTCTGTTGTTGAATAACTTCTTCCCACATTTCCTTTTTGTTCTTTAAGAGCTTAACTTATACTCGGTTCCGGGATGCAAATTAAGAATTCTAATGATAAAAAGTTACAACATTTAGGAGAAACATTTCCGTAACACTATTCAGTGTCATTGGCCTGTTAGAAATAAACAAGAATCTAATTGCAATATTTCTTGTAATATTAATCGTTTTGAATTAAACTAAGAAATGTCAATAACATTCAAACTGTTTTATTAACCAATCAATGTCATATTTTGATTAAAATAAACAGTATACTCGACAATACAACTTTGTTGTATTTGCTTAACTTGCTTATTTTTCTCAGAATTACATTCTAGGGTTTAGGTCATAGTATACCTCTGCAATATAAATCAATTCAGTATGAAGTTCCTTGCGTACAAATGGAACGTTCCTTGGCTTACAATAATGGCTTTTGTTTCCTGTACTACTTCCCCTTTTATCGTGTTGGCTTCATCATTATTTGCTTTTGTTTTTGCATCTTCTTATTACAGGATAAAGGTAAATGGAACATTCATCTTATAATCACTTGCTTCTAGATCCATGTTTACTTCGTATCCTTCATAATTGTGGAAAAATCATAAAAGAGCAAACGTGAGTAAGACACACATTATGCATGTGTTTTGTTTCAGTCTTTAAAAGTCGACAACTTTTATCAAGAACCTTTTTTGTTATGGAGAATCGTCCCTGGTAAATTTCCTAAAATACTTTCAATCTATGAAATTAGTACATCTTATAATATTAAGAATGCATCAGTAACTTCCAAACAACAGCGATTCTTTGATTCATTCATGATAATTTCCTTGACATTGACACTTGGCACTGTTAAAATGTTATTCCTGGTTTTATCCCATATTAAAAACCTAAGCATTGCTAATCTGTCGTGGTTTATTTGCCGACTGTCCCATGACATCACCAAACGACAGGAAGAGGGTGCCGTCAGGTCATCCATCACGCGAATATAATCAGCTACATCCAGAGCCATTACTTATTTGGAAGCAGTCGCTATGTATGGAATAAATGCGTTCATTCCTTCATGATTAAGAACAACTTCCTAAGTCATGAGAGCACAGATTATAGTTGCATTTTTGTTTATTTACACGTCTTAAGACACCGTTACAACATGTTCATATATTATATTAGTATATTTTTTGTAGCCCATAGAAGTTGCCTTGTCACAATTTTCCAAGTCCGGAATTTAATTATTCAGCTAGCAATCAGTTTAGTAGTATGTACGTATTTTGGTTATTTCAACGGATGTAATCAGTAGTAGTTTTTAGAGAGCAAATTGAGTGTTATTAATTTTCTTTAGCGTACAATAAACTGGACAAGCCTTTATCATAATACTTTTCTATTTCTCATTTTCGACTGTTGCTTACATTATGTCAGGTTACATTTTTTAAGCCGGTGAGTTACCAAATTATATTCTAATTATAGCTATTTTCTTATGCTTTGAACCAGTACAAAAGCGACCGTGCCCAATTACATGGCAACGCGTTGTTCTTCTATAATTTGTCTGAGATCATTGTAATTTCGTATTCGTAATAGTATGTATCTAGAGGTTATTAACTTTGCTCCCGTGGAATACTAAATTTTGATTTATAGATACAATGATATTGGTGAATTACGAGCTTAAATCTCAACATCATTTTAATCTTTCATGATACTAATCTTAGCTTAAAAAAAAAAAGAAATTGGGCTTCTTTATTTTCAAATTCTTGTTCACATAAATTGTAAGTAAATTTTCTTTTAAAATATCCCTACTTATAATACTCTACAAATGTACAGCAATGTTAATGGTGTGCACGCCTATAATTGGCTTACATGCATTTCAATTATTATTTTTGTAAATGTTATTTGTGTAATATGTTGTTTGTAAGCTGTGACAAATAAATAAAATAAAAATAAACCGCTTAAATACCTTATTTACTAAATTATATTTGTATTAGAGATTGAAAATCCAAACATAACTTTAGAAAAAAAACATATCCTTATGTTTGATTTGACTTTCAAATGCGATTTTTTTTAATAAAATGTAAGGTAAAAACATATCGGCAATTGAAACTCACATAAATTCCGATTAAGGCACCAAGCATTCCAATAAAAACGCTGTATTAAGACTTAACCGAAGATTGTGATTAAAAATTAGAAATATTTAAACGATTTCGGATCGCATATCGTGGTAATTAAGGATGAAAGGCACCGCCCCGTGGTTAGCTAACAAACGGTTATCGCATCAAACATTATAATTACCGCTACTCAAACACATGGTGCCCGACAGTTTAAAAGGTAAAACTTGAATTTGATTATGCAAATGCACTTAAAGCTGTTGATTAACTCGTATATTCGTTAAAACGCAAACAAGATTTTATCATAATAAACTGGGTCAAAGGAATGGAACTAAAAATGACGCTTGACAGGTTTTATTGTTATGGAATTATGTTATTCTTTACGAGTATAAAAAGTTAACTAAAGAAACAAATACATAGGTGTATATGCCTTCTATAAAAAGTAGTGCTATTTCATTACGTGATTGCTAATTAAAACTACGAATATGTTGGCAGTTTAATTTATTTAAAAAAAATGTACGTACGTTTAATTTTCAAAAATATATTTTTTTAAAATGATTTCACTTAAGTTTCTTTCCTTTTAATTTAATTTTTGAATGAAAACGATACTTTTTCGCAATATACAAATCATTAGAGGGTTAGAAATAACTAAAAAATACTATAATATAATAAAAAAGCACAATTTCAACATTTGGTAAATTCATTCTCCTCGACCTCGAGTAAAACGTAAATGAATGATTACTGTGTTCTTTCGAGCGCTCCCTTATTAATATTTATACAACAATTAATGCATGTGGTACGTCTGTCTGTAGCTTTATGAGGCGATGACATATTTATACTTTTTTGTCGTCAGAAGTACAATTGACATCTGCGTCAATTGTGAATTATCCAGCTTATTTTCCCATGGATCTTTTTTATTTCCTCAGCAATATTATCTTTGACAGTCACATGTCTCGTGATTACGTTGATGACACCTTCTTCCTTTCATTTCATGTATTCATCTTTGTCTATGAATAGATTTAACATCCTCTTTTTAGATATACTTATCTTTCAACTCATTGCAGCCCCATTGTGAGCTAGTCAAGTAAATTTATTATCATCGTACTTCGCTCTATATATTTTGACAACAAATCAAATCTTCTTTATTGTTATTTTATTTTTATGTTTTGTATTTACTTAATTTGAGATTAATAATATAATATCTATTTGTAATTTTATAACAAAACTGCATTTTTATTGGACTGAATTATCTTTTTCTTTCCTACTACCACGAAGACTGGGTGTTCGCTTTCAGCTGATAATAGCTATCTGCCTTAAAGAAATAATCTAGTGTTTTCTACATGTGTACAAATCAATAAGATTCAAAATTAACCGCTATGGTTTTCTAAATCACTACGTTATTTTGCACCATAGATAGAAAGAACTCTTTGTGGTACGACTATACTGACTTTGCCGTTACTATAACTTTTGTCATAGCAGCGTTATGTGTATTGATTGCAAGAGTTTTAGCGTAGACACACTCGTACAAAACAATTCAACGTCTTTGCTAACAAAGAGTGCTTCTGCTTTATCTTTATCTTCTTTCCTATTTACTTCAAATTGCACTTAAGCAATATATCTATTTAAATCTAAATTGCCCAAGTTTATCAAAACAACTTCAAAATTCGGACTTAAGCACTTGAAATCAATCGGGCTTCGAGGATTAGAAGCCCCTGTCGGGACGCGAGACACCCTAGCATCATGTAGGGACGTGAATTATTAAACTCCACTTAAGCACACACATGTATCTATGTATGCAGCTTTAAAACGTGAGCTCTATACTTCTTCACGAGCTGCGTGGCGGAGCAGACACAATATCTGTCTGATAGGCATGGTTACATGTTTTATACCCGGCCAAATATGGATTTTTTTCTTACACCTACAGTTTAGAGGATTACGAAAAGTAGAAGGTCGGAAAGTATTTGTGTGGTCTGATTCTGCTTTCAGCTCTAAGTGTGATGTACCATTAATATTATTTTGGCTCTTCATGTTGTAAATTATAATAGTCTGTACGTATTAGTAATTCAGCTGATAGTAGAGTAAGATTAAAAATTAAGGGATTTGCCGAATATACGGCACTCGTCTGTTGGTCTTCGTAACTGCAGCAGGCAAATGCCTACACACATCCTTTGAATACAACATTATTCGTCTTATACATAAGAATGTGGTGGAATTACATTTAATTTAATATCAGTCATCGTTTTTATTACTTCCACCTAGACATTTATCTGCCTTTTTGAGCCACAGTTAATTCTCATAGCGGAGTTTGCCAATAATCACTGGCTTACCTGTTGGTGTCTGTAATGTAGTTGGTGTACTGGGAGTTGATGTTGCATAGGAGGTTGTTGTCGACCTCCTGAATCATATCCATAGGCGCTTCTCACAACATCCACGAGAGGGAGTAATTTAATCCAAAAGCGTCATCACAGCATCTTTGATTAAAAGTACCTTTTTAAACTATGAATTTTTCATTCGCAATTTCATTCTGTATGTTTGAAGCCAATCTTATTAAAAATTTCAACTTTTGGTATCTCATGATGTGCTCATGAGATAAAAAGCGCACTCTATCAAGATTGAAAGGTCACCAGCCCTCTGAGACATCATAATCCGAATTAACATTTAGACTAGTTTTATGTAAATCCCTCGAAACTACTAAGTCTTGTAGATGGGACTTTTAAAATGCAAGCGAATTTCTAAAATCGTATTTTATTCATAAGTTTTTCTGTTTTATGAATTTTTCTAATTAATTTTTGGTATTATGTTTTATATTTGAATTAGTGTAAAAAAATCCACAATTTCGTCTATTTTATGTGTTCGTCTGTCTGTCATGAAATTAAAGGTCATAGCAAAAATATTTAGTGCCGCCATACTGGTTTGAATAGTGTTCAGATAGAGGTTATTTTTAAAGGGCAATTCGACACGAAAAAATAAAAAAATATTAAGTTGGTTTTAGTATAGTCAAACGAACACAATATTTTTTTTTTTACTTTTTGATAAGTTTATGAATATTTTGTGTGGGGTATTTTCTTGGTAACTTAGAAACAACATGGCAAAGTGATCGAAACAGTATACTCTGATCGGGGAAGTTCCACCCTCAAACTTCTTTCTGGCGTGAATCTGTTAAAGCGTTTTCTTGCAAGAGCGCGGATGCTGGCTAAATTAAATTAAAGTCTTAGCAGTCACGAGTACCAACGCATCTATTGCTATATTTGTATGTGTTTATAATGTGCGATAAAGAGCGATTCTGTTATATTATTGACTTCAAGTATAACCCTTGTTCAATGTGAGACAGGTTACATGTCTATGGGCGGCAGAGACTAGTTCCAACCGATTTAAAAAAAATGCCTTAGTACAGGATAGCACAAGTAATTGACCCACGTCAGTTAGGACTTCTATTTTGATAACAGTATATCTGATATTACCTATGTATGACTTAACGATCTTTGGATCGTACATCGTTGCATTTAAGCATCATTGCATCGTACGTTGACCTAACTATCGGTGGATCGTACGTTGATTTAACCATCCATGGATCGTATGTTGACTTAACCATCGGTGGATCGTACGGTGATTTAATCATCAATGGATCGTATTTTGACTAAGCCATCGGTGGATGGTACGTTAACATTTACATCGGTAGTTCTTACGTTGACTCAACTGTCAGTGGCTCTCATGGTAATTAAACTGTCGGTTGATCGTATGGTAACTTAAACATCGGCGGATTGTACTTTGACTTAACCATCGGTGGATCGTACGTTGATTTAACCTTCAATGGATCGTATGTTGACCTAACCGTCGGAGGATCGTACATTAACATATACATCGGTGGTTCTTACGTCGACTCAACTATCGTTGGCTAATGGTAATTAAACCGTCGGTGGATCGTTCTTTAACTTAAACATCGACGGATTGTACTTTGACTTAACTATCGGTGGATCGTACTTTGATTTAACCATCCGTGGATCGTATGTTGACTTAACTATCGGTGGATCGTACGGTGATTTAATCATCAATGGATCGTATTTTAAATAAGCCATCGGTGGATCGTACGTTAACATTTACATCGGTAGTTCTTACGTTGACTCAACTGTCAGTAGCTCTCATGGCAATTAAACTGTCGATGGATCGTATGTTAACTTAAACACCGGCGGATTGTACTTTGACTTAACTATCGGTGGATCGTAAGTTAACTTAAACATCGGTGGGTTGTACGTCGACTCAACTATCGGTGGATCTCATGGCAATTAAACCGTTGGCGAATCGTACGTTAACTTAAACATCGGCGGATTGTACTTAGACTTAACTATCGGTGGATCGTACGTTAACTTAAACATCGGTGGGTTTTACGTCGACTCAAATATTGATGGATCGTACGTTAACTTAAACATCGGTGGGTTGTACGTCGACTCAAATATTGATGGATCGTACGTTAACTTAAACATCGGTGGGTTGTACGTCGACTCAACTATCGATGGATTGTATGGTAATTAAACCGTCGGTAGATTGAACCTCGATTTAACCATCGGCGGATCAGTGGGTTAACTATTAGCTGATTATGCGTTGACTCTTGTGACAAATCCAATCATTAAAAAAACACGACATTCTGAATACGTATGCCCTCCTGCGCTAAACAGGCTTCCCTAAACAAAATGGCGTCCTTCAACTGCCGTGGCATTGTAAAACCAATGCTTTACATCCAGCCAATTAACTTGTAAGCTCAACCCTTTTGTATTAACCCCGCCTATGTACATGTCCCACTTTTGAAGTTATTGAACACAATCCATTGTTTTTAAAGAATAGAGTTACACCCCCTCTTATCGATATAACATAATTATGTATTCTCTCTATAACTCTTTATTAAACCATAAGTATAGTATGAAACGATAGGGCAATATAGTAAAGAATATATCACATAAACGTTGCTACTTCCGAAGACTAAGATGATGATTTTATATAAAAAATGAGCCGGTTACTATGCATTTTCACCGATAAGTAATAACTGCTTTACGCTTTAAAAATAGGTATGGAGATAACTATCCAATAACAATAATAAGTACCTATATATTAAACTCGTTATTATATTAGAAAACTAGAATCCACATTTACACTAGGCATGTAGTTACGATTTACGATATGTTTCTTGGCCATCAACACAGGATCTTATTACGCCCTTATGTTCTAGAATACCTGAGAGGTCTTGTTTTTTGAACCCATACTTTTTACATGAGAACCTTTTTTTATTTTTTGTTTTCGAGGGAGAAACCTTCAAAAGGTACCCGTCGTCGTGGGAGTGATGCAGGGTTATGTAGGTGAGCGCTTGGGCCCACCGTATCGTCTTGTCTTTATGACGATATGTGACCACACATAGCGCCATCAACCCCAGGGTCGCCTGGCTGGACGGTTTGAGCTCCCACTCTGGCTGCCCGTAACCCCAGAAGCCCCCTTTCAGTCGCCTCTTACGACAGTCAGGAGATACCGTAGCTCTTTTCTGATCCCGGAACTACAGGGACGTTAACGTGAGAACCAGAAAATTAGAATTTCTAGTTCACACGCAGAGTCGCAGTACACTACTGTTGATTTTTTGTATAGAAGTCAGTAATATTTTTTTTATCCATGTCATTGATACACAACAAAAAGCCATCACTAACATCAACGTGCGTATGCTTTAAACGGCTCGCTTCGAATTCGAAATTCAAAAAGTATTCGTTAATTCGCGGGAAATGATTGCGTCCAGTTTTCCGTGGTAATGATTTTTTATTCATACCGTTTTAAATATCGAAATTCGAAATCATATTCCGTATTTCGTTGTATACAATTTTTTTTATGCCTCAACTTTTTTTCGACATTTAAATCGTGTTCGCTCACGGATATCGGTGGATTGATTAATCTGCGAAATGTTTTTCCGTGAAATTTTACATTTATATCCGATTTTATTATTTTAAATCTTATTAATATTTTACATCCAGAAATTGTTAAAATATGAGATGAGTGGCAGTGTACAATTTGGATGAGCTCTCCAATTAATGATAAATTTTTACTGCATTTTCATTATTTCTTATTTCCAATATTGATATACAAATGTATTTACGATTTAATATTTTGTGACTATAGAAAGTGAAAGTTAACGAAAATAATAATAATGATAATAATGAAGATATTCTTTTTGTAAACATAATTTAAAGCAAATTTAAATCATGATGAGATTTGATATTTTTTTAGTTTTCAAAGTAGGCTATTTGTGTAATATGGGAATGTAAAAAGTGATTACTTACATGACATATTTATCAAACGGTAATGAATATATATGGCCGAAAGGGAAAACGGTTTTAAGTCTCATTTTGGCTAAATTGACTTATTTTTCCAAAATTAAGACAAAAGTGTAAGATCGATTGCTATATCTATATTTTGCTTAACTTATTTTTATTATGAGATATATATAGATATACCTTAATTATCTTTAAGGTTACATATTACATTACATCCTTCCTTCACATCACATATTAAACAAACAAACTCTTTCTACACTCATAGCCTCACACTAGGATTTTCTCCTGTGTCGTGGGTGCCATGGACTCACAAGACGAATACACAAACACCCAACCCAAAACATGAATCTAAACTCATCGTACAGATGTCTGTCTGACCCGGAATCGAACCCGGAACCCACTGCGTGTCAGACCGGTATGGTAACTGCTAACGCTCATATTATTTCCACGGCACCTTCAGTCATTGTTCTGAAATATAAAAGATAAGATAAAGGTAATATCACACCACGTATTCACCGAGACACATTGACAGCATAGACTTACTAGATAACGCTCAGTGTGGACCTGCCTTTATATTCATGAGAGTGCATAGGTGTTTGCTTTTGCATCTCTTTTTGTGCTTTTTACATGCAAAGTATCTAGTAGTGCGGTATCCTAGAAATACAGTACTGATTTCGATTATTATTTTTCCAACTTTATCATTAAAGCTGTTGCACCCATAACGTATGCGCAGGCAAATAAACTTATTTGTTTTTATTTTTTTTAGGGTTGAAATATCAAAGAATTCTTTTTTGGGTGTTTTTATCAAACTAAAATTATTATCTGTGAAATGTTTGATAAAATATTCATTATTTATGCTTGTTTAAATTGAACCAGTTTTTATAGGTGACCGTATAGGAGCATTATTGAATAATCGTTACTAAAATTTTAACGCATTGATGATTATAAAATTATACCTACATAATAATTACTAAGTTGGTAAGCGTAAGCGTGCAATTATTAGTGTTACATCATGAAAAACATAATAATTCATGTTTGTAACGATTCGTACTCATACTTTCAAATTACGGCTCTACAATTTGCCTTTATTACGACGGGCCCCTAGAACAAAATCGTATACTTATTTAATAAACTCCTAAATAGCTATTATAATGATTTTCCATAGTTCGTCTTTTTGGCGTAAGTAATCAATGTTTTTATATCCACAAAACGTCTTTTTTTTTGTTTTCGAGGGGGAAACCTTCCAAAGGTACCCGACGCCGTGGGAGCGACTCAGGGTTATGTGGGATTTTTACCGCACTAAACCCCCCCCGGTGGCCGTCCTCGGCGCTGAAAAGGAGGACTCCGGGATCTCGAAACGACTTCAACCGGAATCCTCCGAGCGCGCTGCCCCATCGGG
Source organism: Spicauda simplicius (assembly GCA_949699795.1). NCBI lineage: Eukaryota > Metazoa > Arthropoda > Insecta > Lepidoptera > Hesperiidae > Spicauda > Spicauda simplicius. The sequence goes on from OX453062.1 coordinate 16,408,935, forward strand.
CTCCTCCCAGATGGGCGGCTGGGCCCACCGCTCCGTCTAGTCTTTACGACGGTATGCGACCACACATACCGCCGTCCTTCCCGGGATTGCCTGGCCGAACGTCGAGCTGTAGCCGTCTGCAACCCCGGAAGTCCTTTTTAGTCGCCTCTTACGACAGGCAGGGGATACCGTAGCCCTATTCTGACCCCGAGGCTACAGGGACGCCACAAAACGTCTAAGCTTCATACTGTAAGTTGGTATTTTTTTAAATACGATTTTGTTCTAGGCACCCGTTGATTTGTAAATGTAGAAAATAAAATTCCGATGTCCGCATCTCAGTAGCCTACTAGAACAGAAATATGAGTGAGTAATAACGAATACACCCATTCGAGTTTGTTCCTTTGCATCGGAACCATTCCGAGTGGAACGTTTGAGCTAAAAGGCATACATTTAACCTGAAATGATTCAGCCAAAAACGTTCCGTTTCTTTCATTTAAAGCTTATTTTACATCCAGTATTTACTGATAGCCGACGAGCTAACAAAAAATACAAAAAGGTAGGAATTGTGGGAACAAGCGAATAGGACGTTTAATCCTGTCCAGTCGTCATTTCGACGTTGGGGGAGGAAAATTGAATTTATTATAGCTTGTGTTTGAGTGACGTGTTATTTCACACGGCGCAACGGAATTGAATCAGTCGGTGGATGCGTCGGTAGTGAACAAGGCTTTTGATCTTCGGATGTTTAGTTCGATAGACGCTTCAATAGACTATCCTGTGAGTGATAGTAGAATAGGGAAAACAACGATGTTGTACGGATAAATACCGGACGGTAATACAGATGATCTAATATACTATTGCATGAAATAAGGGCAGGGTTGCCAACTTAGGGGTTTTTCCCCCAAATTTAGGGGATAAATAAGTGAGATGGGGATTTTTTAGGGGTATTTTCAGGGGTTTTTATAACTTAAACATATAGGTGTTTTTGAAGGGAAATCTCCCCGCCAGGCGATATAATCATGCCTCACGACGAAAAAAAAAAGGTCATGTACTACACCCGAAGACCTTTTTTTTTCGTCGTCAGGTCAGGTTGCGACGAAGAATTCCAATTAATAATTCGTTATAGGGGATTTTAGGGGTTTTTAATGAAGGCTTTAGGGGAATACAGTTTTGACAGGACTTGGTAACCCTGAATAAGGGGTCAATTAGGTTTTAATTTATAGTTTAATATGTACGCCTAAATAATAATATATAATTTTCTTGCGTATATGGGCCTATAAAGGTAATATAATCATTTGTAGAGAGTATCTCACTCTTATATATATAGTCTTTGCTGTTGGATTACTTAAAAATAATATTCTCATAACAGATTTTAAAAAGGAGGTAAAATAAATTCTATTCTAATTTAATTTCCAACCGCAAGAGCCACTATTGCGAAAGGGAAAGAATATCAGGTTCTGTAATAATAGATTCCACGAATGTTTTATTTGGTTTGTCGCGTCCGCTGCCTTGGATTCGAGGATAATCGCCTCTTATTCCATTTATACTTTGTTTAAAATTTGAGTTCATTAAATAAAACATTATAATTTAATGTTACTTATCAATGTGACAAAGAAGAAGCAAGTATGATAAATAATTGAAAGCCTTATGTTGCGAATAAAAAATATTACGCTACATCTGTTCAAGTTTTTAAACGCAAGTCGTTAACGTTTGAAAGTAATGGAGCAAAATAGAACAATGCTTATAGGAATAATGTTTTATAACAATAGGAAAACGGTGGATTGCTTGAACAGCGAGTTTTAATCAACGAAGTGTAAGTATCCTTCTCACGTTTAATTTAAAAGGGTATATTGAAACACCACAACTATCACATTTTTCCATTATCAATAAATACATAATAAGTACCGATAATTATACCAAATTACGATAAATACCGTAAACATACGATACATTAACAGTACAGCAGTATTACAGTCGTCAACCCATTACTGTCCCACTGCTGGGCACGGGTCTTCTCTCGGAATGAGAGAGTTTAGGCCATAGTCCACCGCGCTGCCCAAGTGCGAATTGCTGGACTTCACACACTTGCGAGAACTGTTTTATTTTTTTAAAGAACTCTCGGGTGTGTAGGTTTCCTCACAATGTTTTCCTTCACCGAAAAGCAGTGATAATTAATGTATAATACGCACATACATCAGTGGGGCGTGCCTGGGTTTGAACCTCGGACCTCCCGATCGAGAGGGCAAGTGTCAACCATTAGGCTATCACTGCTCATTAGGCTATCACTGCAGTATTACAGTACAGCTGTCAAAATAATTTAATATTAAAAGCGAAAAAGTTTTATTCCCTAGTTATCACTTTCAATAGTGCATTGAGTATCGCTCGAATGTACTTAAAGTAAAAAATACTCAAATGCCAATATGGAAAGATATAAGAAAATATTTTTAAAGATACTTGAATTTTCAGCCTGTTCCCAAATTTCATTTTAATGATATTATAATGGTTGGAGTTATCTTTTAATAAAATTAAATGCCAAAATAATATGGTTGCGATATAAGTGAAAATAATGCTAGGATCGACATGATTAATTAACTTGTCAGAATAAAGCCTTTCCATTACTCTACAAGAGGAAGTCGATAATTTTGCAGAATATGTCAGCACCACGACGCATATTAATTAAATTCATGAAAGATTTTTTATATAAGTGAACTTCTCTAGATTATAAATGCTGATTAAGTTGATTGCATTTCTCATAAAGCTTTTTTTTATATTAAAGATATATATTGCATTTTATGGCAGCATACCTGCCACCTACTCACCTACTCGTGTAAATAGTACTTTAAAGATAGCATCTCTATATAACATAAGAAGGTACCAACAAATACAAGTAAACGATAACATACTGTTCTGTATTAATATTACTAGAAATGTAACGCTTTCTACGCCAATAGCCCCACAGTAGGATTTTCTTCTGTCGCCCATCTGGGAGGAACCCGATGGGGGAACGCGCTCAGAGGATTCCGGTTGCAAGCGATCCGAGTTGCCGGAGTCCTCTTTATAGCGCCGAGGACGGCCACCGGGGGGGTTTTAGTGCGGTAAAAATCCCACATAACTCTGCGTCGCTCCCACGGCGTCGGGTACCTTTTGAAGGTTTCCCCCTCGAGAACAAAAAAAAAGGAATTTTTTATGTGTCGTGGGTACCATGGACACACACAAGGCGAATACAAATATCCAGAACAGGAATCTAAATTCATCATTCAGATACCTGTCTGGCCGGGAATCGAACCCGGAACCCATTGCGCGTCAGACCGGTATGGTAACCGCTATGCCACGCGGGACGTCAACATGACGACATGTAATAAAATAAGAAACTAAAATAACAAACTTTTTATTAACAATTTCAACAGCCATCGGTTAAGTATTACAGAAATTAGAGGCACTAAACTTGTTTCCTTGTGAAACAGGCCGCAGCCGCAAGCCGCATTGATCCAAAATCTAACATAACGGTATTCGAAAGGTCCAATAACAAAATTAAGGTTGGAGAAGGCATTGAACGGACTGGTAATTTGCATGCACGACACGAACCTGTAACTACCTCCGTCGACCCGAATTATTCCAAATAAGGTGCTGTAAAATTTTTATTTCATTATTTAATGTTTTAGGTATGAATCCACTAAAGCTTGGCCCAAACTGCCGGTTCGGAATATTTCGTCGAAGATATTTTTTGATGATTTAATTTGTTTCTATCAGTTTTTCATAATTTTACGGTACGAATAGCGCCACACATTAATTACGTAAGTGTAGTAGATATAATTATAAATACTACATTAGGCAAGTAAATTTAACATAAGATTCAAAACATAAACATAGTGTATATATAGAAGGGCACTTCACGGCACGTACTGGAAATACGGAAATAGAAGAAAATAAAACCAGAGGCAGTCCACAATGGCTCTCACCGCTGTTGACTCATTAAAATGCATTGAAATACATTACTAAGCTGTGACCCCTAATATTTGTAATACGTAGCAGGTAACATCTTTACAGAGTGAAACAATAGAGATAAAAGCCATTTCAGATAACGATATTTAAATAGAAGCACCTTCTACTAAAACAAATTTTAATAATATCTTGGATGATTCGAATATTGCCGCTTTAAAAGGCTGCGGCGGCGGACTCGTTTGAAATCTAGCTTAGAAGCGATTCGTGGCCATACCTGGCAACATCTTGATACCGCACTGACAATTCAATACCGCGTTCAAAGATAAGCCCCATTACAAATATTACCTGACAGTATGAGCGACACAGCACATAAAAATCTTTGTGGGGAGTCGCGGCTCGAATGGAATGTAATCGAATCCAATATTGGACGTGGATTATAAAGTTGGAAATTGTCCAGTCGTTTCCACTTTAGGAGCTACCTACGAGTGGGTTTTATGGTTTAGTAGTTGAGATAGTTGAAGCGTTATGGACATTTCGTTCGCTGCGCCACGTTTGTCACTCGCTTCAGAAAACATAAAACGCCCAAGCTCGATCGTTACTACTCAATACGTTTTATCGTGAGATGATACTCCATTGCTAGATAGTTCAACGTTATTGCGCATGATATCGTATTTACTGTCGAAATCTGATTCTGCTTTATAATGTTCAACATTTTGAAGCGTGTCAAAATACGCCCATGCAACCGGATCAACTTTCACGACGTCTCTGCCGTCATAATCTCGAAAATATGTATGTTCTATGTATACTAAGGACACGAGCGTAGTCAAGTGACTTCCTTGTAGAAGCTTTTGTCTTTGTTCGCAAAGACAATGGAGAGAGGACGCTGTAAAAACGAGAATGTAGAACTAAAATTTTAATTTTGCACGCTGTAATTGTAGAGCAGTAGATTCTCTCGGAACTAGGCAAGCCTTTGCGCAGAAGTACAAATGTTTGAAATGTAGAATTAAAAGTAAAAATTTAAATGTGGACGATATAATTATTTAAAACTGTCATTGCTAAGAGCTTAAAGTAATTTAAAATTTCCTCTTTTCAGGTAAGAAGCGGTTCGTCAAAGCGGGGAAAGAGCTCCACCTAGGTAAATGTCATGATCCCACAAAAGGACGCGCTTTGAAGGCATCATTAAGTTTTGAGACGAAAAGTACCGTTTAGTAACAAATGCAATGGAGTTGGGAATGCGACATTGCATCAATTCCATGATCATCGTATGTGCATTTACTGGAGCGATCGTAAAACTGAATGGTATTAAAACGAGTATGATGTTATGAGGGGTGGTAAAGTAAGGAGAATGAACTTGAAGCAGTAGAAAATTTAATTTCTTTATTACGGCTATGCTTTTATGACAATTTATATGTCCTACTTATAAATACACATAATACATTCTTATGCTCTTTGGTTTAGTGGGAGTATTTTTTTAATATAATGAGAAGAATTTACACATGGGCAATCATTACTCATCATGTGTAAATATTCTGTATAGTTTCCGCTCGTTCTAATTATAAGGTCATTTAGTACTTTGCGTCCTGTAACTATGATCGAACTGTGTTTATATTTATCTTAAAAGTTTAACTTTTATTGTGTCTTTGGCTTTATATCATTTCCCAAATGTTCCCTTTGAATTTGAAATTTAGTACAAGAATGTGAAAACAAACAAACAAATAAACACAAAACCGTAAAAATAGGCGTTCTATCGCGGTTTTTTATTGTCAATTAATCCATTTATCGTGATCACCTGAATTGTAGGTTGCACTTGGATATATTATGTATAGTGATATACTCATCAGTATATATGTATTGCCTTATTAAAGTCAAGAACATGCAAAACTATACCTATTATTATTTTTATTTGAAGATTATTTTCGTTCAAAGAAATGGCTTTAGTTTATTTAACGCACTTGTAATTATCTAAGTAAGGCAATACTCTTAACAAAGTCAACCCTGAATTTCATAAAATTAGCGATATAGTTGCACTAGGCAATTTAATTATATGCAAATCGATGGGCGCGCGCCTTCTTATTAAAAGGGCAACGAAAGTATGATATGACTTTGAGTAATGGTTTTGCCACCCTTATATTAACCCTTCTAGTTTTATTCGTTCTTGTTTACACTTACAGTGATTGCATTGCTTTACAATTTTCAACCAGGAAAAAGGAAAATAAAACTGTATGCGAGTAATTTTTGTAAACCAAGATTAGGTTCTTGGAAAGCAGTGAATCGATTTAGACGAATGTTGTTGTATAAGTAAATATGTTATTAATAGAGACTTTTTCTTTTTAGTTAATCATGTAGGTATGTCTATACTTAAAAATAAAAATAAAAAGACACCATAATTTATTTATACACCTTTGGAGTAAATATCTAAAATATTAATTTTCACTCGGAATTATTTCCGTGGGAATCTTAAATACGTAAAATTGCGTTAGACTTCAAAGGCATAGGAGAATGTATAGGTTACGATAAATCGAACACTTACGTCCTCGATTGACAACGCAGACTAAGAACCGCAAAATCTGCATTAGAATGCTCATTAAAGTTTGAGTCATCCTCTGACAGGCTGTTTACTCGTCACAAGTGGACTATAGGCAGTATAAACGCGTGTAGAGTAAACTCACCTTTGATGTCAGCCGCCTTGCCCGGTGGTCTAAGTCGGTTTTATTTTACAGTACATGTGACTTCCGTTGGTACATCTATTGAGTTGACATTACGCTAATAAGCTAGCTTGAATACGGTTTTGTGAGGTATTGGGTTATTTCTAATATGTTATGTATTTCGTATTAAATTCCAATGTATAATGGTAAAAATATGTTTGAAATGAGCTGCAATAATTGCGATTTATTAAGTTAATATTTCGGTTGAAAAGATAGACCCTATCACAGACGGACAGAAATCGAAGCGTTAGTTAGGGTTACGTTTTTAGACGTTAGAAACTGAATACTATAAACGTGAACGACTGTGTTAGTCGGAGTCACAGTTATTTCAAATACCAATTACCATATTTTTTGAAGACGGAAAAATCATATGACAACTGTGTGTTACTTTATAAATTAAGAACTGTGAACAATTGATTTGTATAACACAATATGTTATCTTTACTCTATATAGTTACACATAAATAGGATATATCTTTTGATTTATATCGGTACAATATGGAGAATTCAGTTTTGAAGCATAGTCATGAAATATTTTTTACGCAACTGAATAAGTTCACCTAGTTTTATGTTTCCAGAGCAACCCTTGAGCTGCTTAAACTTAAAAAAACAAAGGTTTTATTCATTTTGACGGAGCATTGTTACTGCTTTAAACTAGAGTAGGATGGGTTATTTCATATACTCGACACAGCTAATTGGCGTCAATTGAGATTTGGAATTGTTTTCTACGTTCTCGACTCGCTTAGCAAGGTATGTTGTCTTTTGAATGTTTATTTTTCACACACCAAATGGCGAAACATGAAAACATTTAGATTGCAGCGTCTCCAAATTACAAACTTCTGCCTAAGAAATTTGAGATGAGTGTTGCTGCATCAATCAGTTGGGAGGCATTTACATACACGAGCTCTTGTCTGTGGCTTTGCAATTCTTTTCCGTTATACTCCATAGCTCCATTAGTATTATAATGACAAAAAAACTACCTTCTCGAGTATCTACATCATAAAATGATCGTATTATCTACAGGAGTAACAATAATAAGTCATCAGGACTAAAATTATATTCATATATTTAGCGTACCCATTAAAGATTTTATGATATTTCATCCCTTTAGAGGTGAAATATCATAAAATCTTAACGCGTGCTTACGTCATAGAACGAACATATAGTCACGTTTTAATCTTCAGTAGTTTAGGCTCTGAAGATGATGACTATAATGAATCATCAAGCAAGAGTATTTTTATAAATATAGACAGAACTACCAAAATCACTTAGTGTTATCATATTAAACCCAGTGATAGGTATTCTTTCCCTTCAATCCCTATCGCTCTGGAGACGCTCGTTTAAACTTTTACGCGATTTCGCCGCTATTTCCGTACCGAGTAGCAATCGTAAGCGCCGGTAAGAGGATTCCGCTCAGCCGCGATTACAAGAGCCATAACAATGTTATTCTTTCTCGTGACAAGCTCTCGAGACGAGTGGGGATCAATTATTTTTATTGATGTAAATGGAGGAAGTTTAACAGTTTTCACTGCGTCATTGTGGATCGGCTATTAGGTTAATTTCCCGGTTGAACTGATGGAAGCGGATTTCTATATATAGTGTGAATCACTATTTATCCCCTTTAGGGGTAGAATATCATAAAATGTCTTCTTTGTGGGTTTTGAAGTCATACCTTCAGTAGTTTAAGGTCTGGTATGATGAATCAGTACATCGGACAAGTATTTTTATAAATATTAATATCATATAGTACTACCAACATCATCAGTATTATCATAATAAACCGACGATAGGTTTTTTAATTTTCCTTCAGTCCCTATCGCTCTGGAGACGTTCGTTTAAACTTTTACGCGATTTCGCCGCTATTTCCGTACCGAGTAGCAATCGTAAGCGCCGGTAAGAGGATTCCGCTCAGCCGCGATTACAAGAGCCATAACAATGTTATTCTTTCTCATGACAAGCTCTCGAGACGAGTGGGGATCAATTATTTTTATTGATGTAAATGGAGGAAGTTTAACAGTTTTCACTGCGTCGGTGTTGATCGGATTTTAGGTTAATTTCCTGATTGGACTGATAGAAGCGGATTTCTATATATAGTGTGAATCACTACTTACACCTTTAGGGATAAAATATCATAAAGGTTTTCTTTTTGGGTTTTTACGTCATAGAACGAATCTTTTGTCACGTTTTTACCTTCAGTAGTTTAAGGTCTGGTTCGATGAATCAGTACAACTAACAAGTATTTTTTTATAAATATTAATATCATATAGTACTACCAATATCATTCAGTATTATCATAATAAACCGACTGATAGGTTTTCAATTTCCCTTCAATCCCTATCGCTCTGGAGACGCTCGTTTAAACTTTTACGCGATTTCGCCGCTATTTCCGTACCGAGTAGCAATCGTAAGCGCTAGTAAGAGGATTCCGCTCAGCCGCGATTACAAGAGCCATAACAATGTTATTCTTTCTCGTGACAAGCTCTCGAGACGAGTGGCGATCAATTATTTTTATTGATGTAAATGGAGGAAGTTTAACAGTTTTCGCTGCGTCGGTGTTGATCGGATATTAGGTTAATTTGCCGATTGGACTGATGGAAGCTGATTTTTATATATAGTGTGACTTACTATTTAGCCCCTTTAGGGGTAAAATATTATAAAATGTTTCCTTTTTGGGTTTTTTCGTCATAGAACGAATCTTTTGTCACGTTTTTACCTTCAGTAGTTTAAGCTCTGGTATGATGAATCAGTACAACGGACAATTTTTTTTATAAATATTAATGTCATATAGTACTACCAATATCATTCAGTATTATCATAATAAAAGATCTGATAGGTTTTCAATTTCCCTTCAATCCCTATCGCTCTAGAGACGCTCGTTTAAACTGTTACGCGATTTCGCCGCTATTTCCGTACCGAGTAGCAATCGTAAGCGCCGGTAAGAGGATTCCGCTCAGCCGCGATTACAAGAGCCATAACAATGTTATTCTTTCTCGTGACAAGCTCTCGAGACGAGTGGGGATCAATTATTTTTATTGATGTAAATGGAGGAAGTTTAACAGTTTTCACTGCGTCGTTGTTGATCGGCTATTAGGTTAATTTCCTGGTTGGACTGATGGAAGTTGATTTTTATATATAGTGTGACTTACTATTTAGCCCCTTTAGGGGTAGAATATCATAAAATGTTTCCTTTGTGGGTTTTGAAGTCATAGAACGAATCTTTTGTCACGTTTTTACCTTCAGTAGTTTAAGCTCTGGTATGATGAATCAGTGCAACGGACAAGTATTTTTATAAATAATTATATCATATAGTACTACCAATATCATTCAGTATTATCATAATAAAACATCTGATAGGTTTTCAATTTCCCTTCAATCCCTATCGCTCTGGAGACGCTCGTTTAAACTTTTACGCGATTTCGCCGCTATTTCCGTACCGAGTAGCAATCGTAAGCGCCGGTAAGAGGATTCCGCTCAGCCGCGATTACAAGAGCCATAACTGTTATTCTTTCTCGTGACAAGCTCTCGAGACGAGTGGGGATCAATTATTTTTATTGATGTAAATGAAGGAAGTTTAACAGTTTTTACTACGTCGGTGTTGTTCGGATATTTCCCTGTTGGACTGTGGTGGATGCTGATTTTAGTCTGTTCTGCGTTCATTAGGAACTTTTTTGTACGCGTGTGTATAGCCGGATATAGGACGCTTCATAGGACATATACACGAAATTTAATCAGTATTAAAACAAGAAAAGTACTTTGGATTGTAAATGTAATACTTTACTGAAGTAAAAAAACAAGATGATATAAAAAATATAAAAATTAAGAAATGTGTATTTATTTTCTTAATTGTTTGTGTTCATAAATTTAAAATTTAATATTATTTGATACCCACATTATTATTACAAAATAAATCGCCCTGCTCCTACTTTTTTACATCAGCCGGTATCATAATTAAAGGTGGTTTGAAGGGAAGGTTTCTTATCGAAGGCGTTCAAACTTAGTTCTCAAAAGTCGCAATGCATCTATTACCAACGCGAATGCGGAAAACTACATACGTCTATGAGCAGTAGTGACAAAATAATATTTGGTGGTCGGCTCGCTTGTTACTTCTATTTAAAATTTAAAAAAAATATTTTTTATACCATCGAAAGTTACGCTACGATGATTTCACTCAGCCTCGATTACAAGTCAAGCAAGTAACAATGTTATGCTTTCTCGCGACAAGCTCTTAAGCTGAGCGATCAATCAATGTATCATTTTATATACTTTCAAAAGAAGTCAGAAAATGTAAAAATTTTTCGCGTATGTTTTTTTCTTCAGAAAAATATTTAATGTAATATACATTAAATATTTTTCTTTTTATTGATGATAAACGACTATTAAAAAAAAAATAACAACGGAAAATGTTTTAACATAATTTGGTTTCATTACTGGTATTACATAATTGCATTACAGTAATAAGATCAACTTGCTTAGACATTTAGCTCTTCAGATTTGCATGAGACCCTGGGGTGTTAAAAAAAATATCACTGCTTCGTGTCAATAAAATACACTCTAACTGATATTACTTGGCAAAGCATTTCCGTGCTTTTAATTTTTTTCTAAGCAAATCTTCGCGTGTCTAGACATTGTTTATTGACAGGTTATTGTTGCCTGATACGCGCTTTGAAAAGCTTAAGCTTATAGTTATAAGCTCGGACAATCAATCATCTTGTAGATAGGTGATCAGCATATTTATTGTTCTCGCTTATTTGTCTTCTAGCTTTCCCTTGAGTATTGTGTTTTTAGTAAAAGAATTAACACATCGGTCCCGTCTTGGTGATAGATTGTTTAAAAAAATCAGAGCACCTACGATGTAGGTACTCATAAAGTTTGATATTTTTCTCTTACATTTTTTGCTCTCTGTGATATATAAGCTTTGTTTTCAGTGAAATATTTGTCTTCAAACAAAACTATGCTTATAAATGCTTTAAACAAATTAGTAAAACCGTTAGAACCTTTCGTTGCTCGGCTTTAAAAGCACAACACTGTTTTTGAAGAAGTCAAGGGCTATAACGTCACCTTTTCAAAAGCAGTGGTGAAATTCAAATGCGTCAATGATCGACCTCAGATAAAACTCAGATACTATTTGGAGCACCATATACATAGATTCATTTATGACTACTGCTAGACAACAAGCTCGTTTTCTATTTTTATTTCATAAATGAACTGGTAAAACATATTTTGTTTTTTTACAGACATATCTAAACAAGTTTTATAATCATTACACAGTGCTATTTTAAAATAAGGATCTGTGAACGACTATCATAATTTTTTTGCTAATTGATTATTCATAATGCATTTTGATAAGCTTGCCAATCGATCATTCAAAAGAGATATGTGCGTAATTGTCTAAAGCCAATTTGTCTCGTTGAAATGCGTGTCGAAATTCTACTTTTTTATACTGATCACCATGTTTGAATATATTCTTCGACTATATCTATATAGCTTGAATCAATGCTTTATCGTAATTAACATTTAAACAAAGCGACAACAAAAAGCGAAAAGCATTTCGAATCAGGAAAAGATAAATGTGCTTTACGACGTTTTAGACATTTCTATTCAACACTAAAATCCATATGGGGATACAATTCCAATATCTGTCAACTGAAATACCCTACACAGTTTACGGTTTTAAAATAAACACACAAAAAACAAATGCATTCCCATTCAATTTTATGAAACATATTTTGTTTCGATCGAGTCACGTCGACCCTCTGGAGACTCGTCACATAAAGACATCACTATATTTAAGCCCCTTTTCCGAGGGGATTTAATCGGGATAATACATGTGTCGCATCTTATTACCAATCTCAGATTGTGGCGAGAGCAAACAGGTTGCGGGGCGATCCGACTCGAGTCAACACGATATCACTTACCAGACCTTTCCTGAAAGTATTTGTATTGACAAATTCTTTTTTCATCTTTTGGCGTGCGCTGACAAAGGCATTATTTATTTATGAATACGAAATATCTTGTACGGATGTTAGCTCGTATTTGATCGATGTGTTTGTAAATTGACGTACATTCGATTGTTTTAATGAATTATAAGGTAATTGATGGCTGGTTGGTTTACAGCGAACATCAAAAGAGGTTGAGGTTAGGTTAGGTTAGTGAGCTTTTTATATTTCGTTTTTTTTTCTTGCTTTACTTTTACAACCACACCTATTTTGTGTTAATTACCTAAAACTAGCATTTTAATCCACTATAGTATGAGCGAGCAATTTTCGCAACAAAGTAGCATCTTGTAACTGACTAGAATAATATCGAGCTAGCACTACTGTGCCTAGGAACACAGGCTTCGTGTAATCCGGGTATTACTGACCAGTACCCAAGCCTGATGCATGCGACAGGTATTGTGATCTGAAATTGTTGTTTCACTGGCGTATGACGTGTTATATGTTATTCCTAGTAACATATAACGTACATAAATCTTGTTTGCGTACAGTTATTACGGTTTTGTATTTTTTTAACTAAAATATATTTAATATGCTCAAGTAAATTATTAGCATATCCCAATATCGTGACAAACTATGACTTTTACAGTAAGAGTGAGATAAATTCACAGGTGATCCTTCATACATTCATTTTTTTTATTTCTAAATCGTTTTCCTAGTGGAGTCTAAAATTTCGATCTAGAAATTTCAATAATATAACCTGTTCCTTCATAAGTCATATTTGAAATTTAGTTAAAATATTTATCGTTCAGTAGTTGTTTATCGTATAATACAAAAATAACTAGTAACAAAATTTCGTATAAGGAATTAAGTATTTTGAACGCAATACCTAAATCTTAAGTAAACGTTTTGTTTCAACATATTTTTATTGGGAGTAAATGATCGTAAGCGCTTTACCCAACTGACTTCTGATGTAGTAAAACACGTCAATCTTTACTGCTTCCTTCTTTAGCGGTGACAATCGTAATAAATAACGTACGTAGAACTCGTAAAAACTGATGCGTATATAGTTGTCAGCGTCCCGTTTGGTACTAATGCAGCCGTGAATTAGTTGTTTTGGGTATGTGTTGTACTGTAACTGTATAAGATTTCGCGATGATTTATATGAAATAAAAAAAATGTTAGATGTACTGTGCTAAGTTCCGATTTATGGGTTTAAATTTGTAGTTAAACGTAGTATTTTATAAATTAGAACTTATATGTACATATAAGGAACCCGAATTTACATTTGGTCAGCGTGGCTACCCAGAGAGATCCGTGCCCAGTAGTGGGACTATATTGGGTCGGAATGGGTTGATTACGATTTCTATTCGATAAACCAAAATTCAACATCATACGCCAGTTTTATGAGATAGAAATAAGTGTGGCATTGCTTTTGGCTTGCTGTCTTTCTTACAAAATAGATCATTTATTTGCAACATTATAATTATAACCTAATTGTAATATTCTCTCTTCAACCAATTATTCACCCATTGCTGGGCCAGGGTCTTCTCTCAGAATGAGAGAGTTTAGGCCATAGGCCACCGCGCTGGCTAAGTGCGAATTGGTGGACTTCACACACCTCTGAGAACTTTTTTTAAAGAACTCTCGGGTGTGTAGGTTTCCTCACGATGCTTTCCTTAACCGAAAAGCAGTGATAATTAATTTCTAATACATAATTTTAGAATTATCAGTGGTGCGTGGATTTGAAACTCGAATCTACGCTTCTGTTGCGTTACTCATCGCTGTCGACTTTTGATGAAACACGTTCCCAAATTTTCAGATAAATAAATTTGAATGTAGCAGTAGCCGTCCGTTATGATGACGTTTTTGTTTTCGTTTGCCGCTTGACAAATGTTTCTCATAGAGGGGTGCGATAGACCGTTCCTAATTAATTTTGTTTATCGTATTACGCAATTAATAATGCCGAGATATTTATTATAGCTCGTTTTAGAACGATGGATCAAGTTATGGATTATGTTTTGCTGTCGCCGGCTTAATATACGAAAGATAGAATGACTTAAAATATTTGTCTTAGCGCAGTAATGTTCATTCTGTTAGGGTATTATTACACGTTACCGTTTATACCTACAACATTGTATTCTAGCGATAATTAATATCAACAAAAGTAGCTTGATGTCACTGATTGTAAAAAGTGACCATCGCAGATGTTCGTCGCTTTTCATCAGCAATCGTGCGCTTCTTCACTAGGACGACACGACACTGCACTGAACACCTTATTTGTTTTTATCCTCCTTATATGTATTTTATGTTCCAAGTTTAGTCCTAATTTACAACAATGTGGGTAATATAGACAACTGGAATAATCATTTTTTGTTTAAGTTTGCCATTTAGACAAAAAGATTTATATAAATTCAAGTTGTAAATCATCAGCGTTATTTTCCTTAAAGCGCCTCCATTTATTACGTTTATATGAATAACCACTTTAATAACAGTAAATGGAAAACGTCGACAGGAACCGAAAACACTGTAATCGATCCGTGTGAAGAATGTCTTAATTGACTATAAATTAATTCGTTAGTAAAGTTTTTCGGCGCGTTTGTGATAACGGAGAGATTAAGAGATTTATTGGTGTTCTTAACATTTGATTGCCGGTTTATTGCGTTCAGTATTGTTGCTTTCGATACAGTTATTAAAGATTTATAAGAATAAAATTTGAAAATTTGATTAATAAATTTAATTAATGTAACCTTTCGTAAGATAAAAATAAAATAGAATTCGTCGTGGTTTTAGTGCGGCTTTACCGCCATATACCTATATTTCATATTTATAAGAACAGGATCTAACACATTTGTGTTTGGTTTAAAAGGTGTTAAGGAACACAAACTTACCCGAGTTTTATAAAAAAATGCGTCAAGCGTATTTAGCGCTGCAAGCGATGGAGTTGAAAAAGAATGAATTTGTTTGATCATTCAAGAGCATTTAATTTGAATCGAATTGTGGTGAAGTTTACTGAAATTCTGATGCTGTCTGATGACAACGCTGATGCTTTCAGCACCAAGTAGGTATTTCGTGGCCTTCAAATTAAATAGGACTTTCACGCTTAATATTAAATTTTTATTATTTTTTTTTTATTTTTGGTTTTTATTTTTAAACACACACGCTTTCTACACTCATAATTCCACATCACAATTTTTTTCCTGTGTCGTGGGTACCATGGATACAATTAATGGTAGCAACACGACTGTGATTGGCCTCAAGGAAGACCTATCCCAATTGCAGTTGATTCCTTAGCAACGGTGGTCAATAAACATTTAACGGTGATCAATAATCATCTAAATATGACACCGACGATATAAAGTCTTATGCAATGCACGAGAGCACGTTTTAAATTTAGCCACTAGCGGTCACCCATCCAATTCCCGACCGCGCCTAACGTAGCTTTACTTTGTGAATCCGCTACGGCCTGCGCTACGAAGCGCATTTTACTTAATTATATGCACAAATCATACAAATGGAACAAAACTCAGGTAATATATAACTGTAAGCTTATTTTCCTGAACGGATTCACGATTCATGCGGCGTAAGACAGTCTTCTGAGGTGCGATTTATTCCTTTTATCTTTGAGCAGTTGGGATTTCATCTGAGATAAGCCCTACCTACGTAAATCAAATCCTTCGACAATTGTTCGAGCGGCGAAATTGTAATGTTACCCGCTATTGTTGGCTTCTGGGATGATTTGAGCTTGTTCTCACTTGGATGTTGTTTTCAACTTAATTATTGGATTATGTGTAATGCTATTATTTTGATTATATTATTATTCTTTATTATATCTAGGTTTGAACATTGTTATAATTTATTTTTGTAATTTTTTATGTAAACATTTTATTATTTTTATGTAGGTATGGACCTAATTGAATAAGTTAAATATTATGTACGCCGAACTTAGAACATCCTTTTTTTACCGAGTAAGTTAAAAGTTAATAGACTCAATTTCGAAAAGTCTTACATGAAGTTATTCAGCACTTTATGTTACAAACTCGCAAACTTTCGCATTTCTAATATTATAGTATATTATAGTATAAATGTTGTTCTTTATAGAAATTTACATGCTAAAAATTTTGACATCACTTACTGACTTTGGGTCCAGCCAAACTTCATTACTTAGAAAATCAATATGGGTAGTCAATTAGTCGTATGTAAAAGAGTTCGATCAACCGATTTCAGGAACCGAAATTTTGGCGAAAACAACTACTTAAATCCACATGAACGTTCGGTAAAGGAATTAGCCAACAAAAACGAAAAGTAGTAAGCTCCCTGAAAGCTGCCTCGGGCTTAATGATGCTTAAATATGTGGAAGGCAATAAAACACCGTAAACATTGTTAAAACGGAATGAGATCGAGAAACCGATAAAAGCCACTCGAGTTTACAATAAGACTCTCGAGTATCGATTTATTCATCAACTCAAGTCCCAAGTCCCATGAGAAATTTTGAGCGCCAATATCGTATATTGTTGTACTGAGCGACACTTAGCACTTCAAAGTTCAATAGTTTATTTGTATTGTAAAAGATTTTCTAAATAACTTTACTTATACCTCTAATACGTTTAGTTTCACAGTACAAAACCTGTGCTTCACTAATGTTAATAGGTTGAATATTAACAATACATCCGTGTTGTAAAAAGTTTCGTGTGCTTAAAATGGTTAGGTTAGGTTAGGTTAGTTTAGTTTCGCAGTACAAAACCTGTGCTTCACGTTAATAGGTTTAATATTAACAATACATCCGTGTTGTAAAAAGATTCGTGTGTTTAAAATGGTTAGATTAGGTTAGGTTAGGTTAGTTTAGTTTCACAGTACAAAACTTGTGCTTCACTGATTTTAATAGGTTTAATATTAATTATACATCAGTGTTGTAAAAAGTTTCGTGTGTTTAAAATGGTTCTAATATCTTAAATGTTTTCAATAAGTTCAAACTTCCAATACATAACCACTAAACCACCACATAACCACCACTTGTATCTTCAACCCATTATTGTCCCACTGCTGGGCACGGGTCTTCTCTCGGAATGAGTGAGTTTTAGGCCATAGTCCACCGCGCTGGTCAAGTGCGAATTGGCGGACCTACCACTACTACTTATTTTATCACTTCTATAAAAAAGTAACCACCTTTTGTCATTTTAAAAGATTTGGTATGGTTGTAATTATTTAAATATATTTTACTTATTATTCTAATATTTACTTTAAATTTCACACTACCAAATTGTCGTTTAATTTTTGTGTTTTACTTACTTTAATGCATTCAACAATTCATTTGTATTATGAAAGGTAGTGATGATAAATAGAGTAATAATATATTGGAACGATCATTAGGAAATCTCATTAAGGCTTGATATGAAAAAAAATGTAACTAGCTTGTTTCTGTGGTTTCACTCGCTTTGGTCACATTTACCACATTTTATGAGTATATTACAAATTATCTGTAGGTATTCTAAATTCTAGTGAAGTAGTGAGTAGCTTTTGATGAGAGATTAACAAACATACACACGTGCCCACTAACTTTCGCCTTTATAGTAAAGCAATAGTAAGATTCGCTCAATAAATAGTTTTTTCATCAAATAAATGATAAAATTATATATGACTGGTTATCAAATCGTAATGAAACCACTCGATTTAATGGACCACTTCTATTTGATACGTTTTCATAGAAGTAACGGTCTCATGGTTGTCACACCGCATTTTGATATCGAATTGGACCGATTTTCGCTTTAACACGCACATCGTGGCACGGTTTTATTTTAATAGCGATGCTTCAGTGTATGCGAGCTGCGATGAAATAATCCATACTAATATTATAAATGTGAAAGTGTGTTTGTTTGTTCCTCTTTCACATTGCCACGTAGCTATCATACGATATGGTTTACATGGGAAACAGGAGGGCGGAGAGTGATGTAGGCTACTTTTTACCTCGCTCTCTCATTTCTATAAGAATATCGATGTTTTATTAGTTGATACATATGTAGTAGTTCCAGACGTTGTTAATAGATGGCGTTAGAAAAATTAATTTGCAAGTTCTGAATTACGCTATCAAATGCTAATGTTAATTGCCTTTGACCGTTCGGGCGAAGCCGTGGGTAAGAGCTAGTATGAAATAAGATTATGCATTGCAGTTATGTTGATTATTATTAATACAACATAAGATTATGGAGGAATTGAAAAATGTATATGTGTTTCAATTCTTTTTGCTGCATTTAGAGCACTTACAAATGTTGTTGATTTAAAAAGTGTACCTACATTTGGATAGCATTGGTACGATAACCTGAATTGAGACTATGAGTGACAAATTGAAGATAAAATGTATGTTTCTAAAAACTACAATAGGAAGGCCAAAAATGTAATTTTCATAAAAAAAACAATTAACAATTAAAAATTGAATTTCTGGAGTCGTGATTGCTATGGATGAAATAAAAGGCACATGCATTTAATACATTTCTAGCTTTTTCATGGTTACAATGGTAACGAATACTCTATGTGCTTAGTTTGTTATAAACCATCTGCATGCCATTCAAATCCAACCAATAGTTTTTTACATAAAAGAGCAACAACATTTATCCATCCTCACAAAAAATATTGTTTATAATATTAGTACACAAACAGAACAAATCAATTAAAATTAATCAATTGTGCGTGGATATTTAATTGATCGCCTAACGTGATTGAGACAAAATGTTTATCTTATCGCCTGCCTGTTCGCGGTGGAACAAGCTGGTAATGATAAAGTCATTAATTTTGTAAGACATTTGACCTGTGGTTTTTCACGCGATGTTTGTTCTAACTATGAATTTACTATGTTTTTTCGTGTATAAAATTGATGAATTTGAATTGATGATGATGTTTACATTTATCATGAGGACTGTACCTATATTTGTGTGGTATAATAGACTAACATAATGAAGGCCTCAGTGCAAATCAACAATTTATAGGGTTCTGTGGATAAAAATAGAACCCTATTACTTAACCTCTTGCTGTACATCTGATACGAGACTCTTACACCATTAGATCCTTGAAATGTATGCCAATTTTATGTTTCCCTACAATTTACCTTAACATGAAAGGATTTATTTATTTATTTATTTATTTATTTATTTTGATCACCAACATAGTTTACACCAAATAAAATATAAAAATAACAGAATTATACTATACGGAAAAGCTAAGTGCAACTACATTTATAGGCGAAGACTGCTTGCAAAAAGGAGCGAGTAACAAGTAAGTCAAATGATAATACCAATAGTAATAAAGAAAAGAAAAGAAACATTTTTTCTGGAATAAAATTAAAATTAAATTAAATTAAAATTAAATTAAATTAAATTTAAATTAAACAGATTTTATATGTCAACATATTTTATGATATATGAATTTATTAATAATATATTTAAACTTGTAAATACTATCATTAAAAATGTCAATATTCACTTGTTTACTGACTACCCGGAATTCGCGAATAATTCGGTTAAGAGGAGCATTAAGACCAAGATTAGAATAAGATTGTTTGTCTTCAAAAATACTAAACCGGGATGCTCTGGGTAATTTAAATGGAGTAGCAAAATTAAGCAATGACAGAAGTTCCGGGGCGTCAAGCAGACCATTTGCAAGTTTATAAAGAAATAACATGTCTAGCATTCGTCTTCGATTCAGTAAGGAAGTCATTTTGAAATATTTCAACCGATCAGTATAATTTTGCATAGTTCCGGCCAAGTTGCATGAGTATGTTAGATGACACAAGAAACGTTTTTGGACAGATTCAAGTCTATTGATATACACGTTATAAAATGGGTTCCACGCTACACTACAATACTCTAAAACACTACGCACAAGACCATTATAAAGTAAAATTTTTGTTTGTTGACTTTTAAAGTCTCTGCAGTTACGCAAAATAAAACCGAGGCATTTGAAGGCTTTTGAGCAGATATTGTCGATGTGTGTGTTGAATCTTAGTTTACAATCTAATACAATGCCTAAATCTCTTATGTTTTCTTTTTCAACCAAAATGTCGTCATGTATTTTATATTTATAATTAGTAACATTCTTTTTCCTAGAGAAATGGACTACAAAACACTTAGAAGTATTAAGGTCCATTTTGTTTAAATAACACCATTCTATTAGTCGGTTAATATCATCTTGTAAGAGCGCCGCATCCGACATTGAGTTTACTACTTTTAAAACTTTTAAGTCGTCTGCGTACAAAAAATATTTGCAATGAAGGAAGCATTCACCAATATCATTGATAAAAATGTTAAAAAGTAGAGGGCCGAGGTGGGATCCTTGTGGGACACCAGACTGTACCGGATAATGTTTAGAAGAGTAACCCCCGACTACTACCATAAACATTCTTTCAGATAAATATGAGTGAAACCATTCCAGCAATGGTTCAGCTAGCCCATATGCAGAAAGTTTGCGAAGTAGTAACTGGTGGTTGACGCTATCGAATGCTTTACTAAAATCCGTGTAAACTGTGTCGATTGAAGATCGCTTATCAAGTTCTATGCTAATATAATTAAGAAATGATACAAGATTTGTAGCTGTAGACCTATTCTTTATAAAACCATGTTGATTTTGGTTTATCAGTTGTTTAAATTGCCATGATAAGATTGGGTAAAGTAGTTGCTCAAAGATCTTTGCGAATACTGGAAGTATTGAAATAGGTCTATAGTTTTGCACCATTTCCTTATCTCCACTTTTGTGTAAGGGAACAATTAAAGCTAGCTTCCATTCTGAGGGAAAAGTGCTAGTTTGTAGAGATCTATTAAAAATGAACCGTAGAGGTTGAGATAAGGAAGTGGCACAGTTGAATACAAACACAGAGGGAATACCGTCAGATCCGGCTCCTTTTTTAATATCCAGTCTTTTTAAAATCTTTAAAACTTGATCATCTTTGAACATGATTGATGTAAGGTAATTGTTAGTAAGCGAAGGCATAGGGTCACTCGGTCCCAGTGAACTCCAGGTTTTGTTGTAAATTGTTGAAAAATTCTTAGCAAATAAGTTACAAATGTCTACTCCATCAGAGGCGGAATTACCATTAAAAGACATTTGTGCAGGGTAATTGTTTTGTTTTTTATTTTTACTTTTAATGAAGGACCAGAAAAACTTAGGATTTGATCGTAAACTATCTTCAAGACTTTTAATGTAATTGTTGTAACAACATATAAGTAGACGTTCGGATCTCTTTTTCGCCAATTCATAGGATAAAAGATCTAAAGGGTTATTGTTAAACTTACGTAATTTGTTCCGATATTTAAGCTTTTCTTTAAGTCGATTGATTAAATCACGAGAGAACCAAATAGGATATTTCTTTGGCTTAGGTACATATTTAGGGACATACCTTTCAATTGCTATATGAAGATGATTGTAAAATATTCGTAGCATTTCATTAACACATATTATATTTTTGAATTCATCGGCCCAACAAATATCGTTAAGGTATTTATTAATGTTGATATAGTCAGCTTTAAAAAAACAAAATCGAATATTATTAGAGCGATTAAGTCCGACGTCGGTACAAACAGATAAATCAAATATTATCGGTGGATGAAGGGGGTCGACTGTAGAAAGTGCGTTAGATTCAATTGTGAGCTGAGAAATAATATTATTAATTAAATTAAAAAATTAATTAATTAATTACCATTAAAAGACATTTGTGCAGGGTAATTGTTTTGTTTTTTATTTTTACTTTTAATGAAGGACCAGAAAAACTTAGGATTTGATCGTAAACTATCTTCAAGACTTTTAATGTAATTGTTGTAACAACATATAAGTAGACGTTCGGATCTCTTTTTCGCCAATTCATAGGATAAAAGATCTAAAGGGTTATTGTTAAACTTACGTAATTTGTTCCGATATTTAAGCTTTTCTTTAAGTCGATTGATTAAATCACGAGAGAACCAAATAGGATATTTCTTTGGCTTAGGTACATATTTAGGGACATACCTTTCAATTGCTATATGAAGATGATTGTAAAATATTCGTAGCATTTCATTAACACATATTATATTTTTGAATTCATCGGCCCAACAAATATCGTTAAGGTATTTATTAATGTTGATATAGTCAGCTTTAAAAAAACAAAATCGAATATTATTAGAGCGATTAAGTCCGACGTCGGTACAAACAGATAAATCAAATATTATCGGTGGATGAAGGGGGTCGACTGTAGAAAGTGCGTTAGATTCAATTGTGAGCTGAGAAATAATATTATTACAAAATACTAGGTCTAAAACTTTCCCCTTGTTATTTTTTACATAATTGTATTGTGTTAAATTATTAAGCGCAGCAAAATCTATTAACATGCCATTGTAAACACTATTATTAATATTATTCGTCCGTACTATAGAGTCATCGGGAAAGTTCCAGTCTATTGCTCCCAGATTAAAATCTCCAACCAACAATAAGTTAGAGATATTATTTTCATCTAGAACGCGGTTACAATTAGAAAGAAATTCTTCTAAAATATGACGTTGCACAGGCGGAGGAAGATAAACTACACATATATACAACGGTACTATTTTACCTCTTTCATCGCTAAATTTAATTTGAACCCATAGATCCTCGCAGTTCGATTCCATATTTTGTATGCGCTTGGAACAAATTCTGTTGGATACTGCAATAACAACACCACCACCGCATTTTTTATTGTGAAATCCACTCGATTCTCTATCCCGTCTATACACAATATAACGGCTGTCAAATAATTCTGAATCGAAGACGCTGCTGTTCAACCAAGATTCACTTAAAATAATAATATCATAGTTTTGACAAACAACATTGTTAAAAAATTGCACAGTTTTCGTTTTTAACCCTCTTACGTTTTGATAGTAGAATTGTATCATATATTAAACACAAAAATCTGAATAAGAAGTATATAAAATGTCAAATAATAATCTATTGATAATAAATATTAAAATTAATATGTATTATAAATTAATTAACAAATAACATAAACGATATATAATTAAAATTAAGCTATCAATGTAATAAAAATAAATCTTGCTAATAACTATATATATTATATTAATATGAGATCTAAGAATTAAGTAAATTATGAATAAACAATTAGATATTGAGAAGTAACAAACCTTACAATCAGGATATATTGTTTAAAATATCTATATCTTTAATTAAAATTGAATTAGAGTTGTCAGTTTTTCTCATAAATACTTTACCGTCTCTGACCCATACAAATCTATAATTAAGCTCCTTAGCCCTTCGACGTGCGGAAGCGTGGAGAGCCTTAGTTTCAGGAGTAAGGTGTTCGGACACAAAAACCGCAGACTTCTTTCCCCCGTAGCCCAGATGCGTAGAGTTGAGCTTATCACTGCGGTTGTTCCTGTTAAACCTGATAACACCAGCTAGAAATGTATCACGGAGACGGCGGCTACTAAATTTTACCAAAATTGATCGTGGGCGAGGTGTATTAGCGTTCAGTTTGGCAATACGACTGCAGTACTGTAGATCAGTGTCTGATACTGGGCATTTAATAGTGTTACCGAGCTGCTGCACTAAGTTATATAGATTTTCGTTTTTATTTTCTGGTACACACTGGATCTCGATATTATTTACGCGAGACAGCTGCTCTGCATGTTGCACTTTGTGCATTAGATCCCGGGTGATGGTACGAAGATGTTCGTTTTCCCTTTGTTGCTGGATTATGAAGGCTTTTTGAGATTCATACTCCTTATTTAGTTTTTCGTATTCAGAATTAGAAAACGCCAACGACTCTTCAAGTTTATCTAACTTAGTCTGAATGTCCTTAACCACTGTGTTAAATTTTCTGTCTAGTTCCTCCCTGATTATTTCTCTGATTAAGTCTGCAGGTAAACAGCCACAGTTACTTGAGCTGCGAGAATTGGATCTCAGGTTCACGTTTTCATACTCTGACTGGGATAAAGTAATGTTATGTTTTATCGTATTGGAAGATGAAGAAATTAGGGAACGTATAGGTGTGTTTGTATTGTCTGCCAATTTGGGCTCTCTACTTCGACACGACGGGCAGACCCAAGACTCTTTGAAATCTTTATTAAGGGCGTCGAAATCTCGTTTGTTGTAGTTCAAACAAGTATGGTGATATTTATCCAAGCATCGACAGCAAGAGAGTAATGTTGTCCCCTTTAAGGGGTTGAGGCAACCAGCGCATTTTTGTACATTCATTGCATTAAAACGAAAATAAATTCACACCAAATTAGCAATAATGTAGTTAGATTACAAACCCGACACGCTTTCAGTTTAAACGTCCAGATATAGTTCGATGCGAAGAAGAGCGAGCCTTGTTGCGTAGCAATAAACAATGGTTGTTTGTTGGATATAATTTTAGCCACACATTAAAAAACACTTTTAGCCAACAAATAATCAAATTACTAGTCACAATATAATTAAGGATATACGTAATATAAGGATATACGTAATATTAAAAAAAATAATCTTTAAAACACATACAGCTTTAAGACTTCATGAAATATTGATTTTAACTCCCAAATATTACATTTTGCTGTTAAGATTAACTCATCTCAAGAAATTTATTTCATCCGTATGTCATTATAATACATATCGATATCGAAAGATATCAATAAATTCATATTAAAACACGATGAAAGATAACCATTGTTAAGACATATTTGTAATTCGAAGTATGCTCTAAACCATTCCGAGTCGCATTTATGATGATTATTTATTTATTATAATTAAAACAGATCCTATCTAAATTAATGCTGCCCTTAAATCTTATAGGTTTTCACAAGCTTACGTTCCGTCCGTAGATAATATGGTCTAAGTAAAAAGCGTGCGACATTTTCTCTATTTTACTATATGCTACCGATAAAAAGTATTGCGTAATAAATAAATAATCAAGATAATTTTACTAATACGATTGAATTATCAAACAAGTACTCAGTCAACATGATGGTAAGTGATCACTATCACACATGGACATTTGCAATTAACTCAGATATAATAGGAGAATCTGTCTGAAGTCAATCATGGTCTCATAAACTTATAATTGTTAGGACATTTATTGTGATCAATTTCTAATAGGTACCTTTACTACAAACAAGTAATCAATAAACATGCGTCCAGGAGGTCCGACACTAGTTCCTTTTTTTTAAAAAATACACATGCCATAAGCCGGTTTATCTAAAACATTGAGTTTTTATACTAATTACTGATGTTTAACTAAAATCATATTGTAAGAGACTAATAACTGGGTTATATTGTAAGAGTGTGTTTTACGGCTCACTTTTACATAAGGCAACCATCCTAATCCTCGGAAGTAGCAACGCATCTGTGATTGATTTGAGGTAGACCCATTGTTCTGTATGAGGTTGCATACAGATCGTCTACAATCTCTTATCGTCGTAAACCCATTACTGCCCCACTGCTGGCACAGGTCTTTTCTCAGAATGAGAGAGTTTTAGGTCATAGTCTATCGCGGAGGCGAAGTGCGAATTGGTAAACAAATCTCTCATCTCTCATCAATTAGACCAAACGCAAGCCTAAAGAAATCCATTTATAGCAGCGCTAATCCCTACGTCAGGAACCTAGCTGATCCACGTACGTTTTTAGAACCGCTTTAATTAGTTAAGGGTTATGGGCTATGCGGTTTCATTCCTGCTCCTCAAAGCTATCGTAAATTGGTCGAAGGATTTGGGCAGAAATAGGACCAATTTGTATTTAACCCTTTTTGACAACTCAATTTTGTGAGCACTACGTGTGAGATGTTTTCGTACTAATGGGATGTTTGAAATGTAGTATGCCGTTTGTGTCTGAAAGTTAAATGAGCTTTTAGGAACTATTTATACGCAATTTCTAGCGTCGCATATTAGTGACATGAGTATTATATCTTTTGATTGACCGTGGTTCCTTTTGTAATAAACATCGATGGGTCCGGCCATGTCACTTTGAATATTAGTTTTTTTTTCGCTCGTTACGAAATATTTTAAATAAATAATAACGAGTATTGATCGCGACTACCGAAACACGGGAAAACATTTAAAATTCGACATTAGAACCGGTAATAACGAGTCTTCAGGGGTAGCTCAAATGCGGCCAGACTCCGGCAGGATCTTATTCGGATTAATGACAGGTGTCTATAGTCAGTAGTGGCCCCTCGATTAAATGCAACAACATGCTGCTTAGTTTTTTTCGATTTGGTTGGAACTGTATACCTGTTTTTCAAATATATGAAGTTCGCCGTTTCGCCGTGACCACGATGCATGCAACTGGGTCGAAATATCGGCTTGAGGAATTCGAAAAGAATTAAATACATATAAACCTCATATCGTGAGTACCCGTTAATGTCCATCAAATATTGCTATCGCATCAACCCATTATCGGCCCACTGCTGGGCACGGGTCTTCTCCCAGAATGAGAGAGTTTAGGCCATAGTCCACCGCGCTGGCCAAGTGCGAATTGGTGGACTTCACACACCTCCGAGAACTTTTTTTTTTTAAGGACTCTCGGGTGTGTAGGTTTCCTCACGATGTTTTCTTTCACCGAAAAGCAGTGATAATTAATTTCTAATACGCACATAAATCATTGGTGCGTGCCTGGGTTTGAACCTCGGACCTCCCGATCGAGAGGGCAAGTTTCTAGGCTTTCACTGTTCTATGATATAAAGTTATTAAAACATATACCACCATTCTATAACTACTTCAAACACATTAATATTGCTTTTAAAACTATAAAAACCTTCCCAGAATGTAGTTGTCGGGCTGTCAGTAGTAATGGCGGGTCAGGTCATTAGTAGCACAACACTCGATAAGATAAGTTTCGGTCCGTTTGTGCTTATCTATCGAAATAGTTAAGCCCTATTCGGGTGCCCTTGTACGTGACCCATAATAACCATCTGTAGTTTGGTTTTATAGGGTTTTTGCTGTTTAAAGCACCTTTGTATCGCAGGATAGTACAAACTAGGTACTAAAATATGGTGATGGTAAATAGGTTATCATTGTCAATGTCACCTGTGATCAAAATAGGTTGAAGTGCTCCTTGTTTTTAAGTCTGTTAGACGTTGATGACTGGGTCAAAATACCGTCGTCCCTGTCGTTCCGGGATCAGAATAGGGCTACGGTATCCCCTGCCTGTCGTTCACCTGGGAGGAGCCCGATGGTGCAACGCGTTTAGACGACTCCAAGTGTGTTTGTGAAATGACGTGTTCCTTTGGAAATCCCGGAGTCCTCTTTGTATCGCCGAAAACGGCCAAGGGGGGGGGGGGGGGGGTCAGTGCATGTAAGAATGCCACATACCTACATACATTGTAAAAGTTTTCCCCTCGATAAAAAACCTTCAAAATACCGTGTACGTAAAGTTTATCCATGATACTGGAAGAAATAATAAGTAATAAGCTAATTTTCGTGTACCTGTGATGAAGCCCCTGTTCTTTATAAAGCTGCTTATATCCATGGGCTGCAGTGATCAGTTACCATCGGTAGATAGCTTGCTCGTTTTGATATTTCAATCTTATAAAAAATACTACGGTTTTATAATAAAAATTAGAACTTCATTAGTATCTTTTTAAAATAGAACTAGATAAACGTACAAAAAATACTGTGCAGTTCTAATTTAAACACATATCTGAAAATATCGTCATAAAATTTAAAATAAGTCAATAACGTATTTAATTGTGAGAAATAAAATAGTTATTGTGATTGCGCTGCAATTTAAAAGCAGAAAATAGGAGTAATAAGCAAAAACAAAGCTATTCAAAGAAAAATGGAAAGCGCTATTGTTTAAGAAATACGATCACATGGGTATTGTTCCACGATTGATTATTTAGTTTTGATAGAATTTATGGGTTGAGAAAGAACCAATTAATGGTTCTGTGACTATTAAAATGTAATTCGACCTCTTTATTTCACAATAAAATCAAATTGTGTGCGATTTAAATAAAGAAGTGACATAACCTATTTTTAACGTGAAGCATTTGTTGTATTTCGATGGAAGGATGTGGTTGCCGGCACACTTTTATATAAGGTTTTAACCATCTTAGTCCTCGGGACTAGACGGAGCCGTGGGCCCAGCCCTGGGAGGAACCCGATGGGGCAACGCGCTCAGAGGATTCCGGTTGCAATTCGTTTGGAGACCCCGGAGTCCTCTTTGTGGCGCCGAGAACAGCCACCGGGGGGATTTAGTGCGGTAAAAATCCCACATAACCTTGCGTCGCTCCCACGGCGTCGGGTACCTTTTGAAGGTTTCCCCCTGAAAACAAAAAAGAAAAGTCCTCGGGAGTAGCAACGCACGTGTAATTGACTTTAGATACATAGATTTAGAACTCCATGTTCTATATGTAGTTGACGGGAGTCCATGAGCGGCGATATATATAATAAGTGTTATGTATTCTTTGAAAAAAATATTATAATTTCGCAATCCTCCTTTACATCAATTATAACCGTGCGTAATTTCTTACTCCTCCGTCTGCGGCAAGTATCTTTTAAACGGATCACAAGTATTTGCTTCACGTGTTTTAACTGGCACATAAAGTAAGTTACAAGTGTACTTATTTACTTCTAAACACAGTTTCACAGTTTATAAAAGCATATAGTTTGTATATTTTACTAATCGACATTCGTATTTGTGATAATACTTTGCTTTAGAACACTATATTCGGATCAACAGAGCGTGTTTACAGCGAAAGCTTCAATTTAATATAAATTCTTTGTTAAGAAATCCGGACTCTACGCTGAAGAATTTCTGAATTCTCATTCTAAACATCTCTTAGATCAGATTTGATTCCAGTTTTTTAGAATAAATGTACGTCTTGATTTACAAGAGTAAACACAGTGACACGCATACACAGTACATACATTTATGTATTACATGTAAAACGTAAATTTTTCTTGTTATTATATACGATAACAATAAGTAGGTAAACCACATAGGAACTACTTAGAATTCATATCATAATCATATGTTTTAGGGTTAGGTAGGAAAAGGTCTCAAAAGTAAGTCGTTCCATGAATGCGGTACAACCCATTATTGTCCCACTGCTGGGCACGGATGGACGGGCGCTGGCCAAGTGCGAATTGGTGGGCTTCACACACCTCTGAGAACTTTTTTTTAAAGAACACTCGGGTGTGTAGGTCTCCTCACGATGTTTTCTTTTACCAAAAAGCAGTTATAAATTATTTCTAATACGCACATAATTAATGGTGCGTGCCTGGGTTTGAACCTCGAACCTCCAGGGCAAATTCAACCATTAGGCTATCACTGCTGTTCCATGAATACATATTTGTAATATAGCAAAAGTAAACGAGCAGACAGTTCATCTGAAAGTAACAGGCCACTGCCGCCCATGAACTTTTGCAATCAATCATAGATATGATTAAAATCCATACTAATATTATAGATGTGAAAGTATGTTTGTTCCTCTTTCACGTCGCAACATAGCTATTATATGATATGGTTTATATGCTGGGAGATAGTTAGGAGGGCGGAAAGTGACGTAGGCTACTTTATACCGCGCTCTCTCATTCCTATAAGAATATCGATTTTTTATTAGTAGTTCCAGACGTTGTTCATAGATGGCGTTAGTAAAATTAATTTGCAATCACGCTATCAAATGCTAATGTTAATTCCATTTGACCGTGCGGCCGAAGCCGCGGCTAAGAGCTAATATGAAATAAGATTATGCATTGCAGTTCCAGATGTTGTTAATAGATGGCGTTAGTAAAATTCATTTGCAAGTTCTGAATCGCGCTATCAAATATTAATTAGTCTTACCGTTGTTGTTCCGAATATGGGAAATATTAATACGAATATTGAGTTTTTAGCGTGGATTTAGCGTGCTTTTTTTTTGAAGACCTATTTTTGGTCTTCAAACTGAAGTTCGATTTCACTTTGGATACCTGGCGACCTTTTTTTGCTAAGCATTGCATTCAATATTCGCAAAACAGTCGCACTAATTCTTGTGAATGCAAATATCTACAAACATGCGAATATTCGCGAATGCAAATGCAAATATTCGTTACATTTCTAGTACCGGTCAAATTAATATGATACCCTGGAATGTCATAATCAATACAAAGACATCCTTCGGTAAATGTAACATCTACAGGTAGAACCAGTGTAGTTCAACCGGGGAAGTACCACTACAACACCTATTTTTTAGCGTGAAGCATTTCTTGCGTTTCGACGGAAGGGTGTGGTTGCCGGCACACTTTATTATGAGGCGACCATCATAGTCCTCCAGAGTAGCAACCCATCTGTGATTGACTTCAGAAAGAACCCATGTTTTGTTTGGAATTGCTTACAGATGTGAATGGGCGGCAATGACCACTTACCATCAGGTGGACTGCATGCTCGTTTGCTACTTCAATCAGATAAAAAAATCTAGACATACGATCGCTTTGTCATTACGTTTATTGTTGATCGCTAATGACGAATTCCGACGGATGTGAGTAATTTTCAAAAATTCGGACTTTAGGAGCGGTCCAATTGATGGTAATTTTGTGTTATTCGACTAATGAGCTTTTAATATCGAGACACCTTTGTTCCCGAAAGTGTCTTGCTCGGGAAACGTTTAATGATTTAATGAAATAAGATTGTACCATAATGAGCGGCAGTTAAATTAATTGAAATAAAATAAATCGTGAGCTGAACGTGTTGTTAAAGAAATAATACTTTTTTTTATATCTTCATTATGACTCTTTTTCTCTATCTTTATTTAATGGCACTAATATTAATAATGATAAAAACTGGCGAAGAATTATACACGATTAAGATTCTTAAAACTCATTTATATAGCTAGCTGTATAATAGTGTTCTCTACTCTACTCTACCAAATAGTGTTTGGATATTTGGATAGCGGAGACAGCCAAACCGAGAAATTTAAAAAAGAAATGATTTACTGTTTAATTAAATTTACCTTTTTACTACTTTTTATTACTTAGTTTTTGTTTTGATTGAGGTTTGTTAATAGAGTAGTGATTTATTGAATAGATGCGAATCTACACGAAATATATATCTACTATTTATATTTGTATTTATTTACTAATAATCAGCCACACCTACAAAGTCACACAATACCCAAGCCTAGAACAAAAAATCGAACCTACCTGGTCCACCAATTCGCACTTGGCCAGCACGGTGGACTATGGCCTAAACTCTCTCATTCTCAGAGAAGACCCGCGCCCAGCAGTGGGCCTGTAATGGGTTGATGAGAGGTATCCTGACGAGAGATAGGATCTAGACTCCTTTGCACATCAATCCGATATTAAGTTCATTATGTGTGCTTACTTATAATGCCATACAGATGTCACCATGTTCACTAAGAACTCATGGTTACGCAACGTTCAAAACTAACAGTGTATGTACGTGCCCTGCCGGCTATTCATTGTCATTTACTTTGATGCTGCATTGATCCCACTACGGGCACGTAGGAACATTACGTCAGTGTCCCGAGTTAGAAGCGAAAAGCGGACTTGATATGTTTTTTTTTCTAATGTCTATCGGGATCAATTGAAATGTATTATTAAAAAATGATAATTTTGAAATATAACACAAAAACTAACATGATCTAAGTTAATTTTGAAATTTCTAATCTGAGTAGATTCCGAGTTAAATACAGAATTTTATTATTTACATGAAATTGTTTACACTTATCATTCGTAAAAAAATGCAGTTCATATACATATTCATAATATAGCCTGAGTTTCTCTCAAGAGTCAACCTTATCAGAAAATACATGACAAAATATGTCTGCTACACTGCTAAAGCAGAACTAATAATAAAATTGCTTGTGTAAATTAATAGATATTAGAATATTTACTAGGTAAAATATGTTCATATAGAACAGTATCCACAAGAATTAGCAATCATTATACAAGTTATGCATTAATCATGTCTAAATAGGTCTAAATGTGTTCTGTGATCTAAAGAAAAAAAATATCTCGTCATAAATCAACGAATATTAGTAATATCCAATTTCAATTTATACACTCAGGCAATTGAAACCAACTAATCCAAACTATACTTACTTCTACAAATTTATTTATAACCACTAATGACTTAAAAGCATAGATAACCGCATCCGCTTTCAACTTGCGCCGTAATCGACACCCATACTTATGAGCACGTAGATCAATCCCTTTTGTTGTGCTTACGAGATCAAAGAACATTATTTCGGTAGATGAACACGAGACAAGTAATTGCGACTTACGCGTTTACAAGCATGAACACAAATCAGAACTTGCTGACTATTAATTAGCTTAATGTATTAGCTCAATGAGCGGTAATAATCCACAGGATTTATTTCAGCTGCAATAGTTGTTCGTTTTTTTTTATGTGATGGAAATGTTTTGAAGATGTCAGAATGATTTGTGATTATATTACGGATTTAATTGATCCCGCTTCTAAAATGTATTTCCCTAAACAAAGAGAAAATACATAAAGGTGCGCTAGAGGTGTTGCGTGTTAAAACGTCACTCTTAGCGTTACTGTTTCACACGATTAAACTCCTTATATTTTTTCATATCATTTATGGACCTTTCATAACATAATGTTTTCTTGAGCAGTGATAGCCTAATAGTTGAAACTTGCCATCACGATCGGGAGGTCCGAGGTTCAAACTCATGCACGCACCACTGATTTTTCTAAAATTATGTGCGTTTTAGAAATAAATTATAACTGCTTTTCGGTGAAGGAAAACATCGCGAGAAAACCTACACACCCGAGAGTTCTTTAAAAAAAAGTTCTCGGAGATGTGTGAAGTCCACTAATTCGCACTAAGCCAGCGCGGTCTCATTCAGAGAGAAGACTCGTGCCCAGCAGTGGGACAATAATGTGTTGACAACGATGTTTTTTAACGAGTTAACTCAAAAAAATTATTTAAAGAAGATAAATAATAAAAAAAAATACACTAGTAAAAAATTGAAAATAGCAAATGTTATCTTCTGTAAACTAAGCTGACTAGAGATGTGCGTAAACTTCAATGGAACTTCAACTGCAAAAGCCGTCCCATAAAACGAAGCTCTTCCTGTTGTTTAGTCGCTCTCGTAACTTAGTCGTCTGTATGATATCGGTACAAAGCTGTTTCTCTTGTAAAGTATCGCTAACTTCTCAAACTTTGATACTTTTGCAACTACTAGGTTAATTATTGACAGCTTATTTACTTAATATAATATTAACTGATGGTGTTGTCAATGGCATAATAACATAATAGTGTTTTTTTCTGTATGACTATTAACATTGGATTATAACAAAACACATGTTTATTATTTGTTTAATCTTATGTAGGCTGACTGTGTAGCGAGTAACTTAATTTTTTTTTCCTTTTTGTGCCAGTTTTTAACTAACGGGGTATTTTAGGGTGCAGTCGTCTAATTAACGACGCCTTTTTAAATTTAAATTGATTATTTCAATATGTGATAGTGTCGAAAGCAGCCATGTCGGAAGCAGCAACCGATCATACAGTCCACCTGATGATAAGTGATCACTGCCGGCAATTGATATCTGTAATCAATGCCAGAAAATTAGGATCTTACCTGAAGTAGAACCAAGTGTAGAGTCAAGGTGGTAGAACCAGTGTAGTTCGACCGGGAAGTACCACCGCCACACCTATTTCTACCGTGAAGCATTTCTTGCGTTTCGATAGAAGAGTGTGGTTGCCGGCATACTTTCACATGAAACAACGCATCTGTGGTTGACTTCAGATGGAACCCACGTTCTGTATGTAGTTGATTACAGATGTCCATGTGCGGCAGTGACTACTTATCGTCAGTTGGACTGTATACTCGTTTGCTACTTCAGTCAGATAAAAGAAAAAAAGGTAAGACTAAATTGAAATACCTCTGATACGAAAGTCTCTCTAATCGCACCCTTCAGCCCACAGAAGCGCATAACAAAACTGTTATTAGGCAGAAATAATAGTCAGCAATTCGTAAAAACAGACGTAACTAAACATGGATTGTGCCATGTATTTCCAATCTTGCAGACATCCAATATTACCACAGCAAATAAGCACCCCTGATTTCTTAACATTTTGCGAACACGCCAATTCAGTATTTGGAACCCCTCAGAGGGTCGAGAGATACTTGTTAGTGTCATCGTTTCCTTCATCTTTTGTTGACCGCGCGATTTGGACCCCTAATGACCTGTCCAATGTTTGGACTTTCCCAATTGCTTGTCACTTTAACTATAGCTTCATTAAACCCTGTTCTATACATATGTCAATATCTTTATCCGAATGACACGAAACATTGGTTTCGGTGCTAAAATCAGAAGTGTTGGGAATATACTTAAGCTATCGTTACAAATTGCAGGTCAAGTATGTAAGACACATTTTATTAAAATTATAAACGCGAAAGTTTGTAAGGACGTATTTTTTTAAAGGGGTCTTAGGTAAAATAGTTAGAGGACAAAGCAAATCAGACAGTTGTATCCAAGTGTACCTGGTGAGAGCCTGGCGCCTGTGACTTGTGTCAAAGGAACCTGAGTTACAGGTCGCCAGCGCCCTCTCCCGGACGGCTTCTGGAACTATGCCTATGTTTAAACAAACATTTTATAACATAATTGTGAATAATATTATAATATATAACCCAAATTTACAATTTATTTACTAAAATTTACAATTATAAATAGAATAAATGAGCCAAATCGCTGCCCCGTGGAAATGTACCCAAGACACTAGCAGCATTACCTCGCTGTATTGCTAAACTTATTTGTTGGCCGAGGTAAGCTCCAGCTCTCGGGTCACCGGAGGCGTCAATCAGGCGCGAAGACAATTAAATATTTTAACATTTTATTATATTCGTAAATACTAGGACGGCGAGATTAGTGTAAACACGTGGGTGTATATTTGTGTGTACATTTGTGAGTAAGAGATGTGTAGGTAAGTGTGGGTGTGGATGAAGAGTTGTTACTTTTTCGCGCAGAACTAGACAAAAATAGGTATATCAGTAGTGTGTTACAATTGAAATCACAAAGCATTCTAACCACCTCCAAAAATAGTTACGGAATAGGGAGCTTTATTTATTGCTTTCAATATCTTCGTAAAGTTCACTAATTCAAAAGTATTTACGGAATAATGTTCACTAACAATACAACCAAACAATCTCAATGAACATCACTTATCTCTTTATACTTTTATACACTTTTATGAGCATCGCTCATACGAGTGTTAATATAGATTGACAGTTACATGACGTGCAAATGTCACAGAAGCTTTGACAAGTGTTGATCTGACTCCGTGGAGGGTCCGGACGTGCCCTCATTGCCACATTGTGTAGCAAATTGGCACGTTTACTGTAACATGATGACACTATATCTCTACCTATCCTTTCTCTAAAGAAGTGTTAGCAATAATAAGCTATGAGAGCGTTATAGGTTTATAGGTTGATTTGGTTCCGATCTAGGGCGCACACCTTTGTTTTGTGTGTATGTACCTTTGTTATATGTGTGTTTGTTATGTGTATGTTGTTATTGTGCGTATGTACGTTTGTTATATATGCCTTAGAAATTCATTATAACTTTTACGTTTAAGCGTTGTGGCCTTTTAATTTAAGTAACAAATGTTTCTTTAATTCAATTTACTAATTCGGAGAATTGTATTAAATGTTTTGTAATTAAATCAATAGTGTACCTCGTAAATTACTACGTCAGGGACGACAAAATGCAAAGTATTTTATTGTAAAATTATATGTATGAGACAATTTACACAAAACTTGATTTAGTGCCTAAGTTTCGTAAAAAATAAGTTATGAATGGTGCGTAAATTCTAGCAATTCTTCAAGCGTACTTGTTGATTGTATAATCTTCAGTGTAAATCATACATGTATGATATATTCACTGTATAATGTTTAATTGGTTTTGAGAAGTATATTTATTATAATACATATATTTAATACGTGAAGCAAAAACTTGTGACGGATTTTTAAGTAATATGCCGCGGACGGATTAGTATGAAATTTTTCACGTTTATAGTGGACGTAGAGAAGGAGTGCAGAATGTTAATATTGCTTTCAAATAATGCATATTTTATATAAAATCAACTAAAACACATTACACACACTACCGTGCATTTGTCACAACCACATACATAGTAAACGAAATAGAACATAATGTCTTACTATGAAAATACATGACGTCAAAAATATCAGATGTTTTTGTCAAAATACCGCTATTGCTTATAAATGCGGCTTAGATAAGTAAACCTGTTTTTATATTTAACGGATCCGTTCAAAATTTCTTGAAAATTGAAAAATACTTAAATTTAAGAAATATTCGTACTACTTTGGACAATATGAAGTTTAGTTTTTTAATTTAAATTACGGTCGAATTTTGACCGACGCGACGGGTGACTAGTTAGTTTAAATATGTACGGCTTATTAATTTGTATATCTTTAAACGGCTTTAATTTCGTAGATACCTTAATAGTATAAATAAATATTGTATCTCACCAGGAATTTATATTAATTCTTGATAGATATGAAATGCAAAAGTTTTAATATTGTAGCCAATCAAAATATAGCCTCGTATTCAGCAAACAGTAATCGGAATCAACATTTATACAATTAATTGAATAATTCATTTAAATACTCAATATAATAAGTGAAACATCAAGTATATTTATTAAAATTCGTTCGTTTCCAAATTACTCGAAGTTAATCGAGTTTATCCCACTCGATTTTTAATTGAATTCAGTGCAAGAAAAATACAATCGAATCGCTCGTCCGCTGTAAATCGATTCGCTTTATTCCGAATCGTGTCAAACCTTTAAATTTAATTAACCACCTGTTCGTAGACAAAGGGATATATTTGTCCTGCTCTGTTTTACGGGTAATAAGCGAGAGGTAATTAGAAAGGTGAAAATTTGAAAGGAAACGGCGATGGTGCGTACATCCGCCGTCTATGGGTAAAGTCCTTAAAAGTGCCTACTAATTACGTGACACTAACAACAATTAGTCCCGTCTTTGTTTCTGCTTAATTAAGTAGATAGGACGCGTGTGAAAACATGTAAAAGTGTTTTTATAATATCTTTATTAAGTTCTTAGCATAATGTTGAATGCAGGTGCGGTATTAAGCCACGAAAATTATAAAATTCCCATAAAAATTTAAAATTTAGTTTGTAATAGATTCCCTCACTTTGTACATATTATTAACTGTAATGACTTCATTAATAAAATGATCGTTATCATACATTTTTATTAATTTGATAAGTTGCAGCTAATTGTTGGTTGTTATAATTGTAACATAAAATTTAA
The DNA here is from genome assembly GCA_949699795.1 of Spicauda simplicius. Lineage (NCBI taxonomy): Eukaryota > Metazoa > Arthropoda > Insecta > Lepidoptera > Hesperiidae > Spicauda > Spicauda simplicius. The sequence goes on from OX453062.1 coordinate 16,446,735, forward strand.
TTATGCTTATGTTGCATTGTGTTTTTATTAAAGTAAATTATTTTAAAAAATCGACCAGGCAATAATGAAATATATAACAGTATTATTTTCACTTTATGTTTTTATTTCACAATATTAACTGTATAGTTAAAACCGAACATGTTTCTATTTACAGGTAGGTACGGGTAAATACAAAATGAAAAGTACCTGCATAAGACTATTTAAACAGGTGAAATTCTCTTTGTATTTTATTTAATCCGTCCATTTTCAGTCCCATCAAAACCACAATCGCTCTGGCTTTCGAAACGTTAATAAAATGAATACAAAATCGTGCTTATTCATGTAAGTTGCTATTTACCAATGACTCATATTGTTATATATTATTTGCTGTTTTTATTAAAATTTAAATTATATATTAAAGCGTACTAATACGTTTTGATGTATTTTTTTGCAATATATGTTCCGTTAGTGAGTAGGTTTTGCTAAAGATAAGCTTACATAAGCTTGCAAAGGCTTGATAATAGGTTTATTCACTTTCTCATTAAAAACATTATAAGTAGATTTGTATTAACGTTGTATTAAAAAAGTTGATTTCAAATAAACAAGTGTTTTTTCAAAATAATCAAAATGTGGGAGAACGAGTGTAGTTCGACCGGGGAGGTACGTGAAGCATTCCTTGGATGCTTCGATGGAAGGGTGTGGTTGCCGGCACACTTTATATGAGGCGACCATACTAGTCCTCGGGGGTAGCAACGCATCTGTAATTGACCTCAGATAAAATCTATGTTCTATATGAAGTTGCTTACAAATGTCCAAGTGCGGCAGTGACCACTTACCATCAGGTGGACTGCATGCTCGTTTGCTGCTTCATTATTATATAAAAAAATATAATAAAGTCAATAGTTTAGTAATTGTATTATTTACAGCCAGTAACTGATAAAAACACAGATATCACGGTCATAAACTACCTTGATAAAACGAAAATAGTGATATCTTGATTATAATTTTTTTATACTGTAAATTAAATTAGGTATGGACATTTATTTAATTTGGTATGACATTATTTTATTTGACGTAATATCGAAATTGTTTTTTAAAGCTAATATTAATGTTATTAATTTGTGATTGTTTATTGAATTGAATGATTGTCTTATACATTTGAAATTTTGACTATTTTATTAATTTGACATAGAATGATTATTATTATCTCAATTATATTTATATTATTAGATAAATTAAATTTATTTCTATTGTAATGGTTTAAATGGAATTACTACAGGCTTAAATGTTACTTTCATTATTCAACTTAACTAACGCATTGGGTTCTCTGTAATGTTAGATATAAGTTTCATGAGTAAAATAAAAAAAAATAAGAAAAAAATACAAATTAGTATACATATTATTCTTTTAGAATAATAAATCTAAGCACATACCTTGGCTTAATGAGGCGTGGAAGGCGCGTTTTAGCAATTTGGCAAGAAACGCCGTTCCGTTGCGGCAATAAGACGGCTGTTCCCGTGAAAATATTGCTCGTACAGGAATATTTGTGTTAAATGATTCAGATATAATCATTCCTACCACAACATATCATGGAGTTAGATGTAATTGTAGATGGGACTGCCATAATCTAGAATTGATACAATATTACATTATGTGTCTTTTGTTTTTGTTATCTATGGTTAGTGTAGAATAATGTTTTTATTTTTATTTTTATTTGACTGAAGTAGCAAAAGAGCATGCAGTCCAACTGATGGTAAGTAGTCTTTGCCGCCCATGGACATCTGTAATCAACCTCATACAGAACATGGGTTCCACCTAAAGTCAGTCACAGATGCGCTGCTACTCCCGAGGACTATGATGGTCGCCTCATGTGAAAGTGTGCCGGCAACCATCAACACCCTTCTATCTAAACGCAAGAAATATTTACGCTAGAAATAGGTGGCGGTGGTACTTCCCAGGTCGAACTACACTGGTTCTATCACCTTCAATATATACTATACTATACATTTCATATATTCTACTTTCAGATATAATCATTGTTACCAAAACATATCACGAAATAGATGTAATAATTATAGATAGAGCTACCGTAATCTAAAATTGATACAATATTACATTATATGTCTCTTGTTTTTGTTATCTATGTTTAGTGTAGAATAAAGATATTTTGTATTGTACTGATCACATGTAGTTTAAGATTTTTTTCTTAAAAGCCCTCTTTTACGGGTAATTGTTACATGCCGAAATGATTGAAGTGTTTTGCATGTACTTTTTAAGATATATATTAACTTTTATTTAAATCAATTAGGTTTTCTTCAGGAAATAATTTAATGACTGCCTCCGGACGACGCAGACGTATTAAACTATGGGTATTATTTGATCTATATTTTTTTTTTTTGAGAAATTTGGAATTTATATTTTTATATTAGGGCATAAGGTTTAGAGCTAAATGACATAAAATTGTACCGAATAACTTATAATATCACTATTATTGTCCGTATTAGACCGATTAAAAGACAATTATAGAAATCAAGCTTTAACTTGTCTCGAATATAAGATAATTGAACAGAAACAAGACAGTACAGTAAACCTTAATTATATAGGAGTTCGTAATGCCCAAATACTTGGCAGCCTCAATGCACTCTACTTAGGCCAAACCGACCTCAGCGAGCCCGTTGCCAAGTCTTTAAGTTGCTTTCTAAGTGTATTGACACGAATTTAGTCACTCCGTTCCAATGTCGTATGGTCTGAGAATATAGACATAGTATTTTAAAAACACATAAAGTTTACACAAACTTTTGTATAGTGACTGTTGGATATATGTTTTTTTCGTTTATTTCTACACGTATCATGTTGACTCCTTACTTTGATATGAGGCCGCTGTCTTATGTATTTTTTTTATCTGAATGAAGTAGCAAACGAGCGTGCAGTCCACCTGATCGTAAGTGGTCACTACCGCCCATGGACATCTGTAATCAACTACATACAGAACATGGGTTTCACCTGAAGTCAAGCACAGATGCGTTGCTACTCAGATCGAAACGTAAGAAATGCTTCACGCTAGAAATAGGTGTGGCGGTGGTACTTACTATTAGTAAGTGTTAGTTTTTTATTAGTCCTCGGCAGTAGCAAAGCATCTGTGATTGACTTCAGATAGAACCCATGTTCTATCTTAATGAAGTCGCTTATGTCCATAAGCGGCGATTACAACTTACTGTTTGCTACTTCAAACTTATTTAAAAAAAGGTTTTTTTTATTGCCTTGTTGGTGTTATTTATTCAATTATGCATTTCTTTAAATGTTTAGTTTTGTTAATATTTTATGTCAGACTATTAAAATATAATGAGATTAAAAAAACCCCATGGCATGAGAATAGGTGGAAAGGGAATTTGAGAATTTATGATATACAAGTGAACACACAAGCCTACACTCTCTCATTCTGAGAGAAGACCCGTGCCCAGCAGTAGGCCAATAATGGGTTGATGAGAAGTGAACACAACTGCTACATTGCATCCTTGCATTAAGATATGTACTATTATATATGTGTAATAATTTAATAAACACGTGGGATCTAAGCCTAGTTTCGTAATACACGCAACGGGCGTTTAATTCTAGCTCTCAGTCTATCTCGGTTGATGTTTTATTGACCATAATTACACCGCATTTGTTAAATGATCAAGACATAAAGCGGTAAACTAGACTTGTAATTGAATAATGACTGGTTGTTCCAATCATTGCTTTAGAAATTATAGATTGCTAAAGTACTAACGAATGTTCAAGTTGCTAGTGTATCCTGTCTAATTTGTACTACTGAGTAGAAATAAATATAGGTAGTTATATATATATAGAGGATTCAGGTCCTATACCTAACCCGACAGGTATACGAAAATTCATGTATTTGACTTTAATTATTTTTTTCAAATCTTGCAGGGAATATTTGTACCATTCAAGGAGGTACAAGAAATGCGTAACACAAAATAAAATGTAGCTATCATACAAGTACATAGTCTTACTATTCCATACTCTTATTTATTAGTGTAGGATAGTAAGGCTATGTAATCTATAATACAGATATTGTGTGACGCAGCTGGCACTCAATAAACGACAAATTGAGGAGATTTGAAAAGAAACTCCGAGTTCGCGTAAGCCGGGGTAGCGTAAGTCGCGGTATTACTGTGTAGTCATTAACTGATGCGTTACTACTCCCGAGGACTAAAATTGCTCCGTTTCATATAGTGTCCATCTTGTCTACCCATTATTGCCTCACGGCTGGGCCCGGGTCTTCTCTCAGAATAAGAGAGTTTAGGCCATAGTCCACCGCGCTGACCAATCGCGAATTGGTGCAATATAGTCTCAAAATAACTAAAATATAAATATTTCTACTGAACCGAAATACCTACGCTAGTTCGTGCCAAATGTTTTAACTAAGTTTAAATTTGCGTTGCCAACTATTACAAAGTTTCGAGTAATTGTAGTCAAGACTGGATAGAACTTTCATAATAATGGGCTTAGCTTGGCTTTTAAGTGAAGTCTGTGGATTGATATTTGAAGTCTATTTTGAACTACCGCCTTCTCGTTGCTTCCTTGTTTATGATCGGCACTTACTCTTAAGTGCAATTGTGAATTTTACCTATGACTTACTTCGGTAAAGTCAGAATTGAAATTCATTATTTCATTTAAATAACAAATATAGGTGTCACATTTACATATTTATATTGATTTTAATAAAAGATTAATATATATTTAAGTAATTGTAATAATGTCCATAAATTGGGACTACGTTGCAAAGTAATAGCGATAAAAATATACGGAACTAATAGTAATACGGACGTAATAGTAGTACAGAACTAATAATAATGTTCTCTTTTCTTTGCAAAAACTATGAAAATCAAAATGTTTTTTTTTTCAAATTAAACAGGTTATGGTAATGGAGACATTCTATTCCATTCTATTCTATAACTGGCATGATTTTTCCAATAAATCAGTGTTACGCACTCGGGATTCGAACCTCAACCGTCGATAGAGAAACCGAGTTTCCATAACATCGCTCTAATATATGTATAGGCTAGGCAAGGCAGTATTAAACATTAGCACACTAGTGCACTGACTTTGATGTATTGTCCCATGCATGTGCTAGTGAGTGTGAAGTGCTTAGCATACTCGTAAGCGCATTCTTGAGTGAGTTCGGAGCCTGGCATTCGTAAACTATTTCGGTTAAGTCTCTAGGAGCGGATAAAACGAGAACTTTAACCTGAATATTGCACTGTAAGTTTTCTGTTATGTGAACTGGTGGTGTTTCACTTGAAATTGTTGCATCAACCCATTATTAGCCCACTGCTGGGCACGGGTCTTCTCCCAGAATGAGAGAGTTTAGGCCATAGTCCACCGCGCTGGCCAAGCGCGAATTGGTGGACTTGAAATTGTAACGAACCCGAAATATAAGTTTGAATAACTATTTAATCTAGCGAAAGTTAAGGTTAGCACAACGCTTTCTACAGTCATAGCCCCCGTTCAGGGTTACCAAGTTTAAAAATGTATTCGAATTATGAATTGGAAATCTTCGTGGCAACCTGATCAGACGACGAAAAAAAAAAGGTCTTCGGGTGTAGTGCATGACCTTGCTTTTTCGTCGTAAGGATTGTATAGCCTGGCGGGGAGATTTCCCTTTAAAAACACCTATATGTTGAAGGTATAAAAACCCCTAAAAATACCCCTTAAAATATAACACCTCTAAAAATCCCCATCCTACTAATTTATCCCCTAAATTTGGGGGAAAAACCCCTAAGTTGGGAACCCTGCCCCCTTGTAGGAGTTTTCCTAGACATATACACTATGCCCGGACTAGAAAAAAATCTAAATTTAAGATTGATATGTGTCAAGGAATCAAACTTGGAATCCATTGTGTGTCGACCCAGTGTGATGACCACTCCACCACTGGGTTACCGAAATTACTTTCGCAAAAAAAAACTATTTCTTAGATGAAACAATGTTTGTATGATATCAGGTTATTACTGATATCTATAAAGCGTCTGTCTATAAGAGCTTATTGCTTATCTTGCAAACTGTTATATCTATTTGGAGTATTAATATTGTGATTTGTTACAACTATCCGTGTACCTATTATACTGAATTGGCGTGTTATATGTATAAAAAATATTTTTAGTTTATTGTTATAAAATAGAAATCGAGCTTGCAGTTCATCTGATGGTAAGTGGTCACTGCCGCCTTTGCACATCTGTAGGCAACTTCTCGTAGAACAGTGATACCGCCTAAAGTCATTCACAAATACGTTACTACTCCTGAGGACTAACATGCTCGCCTCAATGAGCATAAGCTGGAAACCACGCCCTTCCACCATAACACTGGAATTTGCTTCTCGGTAGAAATAGTTATTATATTGGAGATACGGTTAGAATCGATAGAATCATTTGATAATCCTATTATTGTATAGTTATGTTCAAGCTTAGTTAACGTTCATTACAGTGTACATAGTTTACAATGTTTGCAAGAGTTTAACCTAATGAGGAATTTTTCACACATAGTTCCATGAATCCGGGTCTCGCCACATACGAGGGACATGTGGCACGCGTGTCGCTTGTACAGGAAAAGTAGTAAAGCAACGATAAAGTGTGGATCACCCCTTACATTCTTGGTCGCATTTCAAATGTTAAAAATGTTGAACCTTTGTTTAATTTTTTATTCTGTAACATTTCCAGCAATAGTTACTCTTAATCTATCCATCTATCAACCCTTTGAGATCCACTGCTGGACATAGGCCTCCCCTAAATACGCCACTCCAACCGGTCCTGTGCCTTCTGAATCCAACCCAATCCTTTTATCTTGATCTATAAAATGTTATAGTTAAAAGTGTATTTCAGTAAAACATATTTTAAAACTGCTATTATTGTTTATTTTGTGCTTCATTCGAATTGGTATTTATGCCAAAAAACATTTATTTTCTAAACCAATTTCATCGGCGCCAACTTTATTGGTATAACTTGTTGATTGTTTAAAAACTGAACGCAAAAAGTATTAAGCGAGCCAATAAAATGTTTCATTGATGTTTGTGTTAGAGAACATATATATATAGATAAACTGATCAAATGTTTACACTCCAAATAGTTTAGTAAGAATATGTATTTAGGTTTGTTTTTCTGACTGAATTAGCAAACGAGCATGCAGTCCACTGCCGCCCATGGACATCTGTAATCAACTTCATACAGAACATGGGTTCCATCTGAAGTCAATCAAAGATGTGTTGCTACTCCCGAGGACAATAATGGTTGCCTAATGTGAAAGTGTGCCGGCAACCACTCCCTTCTATCGAAACGCAAGAAATGCTTCACGCTAGAAATAGGTGTGGCGGTGGTACTTCCCCGGTCGAACTGGTTCTACCACCTTAAAAAGTTTTTATTGTGTCTGTCGGCTCAGTACTTAGGAAAAGGTTTTTATGAAAACTAGGCACCTGTCGCATCGGTCAAAATTCGACCGTAATTTAAATTAAAGTAGTACGAATATTTCTTTAAATCAACTTATTATGAAATCATTTTTAAGTAATTTTGAACGCACTCGTTAAATATAAAAAGAGGTTTATTTAGCTAAACCGCATTTGAAAGCAATAGCGGGTATTTTGACAAAGACACTGACATTTCTGACGTTATGTGTTTTCATAGTAAGACATTGAATGTTCTACTTCGTTTATTGTTTATGTGTTTGTGACGGCACGGTAGTACGTGTAAAGTGTTTTTAGTTAATTTTATGTATGTTTTATTATTTGAAAATAATATTAACATTCTGCACTCGTTCTCTACGTCCACTATATCCGTGCAAAGTTTCATACTAACCAGTCTGCGGTATATTACTTAAAAATGCTTCACAAATTTTTGCTTCACGTATTAATATAAAGATTAGCGGTAACGAGTACATACCTATATGCAATAATAGTTTGATGACATGTACACAATAAATAAATAACTGGTATGCGTATTTATACGTAACAAAAGTAACAAACCGTTTAAAAGCACCAGCGCAACCAACATTGATCTACTAAAACTTTATTACATTTACGAACAAGTTTCAGCAGGTGGTACGTACATTGCGAGTCATTAAAGAAAAATGTAACACAAACCGGAACCTTTATTAACAAGCAATAAATAGTAAATTTATTGCTATCAGTCCAGCAAATACAGGGGCGGATAAATATAGCCTACCATCTAGTCAATTAATCATTCGTTGTTCTAATTAATAACAAGTTAACTTCGATATGACAATGTCGATTAAAACTGAAATAAATATAGCTTAGCGCACAATAAATTAGAGTGTAGACGTTGGACAAATTATGTCCATCTTAATTTAATATATTGACGTCAAATGTTTGCAGTAACGTTGCTTGGTTAATGGTTGTCGCTATAAAACAGAGTCAAATTGAATCCGGGATTGACAAATAGAGATGGTTGTGCCGGTTTTGAATAATAATATTGCCTTGTTTGTTTTAAGTACCGCGAATTTCTAGGAAAAACGATATGTTGAGTTGTTTCTTTACCTAAGTATTCTTCGTTATACGTAACACTAAAGGGCTAGAAAAGTGCATAGGTAATAAAATAATATAGTTTTTATCTTATCTTATCTAGGCCGCCGGTCATAAGAAACATCTGTCAGGTTGATCACTATTTTATTTTCGCATCAAACTGTATAAAAGAATTGTTTTAGAATTCAATAATGATTCGAACAGAGAAAACTGATGAAAGTTTTAAAATAATGAAATTGTCCCAACTAGTTACCATAGGTACCCATCCATCAGTGTTCTATGGCGATAGTATACAAAATGTCATTTTTAATATGATTAAAGTAGCAAGCAACTATACCGTCGATCTGAATGAAAGTGGTCACTGCCACTCATGAACATCTGTAAGCAATTTCTTAGAACATGGATTCTATTTGAAGTCAGTCACAGATGTATTACTAGTATTACTAGTTCCGAGGACTTAGATCTCCTATTTCATATAAGGAGCCGTCATTTTGAGATATATATCTTATTCGCTATCAAAAAAACATAACCAATTGTTCTGAATAGCGCAGATATTTCTAAGTCTAGTTTAGTCTTTTTATACGTCGAACAGTCTAATTAAGGTCTGAAGGATGGATGGCAATTTTATCCGAAAGGTAGCACCTGTTGTCCCTTTTCATATGCCAATTTCAGTGCCAATTTATAAGCGCTTTTTCTCTTACATAAAGTACCTAGTATTAACTATCTAGTACACAGCTATCTGTCATCACTCCAGCTAGCTATTACCTGTCATCAAGGCAATATGAAACAGTACCAAGCTGTCACAGTGCCGGATTATCACGAGTAGCAACCAACTCTGCAATTATCGGTCATGAACGCTGTAATTTGTGCTCCTGGCAGCATTACACAGTTCTTGCGCGTTTCAAACAGCCTTTGTTAATGTAATAGACGTGTTTTATTGACAGTTTGTGGCAATGTCTCGTAATGTCCGTTATTATTAAGGTAACAAAAGTATTGGTTTTCAAACGTCGTACTTATTGATTTACGATTACTGTGTTCATAGAAGTACACTTGTTTAAATGCGCATAGCTGAACTTGAGGGCCATGAAACATTTGCGTTACGAGCGTTGGTGATGAGCGAATATCACCAAATTTCGTTACAATTTCAAAATTTCGTGGCCTTACGTTGAAGGCCAATGTGGTGAAGCGGTTACCATACCGGTCTGACGCGCAGTGGGTTCCGGGTTCGATTTCTCACCAGAGGAGTATCTGAATGGTGAGTTTAGATTCATGTTTTGGATCTGGGTGTTTGTGTATTCGTCTTGTGTGTGTCCATGGTACCCGTGACTCAGGAGAAAATCCTAGTGCGGGGCTATGAGGGTAGAATGACTATGAGGATGATAGAATGATGAGTATGAGGTTATAACAATGAATTTAATGTTTGACATATGCTTATTATGCTGCTATTTGCAGACACAATCAAATCTTCCTGCTTTTGGGTCACATAATAAATTATTTATAATGCGAGTGCCATGGAGCCATGGTGCCACAAACACCCATACCTCCCATAGCCAGTCTAGACTGACCGGTGGTTGTACTAGGTTATATATTTGAATCCTTAAAGTCGTATTACCATTGCTTAAAAGAAATCTATATAAAGCTTTAAAAGGTTGCCATTTTGTATACTTAACTTTCTTTATAGCATTTTTGTATTATTTCTTTTGAAGTAGTGTTTATATGTAATAATCTTTTTATAAAGGGTAGTCTTACTTTCATCAAAAGCCCCAGTATTTTTAGTTTCAAATATATGTTTAATAAATTTGAAGAAATATAAAGGTGAGTCAGTGAAACGCGATGAAGAAACGAAATCCTAGACTAAGCTATTTATAGATGGAGCAGTATAAAAAGCAAGCCACTTCAGCTCAAGCGTGCCATCTTCAAAAGCTAATAGCTTTTTATTCGAACTAAATGCGTTCCAAGATAAGAAAACCCAAACAGAACACTTGAACTAACAATTCATCATTTCCATACACCATGAACACTCATGAATATTTTAATTGCAAACTTACATAATAATGCAATCGTTTTGAAGATGGGTGCAGTTATTGACGATTTCTTGTTCTTTATCCCTTAGGAAGTCTATTAAGATTTGAAGCACTAGACTGTGGTTGAGAAGAAAAAAAATATACACAATGTTAATAAAACTATGTATTAATACATCGCCCCATAAGAGGATGTCCCAAATAGTAAAGTCAATAGAGACACAAAAGCGATTATACAACTATTTGTGTAAATCTATACCGAATATCGAAATTTATGTATTATTTGTCTAGTCCAACCGAGATCGAACCTAGAGCTCCGCGCGTGCCATGTCGTTATAATAACTACTAGTCGCCCGTAGCATCGGTCGAAATTCGACCGTAATTTAAATTAAAAAACTAAACTTCATTGTCCAAAGTAGTACATTTCTCAAATTCCAGTATTTTTAAATTTTCAAGTAATTTTGAACGCGCCCGTTTAATATAAAAAGAGGTTTAATTATCTAAGCCGCATCTAAAAGCAATAGCGGTATTTTGACAAAGACATCTGACATTTTTGACGTTATGTATTTTCATAGTAAGACATTGAATGTTCTATTTCGTTTACTATGTATGTGTTTGTGACAAATGCACGGTAGTGTGTGTAATGTGTTTTTAGTTGATTTTATGTATGATATATGCATTATTTGAAAAAAATATTAACATTCTGCACTCCTTCTCTACGTCCACTATAACCGTGCAAAATTTCATACTAATCCGTCCGCGGCATATTACTTAAAAATCCGTCACAAGTTTTTGCTTCACGTATTAATATAATAATACCGCTACACGAGTCGCCAAATAGAAATTTTGCATGTCGATGGAAAAATGCGGTTGCCGGCTCACTTGTATATAAGCGACCATCCTTAGGCGTGAATAATAGCAGCATGATTGGTTTTATGTAGGTAGGTTTTAGTAGCATTTATTACATAAAATTGATTGCAGATGGCCATGGGTCGCAGTGACCATTCACTATCAAGTGTAATATCAGCTCGTTCGCTACTTCAGCTTTGTTATAAAAATACTGGTTTTACTACCTTTAATTTTCTACAAAACATACTTCTGAATGCAAAATATTTAAATTTATTAATCTAATGTTTAAGGTAATTGATGAAAATAAATGTCTATATTTCGCATCTATAGGCCTAGGAGGCGCTTACAAATTGTCAGTTAATTTTTTTTTACACTACCACTGAATCGGAACTCGACCTCAATTGAGATGATCCGGTAAGAAACTCATTGGGTTTTTTTTCTTTGTATATCTTTTTTCTTTGCCAACTTGTTTTTACATGGTAATAAAAGTTAGCTCCAGTAATGCTTTATTTGCCGAAGGTTACTGCTAGACTGCTACTGCTACTGTTCTACTAAACATTTTATTACCTAATTTTAGACGAATTTTAACCTGTCAACATAGTTCCTAAAACCTAGTCAGAAGGTATTATAGGTAATTCTTGCAATGCCGCTGTGTCACGGCGAACGTAATAAGTGGGTGTTAGATGAACGTCGCATTTTAAGCGTGAAATGAGTAAATATACTTAATATAAGAATATAAAGGAAAAGATATTCTACCTAATCACCGCGAGCATAAACTATATATTAAAACTAGAACAGTTACTTACAGACAACGGATTTATTTAAGGATGTTGACAATATACGAGTATTTTTTTTCTTTACTCCGTTCATATAAGTATTATAGTGAAATAAAATAAAGTAAACCTTGCTTATAATAAGTACTAGTTAATTGTCTTGGTTCCGTCCGCTCGTTATGTGGTTATTTACGTCATAAACTATCTATGTGCCAAACAGCGAAATCCGGCCAGCAGTTCACAACCTCACAAACTTTCGCCTTTTTAATGCTACATACTATAATCTACATAATATAACATTTGTAAACGACCATCCTTAGGCGTGAATAATAGCAGCATGATTGGTTTTAGGCAGGTAGGTTTTAGTAGCGTTTATTACATAAAATTGATTGCAGATGTCCATGGGTCGCAGTGACCACTCACCACCAAGTATATCAGCTCGTTCGCTACTTCAGCTTTGTTATAAAAATACTGGTTTTACTACCTTTAATTATCTACAAAACATACTTCTGAATCCAAAATTTAAATTTATTAACTAATGTTTAAGGTAATTGATGAAAAGAAATGTCTATATTTCGCATCTATAGGCCTAGGAGGCGCTTACAAATTGTCAGCTATTTTTTTTACACTACCACTGAATCGGAACTCGACCTCAATTGAGATGATCCGGTAAGAAACTCATTGGTTTTTTTTTCTTTGTATATCTTTTTTCTTTGCCATCTTGTTTTTGCATGGTAATAAAAGTTAGCTGCAGTAATGCTTTATTTGCCGAAGGTTACTGCTAGACTGCTATTGCTACTGTTCTACTAAACATTTTACTACCTAACTACTATTTTAGATGAATTTTACCTGTCAACATAGATTGAAGTTCGCTTTAAAAACCTAGTCAGAAGGTATTATAGGTAATTCTTGCAATGCCGCTGTGTGACGGCGAACGTAATAAGTGGGTGTTAGATGAACGTTGCATTTTAAGCGTGAAACGAGTAAATATACTTAATATAAGAATATAAAGAAAAATATATTCTACCTAATCACTGCGAGCATAAACTATATATTAAAGCTAAAACAGTGACTTTCGGGCAATCTACGAGGAATATTTTTTCTATACTCCGCCCGTATAAGTACCATAGTGAAATAAAATAAAGTAAACCTTGCTTATAATAAGTACTAGTTAATTGTCTTGGTTCCGTCCGCTCGTCTAAGTTTATCATTATGAGTATCATTATGTGGTTATTCACGTCATAAACTATCTATGTGCTAAACCGCGAAATCCGACCAGCAGTTCACAGCCTCACAAACATTCGCCTTTTCATCAGTAACATTTGCGAACGCCTTCGCCTATCGCTTACTCGCTTGATGTGGAACGTCGGTAACGTGCGTGAGCGTAATCGTAAAATATCACAAGCTGCGTAAATAGCTTACGGGGTGAGCGTAAATCTTCCCGCCGGTCGTAAAGTACCGCCGCGTTATACGTCAAAGTATTGATTGCATTATACCGGCCGAAATGTGACCGCAGAGGCGTTCCGAATCCGATTTCAATTATTCAGCCAATACTGATGAAATGTATTTTTAATCAAACGAAGCGTCCGAATTCTCGGCCTTTCGCCTTCACGAGACAACAAACGGAAATCCAACACAAAAATAGGTTGCGTTTGACATTTCTGTCGCAACAGTTAAAACAGTAATTACCCGTCTAACGTTTCCCTGGGGTATTTCACTAAAACGTAATTTACGCCGCACGAAAACCGAGGGGTGTCTCACAAAAAACGGCCGCATCTACATGTCGCTTGCATTCGACGACGCGACTCATTTCTGAGAAGACAAATTACGGAATCCGTGGCAGGCGAGCGCGGAAAAAATGCGGCAATTAACTGTAGAGCGGGATCACCGGAATATCGTCACTATTTCGGTGAACGATCATTTCGCTCGTTATTTTCTGTTGTTTACGACTTTTTGTCGCGGACCGAACAACGACAAATAATCCCGAATTATTACAACGGAACTCGACATCAAAAGAAATTTGTTTAAAGGTCTAAGGTACAGCGTGAACCATAACTCACTGTTTCTCATTAAAACTTAAGAAACATTCAATTCCGCGATAACAAATGATCAGTACCTATAAACGTGGTAGCCGGTTCGCCCGGCGCTCGTTTAAACCTCGCGGAATTTATAACCCTGAAACCGGTCGGAAAGTAAACTGTAAAAACCTGAGGTACTTTGCGCTTGCAATCCCAATAAAATAATAAAGCAATAAAAAATAAACCGAGTCCGCAGGGTGCATGCTCGCAGCGTGGAAAGCTTCGGATTACAATTTCCGTTTCATTCGTTAGCGGAGATAATTGTCTGGATACTTTATATTGGATGGACCGGCCAGCATGGACTTAATGGCTCGGTTAATAATAAGTCAGTTGGGGCTGTAATGCCGAGTAGATAACCGTTGTCAATTAATTATGAAGGCAAAACGGTGTAACATAATCAGTTATTTATCACTGCTGTGACAGACTGTCGTTTGTCAGTGGTTTCGCCCACGGCGCCACATCTTGGACATTCGTCACACCGTGAGATGAGCCAGGCTGCAATATGGTTCTAAATACCAACGCCTCAAGATGTCAAATGCAGTAGATAGAATCCATTAGTTAATGTGATGACAGTCGAGATCGGCGGCTTATCTGATTTCATATTCCGGAGAGGCTTATTTTTAAGTCCGTCTAAAACTAACTTTATCACATATTACGATCTGTCGCCGATTTGTATTTCGAGGCGGCTTTAAATTATATTTTAGTAACGTTTTAATTACGCAGGCGACAAGTTGTTGATAAAATCGCAATTACGAATAAATATTTCGAAACATTCGTCCGGTTATCGGCGAAATGTTTGTGGGAAGTGGCTAATAAAGAGGTTGATTTATACGACAATAATTTACGAGGAAAAAACAAATGCATCTGTCTTTGGACGTGAAGAATGCCTGCAGTCGGCTCCCACAATCGGGCGGCGAAAGCTCGGAAAAGGGACGAAACCGAACAAGAGCTTTTGAGGCCTCTATTCAAATTAGCTTAATGCGTTCAGGACAAAGCGACCCGATAAGCTTCGGAAAGCCTCGCTTTGGAGTGCAATCAAATTCCGAACCTTCCGTTTAGAAGTTTTAACGCTTCAAAGTTCAAGGTCTGAGCTTCCGTCACCGAATCACTAATACTTTTAAATCTGTTTAATTTTATTTGTGAAGCGGCTCGAAATAATTTGACATTAGCTGCACTTTATTAGAGCAGTATAACCAGTTTGATTTGCCTAAGAATGTTTCCATACAACGCCCGGGGATGTACCACCGCCAGCATCTATTTATCGTGATAAGCAGTTATTGAATTTCGGTGTATATGGACACCAGCTGATATAAGTATTTTAGCTCGGGTTAATATTAACTCAAGACAAGAATGCCAATTTTTTCGAGAGCCGAGTAAAAATTAATGGAATGCTGATGAATAAGTACTATCTCTTTATTAAATTCAGTTAACAAAAATAACATCAAGTAACGGTCTACCTTACATACTAGGCCTTTATTGTATAAAACTATATATTTTACTCAAAACTGATGAATTTCCTAATACTCTAATCAGTTAATATATACACGCCGCTATATTAAAGTTTATAAATAACTTCTATAATAAACACCGTCGCCAAATTTATACTTAATCCTATTAGATCATGTTCTGTTTGCTTGACAAAGCGACGAAAATCATACAGTGTCACGTATGTAAGAGGAATAAATTTACTCAACATTGTGATAGCAAACAGAGCTTAGTTGAGGTGCGAAGCCTTCGTACCTTGATTAAGTAATTAACAATGCTAACTTAATTACGTGATCTTCTATGCAAATACCTATCTGGGATTGTTTTGCGCTAAGTCTATATGAACACGTATTTGCTCGTTATAAAAGTCTTACTATCAGTCGACACGCAATGTTAGACTGTGGGCCCAGAACCATAGTATTTTGCAACTTTTTTATATAAAAACGAAGACTAAATTTGGTGAACAGTAAATATAAAGTTAATATGAGCAACTAAATTGATCTCTTTTTGCTGTTTGGACTAAGTTGTAAGAAACTTAGGTAGTTAAAATATACATTTACACATAGATCATTTCATAGGTAATGATGTAGCTACTCTTATTAAATATCCCCAAAGTAAAAAAGAGAATAATTAAAAGTGACATAATGCATGTCTAGCCCGTACTGCATGTTTCAAACTCAATGGAGAAGAATGATGGAAGAGTATCCAGGTTATACGTCAAATTAAAAAAGCCACGAAATTTCATTTTTGGTATTTTAGTATTGTCATTTTATGCAGACATAGTCATTTTAATAGTATTTACCAATTCAGTAAATACACTGAAAGTTCATAAATTCATTAGGTTCTGTACCTAAAGGGCAAAATACGGAACCTTATGATGGAGACTCCGCCTGACCGTCTGTTTGACTGTCTGTGTGTCTGTTGGTCTGTCAACAGGCTGTATCTCATGAACCGTGATAACTAGATAGTTGAAATTCTCATACGTGGTGTGTGAACACACAGAAAATACTATAAACAGAATAAAATAAATATTTAAGGGGGGCTAAACATGAAATTTTTTGCCGTTTTTTTTATAGTTAATGGTACGGAACCCTACCTGCGCGAGCCCGTACTTATTCGTTTTTATACCATATACCAATGAAGTCGCAACATTTCCCAAAATCAAACCTCATTCCCGTGCTCCATATTCGGGCTTTCTGTGTCAATTCTGATATTGGCTTTCGTCACAGGAATGTGAATGAAAAAAGGGTTCGAGTTCCTTTCGAGTTCCGGCGACAGTCTCAACGGTGACAAATCTCGAAATAGACAACAGATGTAGGTATCGTTTGCAACCATCCTTCGTCGTACAACACGCGCTCGACCGTTGACAGATTGGAAGTTTTAAATTTAGAGTGTTTTATTTGGATTTCGGAATGAAATATCGACTGTCGAAGTCGTTCTCAACTTTTATTCATGACTGTACAAATGAGGCAAGGTAAGGTGAGGAAGCGTTTTAAATTGCGTGTTAATGATCAAAATCATTAAAGATGTAATGAGGCTTTTTAAAATTAAGGATAATATATGTTTTTGGTGTGAAAAGGAAGATAATTATTTCCATAAACTTATAGATTTAACGAGTAAATATAAAGGAGTAAGTTAGAAGTAACTCGCATCAAACATTATTGGCCCACTGCTGGGCACGGGTCTCCTCCCAGAATGAGAGAGTTTAGGCCATAGTTCACCGCGCTGGCCAAGTGCGAATTGGTGAATGTGGTAGAAGTAACTACAACGATATAATGAATGTACTTGGAAAGTACATTATATAATGAAAACTTACAATTTAAGTCAAACCGTTCATAATTTTTGTCTGTAGCTATCCATCAAACCGTAAACATTCAAAAACAGTCACAAAACAAGTAACGTGTTAGCCGCTAACCGAAAATTGATGAACAATCGAAAAAAAACCAATAACCGACTGACAATATTCGGAAATCGAATAAAAATCCAATTTTTCGAGCAGTTCACCAATGACAGAGCCTGGCGAGATATAGATCGGAATATTTACGATCATGTTCGTGGTCCGCTTGAATGTGTAGCACGCGTTACGATACAATTTTACATTGCACGACCCGATGTTACTGGCTAATTCTTTGTGGACTTGCTTGCAGTTTTATTTGTCCTAGAACAAAAGAGGCTAAACAAATTGAAGTAATTCTTTTACAGAAAAAAAAAACTAATTGTAAATATAATAACCTTAATAAAAGGAAGTCTTTGATTTAAAATGCAGCATCCATATTAAAACCCTCATTTTATTATCAATTCTCACATTAGCAACTGAAACTGTTAAATTTAAAAAAAATAAGACCTATATTTAACGAATATCAATCAGCAGTAAGCAGTTTAATCAACGCGCGTTCGAGTCATGCGAAAGAAACAGATTTTTTACAGAACCCATTCATGCGTCCGTTTCGTCTTCGATCGTTGAGTTTGTTATCGCGGTCATTTGTCGTGTCGTAACACATAAATATCCATCTCCACGCGAGTTGTCAGTCGTCGCCCACGCGCGATATTCAAATGCTTTTGTCCGGGCGACCCGTGGTTTATGGTGAACAGAGAATGCCCGAGGCAGTGTAGCAAGAAGTGCATAGCAATACAATAACTCGTTCTCTTACAATGTAGATAACAAATCTAATAGTGACGGTTATCATAAACATGGACAAACAAATGATTCGGCATTGCGGGCCAATGCGATTGCCGAACACGTCAATGTATACATCGAGGAAGAGAAAGGCTAACCGGATCAAAATCGTTCACACTAGCAACATGAAGCGAACAAAAGTGTCATATAATAACTTGTCTTTATATATAGGTAAATATCAAAGTTTTTATTTTAAGTGTTGAAAAACAAGTGTTGAAAAAGATTGTTTACATGTTACAATTAATTTTCACTACCTGAACCCCGTAGCCGCGCCCGCGTTAAAAAAATCGATGTATCGATTGTCCCTTGTGAGTAAGATATACCCACAGTAAAAAGTAATGCTTATATGTTAATCCATAGTCTACCAAATTTCATGAAAATCGTTCAAGATACACATTCAACATACACACTCACAAACTTTCGCCTTTATAATATTAGTATGAAGTATGATTATAAGAGTGATTTACATACATTTTAATTTTATTGTTCCAATAGTATACACTAAGCCAAAAATGTGATGAAAGAGAAGCCATACATTAAAAGTAATCTGAATAATATCAGAGTATATTTCGCTCATACTGAATTGTCACGCTACGTAACGTTATTGATATGCAACATTTTGCTGTTAATAGAAATCCTTGGGTTGAAAACACTATCGTCTATCAATGTCTGAACTACGAGTATGACTCATGGTACGCGGCTTTTTCCATAAGCATTATAGCATCTACCCAGACGATTATATCAAGGGTCCCGGTTTATATTAAAACGTATAATATACGGTTCTCCTGCCGAGCGACTTTGAAAATGTAATTCGTCATTGTCAATCCGTTCGCTTGCTCAATTAAATAGATGATTGACACTTGAATTTGAAAAATTAAAGGCAATCGACGGCAAGAAAATCCAACGTGCTTCTTCAGACGCTTAAGATAAGAAGTTGATTATTATAGAACGATTCAACAATGGTATAGGCTGCCAAAAAGCAACCAAAAAGCTAAAATACTCAGAAGCGGGTTAAAAACATTACCACCTACAGCTTCAACAATAAAAAGAGAATAAACGATTCGCTCTATGACAGGTAATCTTAAGATAATACGTTAACCTATTCCAGAACATATCTAAGAAAATTATCTATTATTGTTCGCATATTATACGGAACATTTACGAGATGGGACAGAACATTTTATGATCGTGAGACTGCAGACACGCATCATCTATGACATCAAAACTCAATATCCGTCCGATACATTTGTTATGGATTTCACATTTCTTCCAGAATTAAGTGCTGCGGGAAGCTATTTGTTCGGGATAATATTTTGAAATATACCACTTAAGGCGACTTTCCAATACTAAAGTTGTTGTGATATTAAAGTGTACGACTTTGGCAGCCTAGCATTCTAGTTTTTTTTGTTTGAGTCATCCTCAGACAATAGTGTCATTAGAAACGAAGATAGATATATGACATAGAATCAATCAGTGTAATATAAAAAGGTATGCTAACGAAAGTATACAAAACTAATGTTATGCTACATTGAAATTAAAACAGCATTATTGTTAAATTGAATTTATCTTGCTAAAGATATAAGTTACAGTTTAACTTTCTTGAACATTAGGGGGCATTAGCTTATCAGCATAAGCTTAAGCTTATCTGTAACTAGGCTTTTTACTTCTCCACCGAATATGGTGGCGATCTTGGATAGAGCTCAATAAAAGATAAAATTTAGATCCAAAAACCTGCATAGGTCATAGGTGAAGGTAGAATAATGTTGTGGTAAATGTACTGAATTAAAGGGTGATTTTCGAGTAATAAAAGATTATATAAACTTGAATATCACTAGCAATAACTAAAATAACGTTAATATTAATACTAACGTTACTTTAGTGACTTTAACAAAATAATAATTCATTGCTTATTGGCTTATTTATTTGCATACCATTAACTCCGTGTTAGGCAGATAAACTTATATTACTACCAGTATCGTGACATATAAAATAAATTAAAGCTTTTGGAATTCGCAGCAACCACTAGAAATTATTTAAAGCCAATAAGTGTGGTTCAAAACACTATTTATTGCTATAGCAAATAACAATAAAATGCTATTTATTACCTCATCAATAGGTTATAGTGTATGTTTTGTGATCTATTCATTGTTACGGGTTTTTCATATTATAGCAAAATTATTTATTGGACTGTAGTGTATTTAGAATATGACTTAAATACCTCGTAAAATATTTTATGCCTTCCCATTTCTTTTATTCTGGATAACTGCCATCTCTCTTTGTATATATTGTATATATCAAATTGCATGATTTTAGTATTTATAGTTACGAGTTTAACGGAAATATAAACAAACACATCTGATTTACAGAGTCTGTTATGTGAGGTTACAGTTCCAATATTTTTAAGTATTAAAAGAGGTTACCATACCAATTTGCCACATATGGCATGACCGTCTCGCTGAATGAAGAATCGTCCTTCCGGGAGACTCTGTCGCCCATAAATTCTATTTGTACAGAAGCGCACTAAATTGTCCCAGTGGCCGAAAGTGCCGGAGTTATTGAGGAAGATGGATGATACAACCCGCTTAGTGGTCTTTTAGGGTTACACGACTACCGAATTCAGCGTTCATTTAAAATTTCATTTAAAAACTACAGTTGATCATTTGTTTTTGATATAGTTGATAATCCGTATGTTGAATTTAATGTTCATTATTTTTTTTTTTATCTAACTGAAGTAGCAAACGACATGCAGTCCACTTGACGGTAAGTGGACACTGCTGCCCATGGACGTCTGTAATCAACTTCATACAGAACATGGGTTCCATCTGAAGTCAATCACAGATGCTACTCCCAAGGACTATTATGATGGTCGCCTCATGTGAGATTGTGCCGGCAACAACACTCTTCCATCGAAATGCAACAAATGCTTCAGGCTAGAAATAGGTGTGGCGGTGGTACTTCCCCGGTCGAATTTCCCGGTTCCCTTTAATTTCAAAGCTATAGTTGATAATCCGTATATAGATATAGTAGATAATCTGTATGTTGATAATAAGAACGTTCCTTACATCACTAATGACTTTACGCAATATGTTAAAACAAACAAGTAATGAATCATATTCAAATTTTTCATTAACTTTCATCATAAACCTGTTTATAGCTTTTACTATAATGGAAGATCTAAAAACTTTAATTAGTAATTAATATACCTCTTTAATTAAAGCCGTCTTAAACAGTTATAATGCTTGAGTGTAACTTAATATCGTGATATGCTCGTTTAAACTCATATTTATTTTTATCAAAAAAAAGTTTTTAATTATATAATATTAATTTATATTAGTTAATAGCAATTTTGTTAATAAGATCTTTTTAGATTTTCTAGTGTAGACATTTCCAATAAAATCAAATCTTGCAAACCACCTTGAAAACAAATTTTATGTAACGAAGAAATGTTCCCAAAATAAAGAAGATAAAAATAATCCTTTCATACACAACAACCCAAATATTTTAAAACGATTTGCAGTATTACGTGGACAAACATACATAAAAACGTACACCGATTTTTTAAAATTAGCCTATAGGCTTTTAACGATTATTATAAAGCAGTTTTAATATTATTACATACGTACCTGCCAAATGCATCCTTTTCAAGGGTCAGAAAACAACATAATATATGAAACGGTACAGCAACTAAGGATAAATGCATGAATGAACGGCACTGTAACGGATTTAGCAAAATAAGGGGGGCAGGTGATACTGTCGTACATAAATCCTCTTTGGACTGTCGCATCGTCTCTGCGGCGTGGCACGCGGAACCTCGTCTTATTGTGGTAGCATTTGTTTTGTTCCTAACGGCTGGCTGCGTTATTTTAGATCTACTTATAAAACTATTTCAACCAATGCTCAGTTTCAGACTGCATTCCGACTTCTAATTCAACTTTTAAACACCTTCAAACGCTTTTTACATATGTAGCCCTATACTAGGATTTTCTCCTGTATCGTGGGTGTCATTGACAAGCACAAAGACAATAACACCCAGACCCAGAACAACAATCAAAATTAACTATCTGGCCGGGAATAGCATCAGGAACCCATTGCCTATATTATACCTGTAACCACTTCATTTATAAATATGATCTCATTGTTTATATCGAGAAAATTCTAAAATATTTGAGAAACAATGTACCTTGTTTCGCGAAATAAATTACTATAGTTTCGAACTAAAATGAGAATGAGTAAGCAAATAATATATTTGCGAACAAAGTTACTTTTGTTCCGTTTTAACAAGCAATTTCATGTGAATGGAACACAGAAAATAAACAAGCTTCGAACATTGGAACGGACTGGTATGATATTAAAAAATATGAAGTGAAAATAAAAGGAGAATATTTTATTCGGATACGTTAACTTGATCTTAGAATCCAATGAAAGTTAAATAGCGCGGTATTATCCATTGTATCCTTAGCTTTCCTGTTTTGTTCATGCCTCGCAGCGTGCATTGCTATTTTAGATTCGTGATCTCTTAATAGTACTCGCAATTCCGATACCAGCTACTGAATAAACTTGCCTCACAAATCTTTGTTTGGAAAGGACGACAGTTAAAGCATTGTTTGTTTCGTTTATCCTTTTCTAGCTCCTCGTTCTAATAAAAGTAATATATGCTTGATAATTTTTGATGCGACTAATTTGCAATATATTATCAGTGTTTATCGCTTACGTTACGTCTTTTAAAACATTTATTGTTAGTGTTAATAAACTTATCATCACGCTGTATTTTAAATAGCTCTTGATTAATTATTATATCAATAATATGTATATCTTCTCGATTTAGCGCAGCAAATACACCAAAGTAAAACACTCAAAGCATTTAACTAATATTATAATGTTCCCTTTATGAAGCGCATTAATATTAGCGGATTCAATTTATCTGCCAAGTCTTGCTTTCTTGTTTCCACTATTCATTGATGTGACAATGTACCTAGCTTTTTGCTGTTGATTGAATTACTACGCCCATAAATACCTTGGGAACGTTGAACTCGTCTGAATACAATGGGAAGAATGGGGATCGTCAAGGACTGGCCTGTCAACTCGCCATACTTCAAGCTACCTTGTGGTATGTAGTTGAAAAGAGACATGCTTTAATGATTCAATGAATGGATATCAGTTTTTTTCTTTTTAAAATATTCTTGAGTCGAAATATTTCATAGTTCAGGTAATTAGGAATGAATACTTACAAAATATAAACATGTTTTAAGGAAATTTCAAACATTCCTGACAAGAGATAAGATATTGTTAATATTTTATAATGAAATAGCTTTCTAAAAATACTAAGGAAACCAGTCACGCACATACACTTCTGAATAATCGTTCCATTCAAGTGCCTGTAAAACTAACAGTAAGAATTTATTAATTGACCAGTTTGTGTGTTTGGTATTTGCTTCCAAGTGAGTATGGTCGTGACTCTTCCGCTAATTATGAACCTTATTGCCATAAAGATACAGGAGGGAAACTAGAACAGGTTGAAAAGTAAATTAAGGTTCAGTTACTCTGGACTGTACTTCAAGAATAGGTTTGCCATGACTCATAGTTAGACCTTGTCTCTAGAATAACGGAATATTAGAAGCGTTGTGGCGTTTTTATTTATTTCTTAACCTTTCATGCTTTTAAAATATTGCTTAAATTATAGCATTAGCCTTTTAAAAATCTAAGTATAATTTATTCTTTATCACTACATAGTACAAAACAAAAACCTATGTATGCTTAGATCTTTAAAACCACGCTACGAATTTTAATGTAGTTTTTTAAATAGATACAGTGTTTCAAGAGGAAGGTTTTTATGTATAATGTAAACATAATTTTAGATATTTGACTTTTAGGCTTTATGTTTTTTGCAATATTAGGATGTTTTTCACAAACCACAGAAAGTGTACATAGAGATTATACATGCGTAAATAAAGTACATAGAAATATAGAAAGCACTCAAAAATACCTTATAGGAATTTAATAACTAACTGCAACTTTGTAATATATAACACACATAGTTACGTCTAATACTATGACCATCATATTAATAAACATAAAATCGACTAGTTACCAACCCGTTGTACAGACCAAAATTAATTATTTGCCTAAATTATTAAAATTGTTATTTCTTCAAACATTAAACTAAGCAAAACGCTTCTCTATATCCGCGGCCTTAGAAACGCCAAGCGCCGTGTGCACGCAATTATCACCCTACTGTTCGGTAAATAGTGCTTTCATAGAACGCGCATAAATTGTACGTAGCAAAGCTATCACCGCGCATTTATTCTCGAATCAGATTAATGCAAAGTATCCTAACACGAGAAAGCCATCGAGATGTCGCGTCGCGTTCGAGATAAGTTTTATAATTATCATCATATGCCTATTTCAGCCCATTGTTGTGAAAGAGTCTCCTTTTAAAGTGAGAATTAGGATATAGTCCATCAGCTTACTAAACTAAGTTCAACTTGATGGACGTAAAACAACCTTGTCCACCATTATTAAATACTGCAGTATTTTCACGCATATAGATTTTCATGTGACGTTTCCTTCTATATAAATGTATAAAGTTGTTTGTCTGTATGTTTTATAGAATCGTAAACTACGCATTTGATCATAACTATGATGATCTTTAGGAAAATTGTTGTGCATGAGCCCTCGCAGGATTCTGTTATTTTTTTGTGGCAGCGTAGCAATGATAACAATGCGTGAAGTGTACAGCTAGTGTTCTTAAAAATGTCCAAACACTAATAGATAGCTATTGATATAGATTGCTATACAGTCGTATATAGCTAGAGAGACCGAATTTTGTTAACCACTATGTTATCACTGTCTGTAACTTTTTAGTGCTTGTTTTTTTTTATGTGACTGAAGGAGCAAAGAAGCGTGCAGTCCACTTGATGGTAAGTGGGCACTGCCGCTCATGGACATCTGTAATCAACAGAACATGGGTTCTATCTGAAGTCAATCACAGATGCGTTGCTCCTCCCGAGGACTATGATGGTCGCCTCATGTGAAAGTGTCCCAGCAACCACACCCTTCTATCGGAACGCAAGAAAAGCTTCATGCTAGAATTAAGTGTGGCGGTGGTACTTCCCCGGTCGAACTACACTGGTACTACCACCTTAAAAAATCTTGCCTTCAAAAATGCTTTCCTTTAAAGTAGCGCTTCAATAATGAACATAAATTACCGATTCACGCTTATATTGCTCATCATATTCATTCTACCTTAATCGTAGTAGGATCATTTAATTTCACCCTTCTTGCTTTTTGTACGCATTCTCGCGCCAAGGACACATTTACATTTAGATTGTTGCGATATAAGCTGTTCTTGTAAATTCTTGGTATGTGCTAATGTTTGGTAGCGTATTTTATTATCAAGTTCTACAACATACTAATACATACTTGATTAAGTTCGTCAAAAAATACATTTATTTTCTGCTATGGCTGATGGATGGATGGATGGAGCATAACAGAAGCATAACTTGAAAATATAATTTTACAGAAGTTTTAGGTACATAGTCGCTTAAGCTACTAAAAATGTACGTAATCCACTGCCGAGCGGTTCAATTTGTTGCTGAAGCGAACAACAGGCGAAATTAAGTTTATTTGAAAAATCTGTTGACAGAAGATATAAATGCGAACTTTATTGTTTACAAATAAATACATATTGACAGCAGCTTCGACAGATAATCAGGCAATACGGTCTAATAAAAGGTTAGTGCAATGACTAAACTTGAAATTAAAACAATTAAACTAATAAGCAAAACAACAAAACCATAACTTTTTGATTAGGATTCAATAACTTTTTTGATAAATTGTAAAAAATAAAGTAAAATTATTTACAACATTTGGTAACCAAGTGCCGATGCCTTAGAGGCAGCCTTCGTGGACATGAACGGGAATATGTCTCGATCGCTCGTAAATCAGTAAAATTAAATTTTGTCCGGATTTTGAAATATTGGTATTCGAACTATAAATTCAACCTGTCAACTATCTCGGAAGCTTGTTAAAATTCTTGTATTTTGGCCAAAAGTTGCAGTTGGGGTTGGTTCTTCTCACATGGGCTTGAATATACTTCTTTACACTGCTTTAGTAGATTTGTTTCTACAGTGGAAATTAAAACCAGTTAACAAATATAACAAAATAGTCCTAAAACTGACAGAAAGCTTGGCATTTGATTTCCTACAAAAAAAATGTTGTATGACGTAGGTACATATTCTCCCTCAGACTGTATTGATTTATACAAATACTGCGGTTGAAAAGAAAACGAAAAACTATTTTGTAAATATATAAAAATACCATTACAAAATTACAAAACAAATTCTGTACTGAAACTGTTGCATTTATAAAATTAGTTAGACATTAAATGGAGTGCATAGTAAAATATAGATACAAGCGCCCCACAATGCATTAACGACTTAACCGTTTAGTCGAACTAGGAAACTCATTTACTAGCCATTACTGAAGCAACTACTGTAAGCAGATTAAAATGCATGCCAAAAGTTTAAATTTATGTACCGGACGCGGTCTTCAATTAAACTTGTTAAAACTCGTAACTTTTACTGCATGTATAAGCTTATTTATTGAAATTCATTTGATCCAAAGATCAAAAAAAGGCCAAAGCCTTTAATAATAATTACATAATAACGATTATCTACACTCATAGCCCCACATTAGGATTTTTACCTGTGTCGTAGGTGGCATGGAGACCCATATACATGATTACATGAACACCCAAACTTAAAACGTGAATCTAAATACAGTATTCAAATATTTCTCTGGCCGGGGTTCGAACTCGAAACCCATTGCACGTCAGACCGATGGTGATCTCTCCATAATGGGGTGATCATATTAAAACAATCCTTTGTTGTTTGTTTTATAGCTTGCTTTGCTAATTCGTATGTTACGCTCAAATTAGGATTATTTTTAATCGAATGAGATAAAATTGTGCATACACTTGGATTGGTTGACAATGTGGCGTCTTTTTAATTAACATTGAACGTCCCCTGGACGAGGATTAGTTACTATTATTTAAAATATTTACTATACCGTATGACAATATATATGTTAATCTAATCGTAAAATGATGTTAATGGAAGCTTGTATTATAAACCTTGTATTACTTTTTTCCATCTTCGATGAAGGCGCGGCTGTTATATTATCTTTGGTCTGAACTTAATATAACAGTAAAATATAAGCTTAATTGAATTGGAATGGTGCAAATAAACTAAGATTGATTAACAATTGTTAAAAGGATTCGCGATAAGGTATTCATGCTAATTTATCTCTTTAATTATTCGGCTACATTCAAATTAGTATTTACCTTCTGCATTAAACCAATGACGGTATTCGGCTTAACTAGTTCAAAAGTGAAAATAAGGATGAAGGAGCTGGAGACGCAAATAATTTTCAAGTTTATCGGTTTATAACCATTTCAAGGAACAAACTTCGATTCCAAAGTTCGAAAATATATATATTATACTAAAATAAAATTTATAGCTTTTCCTGTAACAAGAATTTATCAAACGAGCATTTAGTCCAGATGATGGTAAATGTCCACTGCCGTTAATGGTCATTTTTAATCCTCGAGAAGATTCAAGTGTCCCTAAGATTAGGCAGATTCGTTGCTATACCAAAGGACTAAGTTGGCTCTGTTCTTTAATCGTCTGCAGATACTATTCAAGGTGCGACATATTAAATAAATGTTATCTATGCTGAATATAAAAAATGGAAAAATAAAAGAATGCCCATAACAATTATCCAAATTAAATAATACAAATTTTATTAGTTGGGTTCCTTGGACGTAGTTATAAAAGTTAACAATCAGATGACGTGTAAAAAAGTAACATCAAACTCTTCTGGTTCTGCAAATGTTTATAGGCGACTTCTTCCCATCAGGTAGCCTGTCTGCCTTATCGTTAGGTTTTAATAATAAAAAAGAACTCTAACATTAAAACTAACACATATAACCTCAATGCTATTACTATATTATCAATATTCACTATGACAGGTAATCCACTCTTGAATAAAGAATTTATCTCTCTACCTGAGAAAAGTATTGCAAAAGAATACTCTCCCTGAAATTTTATGTTGATTACCCAACTTTGTATTGTTTTGTTTTTCGTAAACGCAGCATCTGTCGTTGGCAAGCCATGCAATGGACTCGTTTCTATGCTCCAAACGAATATCTTTGTCCTAAATATACCATTTAAATTCAACAGCAGTTACCATCTCTTTTTCCGACCGCCATAGCCTATTTATTGTCCTCCTTTATGGCGATTCCTTGACTGTTTCTTGCCACATAATTTAAATTGTTCGGATGACAGTTTTATTTTGTATACTGTCTTGTTGGAATCACAAATTAAAACAAATTGGAAATACGTCCATGTTTCTAAATATCGTGTCGTAACAGATTATAATGACACTTTGATGTTGGTGAGCTTTTTGATTTATCTGAAAGTGACGTGATTAGTAATAAAACTGATGATAGTGGTTCGGAGAAACAACTGTAAGATGTGTCTTGTCAAACAAGTGACAGTAATTGGCTGATCGGTATTGAATCCTTTTGATCCTGAAACTTTGATTAACTTTACAATATTACCAATATCAAATCAACGAGACGTCTTTATAGACATAACGTAAATGAAAGTTATATTAGATGTAACCTTGGATATCGATATAGAAACCAAATCTTTTACGGCGGACAATAAGGTAATCTCTAAAAGCTCCTCATTGAGAGATAGCGTTAATGAATTTCTTTCATTGAGTATTCACAAAGACCAAGGCATCCCGCTTAGATGTGAATCGGCCACGATTTCAACGGAAAAAAATAAACAAACCACAGCCGCATCAAATTGCGCGGAGTGAGTGCGAAGCGAGGTCCCGCGAGCACTTTCTCATGCAAAAGTCGAACGGTTACTTGAATTCTTAGCTGAAGCACTTGTCGGTTTTACGAGCGTAGAGCGATTTAATCCACTTAAAACGCAGAGCACAAACTCGGAGCCGACAAAGCTCTCAGCCGCTCTCATTTAAAAATGGAAATAAACCCCCGGCCATCTTTGACTCGACGCGAGACCGCTGCGTGAATTCTAAGTGCGCTTCTCCACTGGCTAGTTGCCGATTCTTTTCAATTTGACGGACCGTATCCTGTTGGTACGGAAGAACAGTATCTTTGCTAAGTCTTCTTAGCTCCTTGGACAGCGTAACTTCATTAAGTTGCTTTAAAACCTTAAGAATGTTCAACTCTTTCGTTCTATCCTAGACGTTCTTGATCCAAACTTAGTGATGCAAGTTTAAATCTTTTCATAATTTTGTATGTTCTTGCTTATACTTTAAAATAAATATTACTTTACATTTTTCTTAAATTGTTTCAAAGATTACACTAATAGGTAGCTGTACTTCAGAAGCTATACTTAGCTTACCTTTTCAGTCATCAAACAGTCAAAAATTATAAAATTATTTGTGTCAATAAAACTCAAATGAAACGTTATTTACAAGTGGTAATTTGAAGCGGGATAGGTCCGAAATCGTACCGAAACGGTTTTGCGGTGGTACCGTGTTTATCTAGGGGAAACAGGGAATTACTCGCCCGCGGACCATGTCTTTGGTTTCCAAGTCTTAATGAAAGAGTTCGTTTACGGCCGAGATTATTTCACTTTTGTTTATTTTGTTACTCTCTGGCCTTCCGTGGCCGCCGACTTAACTTGCTCCCTCGGTGTTATTAACTTTGATTTTCTGTGCACCATCGCAAACATTTTACTTAAGCGCTTTCACGGTGTCCCTGGGACTTGTTTAAAGTGTAACTGCCGTGTATATTGTTGTAGTTGTAAATTTGTAATGTTCATTATTTTTTAATTCCTGTTTGTTGGTCTTAAATTTTGAAGTTCCTTTGGTTTTAAAATATGTGGAAACACCGGCTCACTAATTGAAATCATTGCTAATAAGTATTACTATACGCTACGTCTTTGTATTATCAAAATTGTGTACATAATTTAAAAATCGATGCTAATAATATATATTTTCTACTTTTGTAACAAACGAACTACTGCTTGTTATATCACAATTAGTATTTTAGTACACGCGAAATATTTGAGCACACCTTGCCAATTAAGAAAAAACAATCTTCCGTTCAAGTACCTTTGTTTTGCCTACACTACAATTATATGGCATATGAAGTAGTCGAAATCTGTAGCTACGTACTACATGTACAATGGTTATTTCACTGTAGTTTACAAATTGGTGTCTAGGGGAGTTTACAATGCTCGACACGGTTAAGTGTAACTATAGCGGTTATATAGTTTGTACTATACTGCCGCTGTTACGGAAAATGCAGTTTGCAAAATAGTTTTGAGAAGGGCATTTTCAAATCTCTTCATCTCATTAATATTGCAATAAAATATTTTGATAACTGTTTTTTTTTGTACAGAATAATCGCTACAATAATTTTGTTACCAATGATCTTAAACTAATCATCATCAATTTAGCGCAACTAGTGCATTTTTCGTAACTTTTGACCGACTTCTAATAAAAAGAACAAAGTCTTTTTTACCACCTGCGTATACTTAATATGATTCAATTGCAATTATCGCATACAACTAAATTTCTTAAAAAAAATATGTACTATTGTGTTCTTTGTAATGTAATGCTCCGGGTTTAAATTTGAAAAATATTATTGTTTACTAATAACAAATAATTGACATATGATTTTATTTTTGTATACTTTTTATATAGTTGCTATTTTGCTATCTTTGTATATTGCTATTTAGTGGTAAGATTAAACTTTAACACATTATCTCGCTATCTCGACGTTAGAATTGCTCGAATAACATCGTTCCATATACATAGCACATAGCATCTACATTTCAGTGAAGTTAATTTACTTGTACTAAATTTAATATCTCGTCTTATAGTAATATAATACTAAAAATATTCTACCTTACTGCGTACGTACTTTTTGAGGCGCCTATTTAAATATAGAACATTTTGACGTAGCAATAAATGATAAGACATTAAGCCTTAACTGCTCCGAAATTGCCCAATTAGAAAAATCCTGCAACACTTTAATTGCGCATAGTCAAACAACCCCGAATTTTTCCCTAGTTTAAGGAATTTGTTGCCGTACTTTCGAAAAACTGGATGCGAGTGGCGAAATATGATAATATTTTAGTGAATCATTAACTTTATAAATAGTCATAGATGTATTTTTTTATCTGACTGAAGTAGCAAACGAGCATGCAGTCCACCTGATGGTAAGTCCACTGCCGCCCATGGACATCTGTAATCAACTTCTTACCAATCGGGAGGTCCGAAGTTTAAACCCAGGGACGCACCTCTGATTTATGTGCGTATTAGAAAATGAATTATCACTGCTTTTTGGTGAAGGAAAACATCGTGAGGAAACCTACACACCCGAGGGTTCTTTAAAAAAAGTTCTCGAAGGTGTGTGAAGTTCACTAATTCGTATTTGGCCAGCGCTGTGGACTATGGCCTAAAACTCTCTCACTCCGAAGGAAGATCCATGCCCAGCAGTGAGACAATAATGGGTTGACGACGAAGTAAAAACATTAGTAAAAATATCTTATTTCTACTATTTTCATTTCAATTTTTGTTTTTTCATTAACGCTCTCTTCCATTTGCTATATTTTAATACTCTTTTAAATTGAAAACAGAATTTGTTCAAACCGATATCGCTTTCCCTTTACTAATGAAGCACGTCACTGATTCAGACCTGGTGATTTTAATTACCTCCTTTTCCATTTTTTCCTTCACGTTTTCAACGGAAATTGCGTGGAAGGAAGGGAGCTTGAGGGAATGGGCTTGCACGTACCAAACAATTACTGATTTAATTCTCACTTGTTACTTTATTATGGTGGTCGCAATGAATTGTCTTGCTCAGACTGACTGTTCCGTTGCAAGGGTTGTTTGTCACCTTTTTTCTATTTTGCTACTATTTTTTATTTGTTTATGAAGGACTTTCCTCACTACTATTGTTGTGCTTTAAATTACAACTACAATGGGAAAATATACGGTTTTCTTGAAATCAAATTGAAAAAGTTTTCTATTTAGTTAGGGAAAGGAAAATAATTTTACTTTAGTAACTACGACCAAATAACTGCTTCAATTATAACTTCAACTAAATATTTATTTAATTACAGTACATTCGTCTATAATTGGAAAATCACGATGATTTAAATGTATCACGTCACTTGAAACAAAATAATTATTTCTTAAAACTCCATCGTACTTCCTATTCATTTTCTACTTCTTTATTTAACAAATTTGAGAATACTAGTCACCCGTCGCAATGGTCGAAATTCGACCGTAATTTAAATTAAAGTGCTAACCTTAATATTGTCCAAAGTAGCACGAATATGTCTCGAATTCAAATAAATTGTTCTAATTTTCAAGTTATTTTGAACGCAGCCGTTAAAGGTAAAAAAGATGCATTTAAAAGCAATAGCGGGTATTTTGACAAAGACATCTGACATTTTTGACGTTATTTGATTTCATAGTAAGACATTGAATGTTCTATTTCGTTTATTATGTATGTGTTTGTGTCTAATGCTAGGTAGTGTGTGTAATGTGTATTTAGTTGATTTTATGTGTTTTATGCCTTATTTGAAAAAAAATATTAGCATTGCGTAATCCTTCTCTACATCAACATGAAATGCGCAAGGTTATACCTTGCGTAATTTCATGCTCCTCCGTCTGCGACAACTATCTTCAAAACGGATCACAAGTTTTTCCTTCACTTATTAATATATAGATGTACCTATTAATATGTAATTTTTTCAACAGGATGGCGATCGAGGTTACCTGGAAGGCCTCGCTTCACGTTACGCAGACCTCTTCTCCACCCACTACGGCGATGTCCTCGACCATCTCGAGGAGTTGAGAAGGCACGAGTGGGACGAAATGTCACCAAGAATGAGGGTCCTTGGCGGCCCTGGAACACCCCAAACACCTCCATCGGCAAGTCCTGGTTCCTTAGCTCTGAACAATTTGACCACGTCGCATTCTCAGCCGATCTACGTGCCTGGAAAGTACTCGGTAAGTGGCTTATAGGTCCCTGAGTATCCCTTACTAAAGTTGAACAAGAATTTCCAACTAACTATGTAAATTGGAAACATCAGCTGAAGCGGTTTTATGGCGATACAGGGGCGATAGTACCCCGAACAGAGGTTGTGTACCGCTTTATAGAATTAAGATTAATATCCCCGTGATTATGTTTACACTCATCATACCGGAACGCATTAGTCACAGTACATTGGGTAATATAATTAAGTGCAGAAATAATCTGTGATGCTTGTCTATTGCTAATGTTTTATACTTAAAGAAATATTGATCTTAAATATCTCAAAAAAGTCCTGAAATTGCCTGATGGAACCATCATTCGAACAATCATGGAAAGTTTATTATAGTTATAAAAGATATGATAATGAAAATACTGCCGTAAATCGTGGAGTTTTCAACTATGATATCATGATTCTTTGATAAATTGAATATTTAGTCATTATCAGTTCACATTTACATTATACCGTCGTATAATACAAATTTCGACTAGTAGGTAATAATAATCGAAACAACTACATCAGAGAAACCATAAGTATCGAGTTTGGGAGCAATAAAAATATGCAAATTTGATAGCCCTAAAGCGAAAATTTAAAATTTTTGGTAATCACATATCCTAAGTCTTTACCCGCATCGCATTTTTTTTATCTTTGTAATTTGAGAACCGTGGATCGATCTTTATAAAACAAAGCCTAACATTTGATATCCCTCATTACCCTCGGGCAGATGAAAGCAATATTTATTGAAATAAGATCTTACAGAATTTCTACTGCAGCAATATTTTGCTAATATAATTTGTTTAATGACCTAGTCTTTGTCCAGAGCTACGGACTTTGGTATTTCTTCTGGAAATTCTATGATTTAATTAAAAACTGAGTACTTATGAGGATTTTTTATAATTGGGAGCTAGCCACATTAATTTAAAATGTGTATAATCTACACTTTAAGTGACTAGCGTAGTTGATTAATCTATTGTATTTTAACTAGTATTCAGGAATATGTTTTTTAAGGACATCATAAAACGTATTTCATCCGTGTTAGGAATCGCCACGAAAAAGTTTATTTCAGTTCATCTAGGAACCAGACCAGAATCATAATAAATTTAGATATCTTGTTTCAGACTTTGTTTTTGTGTCTATCTTCATGTGTGTTTATGAAACTGTCAACAAGTATCCGAGTGCCAAGTTTTGACCTAAAAGTTTACAAACCATACAATCGACAGAATTGTCTTAGAATATAATTTCTTAGAGAATGTCGAATAGAAGTTGTTGATTAAGGAACATTGTGAACTATTTATCGGTCAAATTGATTATAATGAGTCAATTCCTTTGGTTCTGCAGTAGAATGTTGTCATTATTCGATTGTAGCAAGCAGTTAATTGAATAACGCCAATGCAGATCTCAAGTGTTGGAATGTTTGTTGCAATTCCTAGTCCGCAATTGCAATTTGTATTAAATTTCTCAGTAACGTTGAATATTTTAGTACGAGACTAAATATCTAAATATAAAAATAGATACTTATGATAAAAAAGATTAAATAAATTTGATTTATAATAAAATTGCACGCGTTAGGATGTGAAGTGTAATTTTTCATAAGAAATGATATGATTTAGAAAAGTTACGTAAACTAATTATATACATGTTACTTACTTGCAGAACAAAACGTAAATTTATCGATGATTTAGAAAAAACTTTCGTAAACATATTATATGTAGGTACCCTAAGTGACTTAGGTAATTGCAGAACAAAAAGTAAATTTATCGATAGTTCATATTATAAATACCATCGTGGATTGTAAATGGCAGGAAGTAGTATACCAATTTCTACTTTGTTACATCAGTATTATGATGATGATACATTGATGATGTGTTCTGGTTTGAAGTGTGGGAAGAAAGCATAAACGCTTTCGAAGGTGTCATTGAGAGCAACGCTTTTGTGATCAACTATCAACTAAAGGTCTCTAAATTCAGCTACAAATTACACAAGTCTATGGACCTTAAAAACCACATATGGACAGGTGGATTGCATGGCCGTTTGCTTTACCGATTTCATGAAAATGTCATAAAATTAATAAGTTACGTATCTTCACAGCCATCAAGCTGCCTCACCGATAAAGAGGAGGATGAGATCTACGGCTTCGGGTACGGTGTCTTCGGCAAGCAAATGCTGCAGCGGCAACAACAGCAGAAGCAGTTGCTGCTCGCACAGCCGACGCAGCCGTTGATGCACAACCAACAGCACAACTATCAAAGGTTCGTTGAATTCTTTACATTTAAAATGGTTTGATTCTTTGTAGTTTAACACAGGCACTATCACACCTACTTCTGCCTATTAACAGTATTATTATACACTGTTATGTTCTAGTCTGAGAGTGTGCTAAGGGATACATACATATCTATAACAGTTTGTGGATACTTCAAACCAAACACTTAAAAGCAATTCCGCGAGGTTAAAATCTTTTGCAGCACGAGTACTCACCTATATCTAATCAATATCTTATGACAATTTATATGCTTAAAGTAAAAAAAATATTTGCATTTTTAAGTTTTTTACCATTGTCTGAAAGTCGCATCAAAATATTCACAATCATATATAAGAAGACAAACTGAAAATTAAATGAGAAACCATAGAAAATTACAGACTTCAATTTCATTTATATCTATCGCTATCTAAACAAACATAATTCATCCACACTTTATTGATTTCGCATAAAGTGAATCAGATACGAATAAAATAT
The DNA here is from genome assembly GCA_949699795.1 of Spicauda simplicius. Classification (NCBI taxonomy): domain Eukaryota; kingdom Metazoa; phylum Arthropoda; class Insecta; order Lepidoptera; family Hesperiidae; genus Spicauda; species Spicauda simplicius. The sequence goes on from OX453062.1 coordinate 16,482,947, forward strand.
CACAGTGACATCTTATGTAAAGGCGTATACACAACACATGTACTATCGTGCACGAGGCTGATATAAACTGGGTACTTATGTCTATCGATTCTGCGTGATTTACTGTAACATTCGATTTTTATATTGCTTAAACCGCGTTTTATGTATCGAAGATTGGAGAATTTGATTTTAATAATATAACTGAAATGTGTACGTATCGAAATTAGCATACTTAATTACTTTTAATACGTACATATACTCGCTTAAGTATTTAAATTGTATAACATAAACGGGCATTTTATGTGTACGGTTTTTGCGTGATTTACTGTAATGTAAAATTCGATTTCTATACTTAATTTTTTATGCTTAAACCGTGTTTTATCTATCGAAGATTGTTTAATCTGTTTTAGCTTAACTTTATTGAAATGTGTTTGATGCTTAATGAAATGAACATACTTATAACAGACACATTGTGTGGCTTAATCAGTAAGTAATTTACAAGGTTAAACAATTATAACTGCAGTTGTGATTTCAATAAATGACCGGTAGTGTCTATGTTTTTTGGATCCTTACGGGCTTATAAACGGTTTATTACAAAATGTAGTAAATGCACTGAGAATTGATATGCAAATAACCTGATGGTTAGTGGTTACAGCTCCGTTAAAATTGGTTACAACTCCAAATACTCTCTTATTACGATTTAAAGTTTACTAGGTAGATATTTTGTTACCTCGGACTTAATATATTTCCTTTAACATCATTAAAACAATAGATAGCGTTTTAAAACAACTGTTGTAAGACAGAAATTTCTTTTACCATCATTAAAACAATAGATAGCGTGTTATAAGACATAAAAAACGTGTCACTACAATCGCAAAGACAATCGCACCACCGGATGCTTTTGTCTGCACACGCCCTTACCCGTCATTCTAAGACAGATAAATTTCAATTGTGTAAACGAGCAGTAGGCGTCGTGCCACATAAACATATTGACGATACTTCGTAAGGAGCTTCGTATCGGAAGACGGAATCTATCGAAGGCGAGAACGTCGGTTCCCTTGTATAATAACCACAAATCAAAGTAATGTGTTTACTCCTACGCATATTAATTGTACACACATTGAAGCTGAACGGTTATAAGTCTTGTTTGGATATCGTTAACGTTAAACAATGTTGGGATATGCAATAACTAAGTCAGCGTCGTAACTAAGGATAAGCTAGCTAATAACTTTTTGATTAATATTAGCCTTTTAGGTCCATTGCTAAATATGCCATATCCCTCCTCTAATTGGGGATTTACAAAATCTTGTTAGTGACTGTAGTAGGTGTTAATGTCACATAGAAAGACAATACAATACAATACAAAATTTCTTTATTGTACACCAAAACATAGGTAACAAGAACAAAAGATACAATGGAAAGTACAACAGGCGGTCTTATCACTAGAATAGCGATCTCTTCCAGACAACCTTAGTGGTTGAAGGAAAACATTATGGGTGCAAGAGAGGGCAGGGGTGTACAAAAGTATGACATACCGACTTAATAAAATGTGAATATATATGTATATGTATATATCAGCAAAGACTTTGCTGCCCATCTAAATTTTGGCACACCTCTCTCGGCATCCACAAAGTGTTGCTATTTAAGACCAATAATTATTTTTTTGGTTATTACTAGCTGATTGCGATTTGTGAATCATAGGTAATATAATTTTAATAAAGTTATAGTATTAACATAATCTTACTAAGCTTCAGTAATCAATATTTGTTATGTTATTTACAGATTACCACAAATTGATTAACATCTCTCTCTCTCGTCAACCAATTATTGTCCCACTGCTGGGCACGTGTCTTCTCTCATAATGAGAGAGTTTAGGCCATAGTCCACCGCACTGGCCAAGTGCGAATTGGTGGACAGTTGATTAACATATTAGCTTCAATCACATGATGTCATAAGATGTCTCGTATGACCATTTGAGACCAATGCGTTGCGACAAAAGTGGTTGAAGGTACTTTTTTGTCTTAAACTCGTATGTCAACGAAAGTAAAATCAAATCTCTGATATACTTGTTACGAGCTTGCTAACTTCCTTGTCTGACGATGGAATACATAAATTGTGTAACATTTCACAGATATTAACTTCAAGCGTTGCCACTCACCATCAAGTGGTCTGAGTGCTTGCTTGCCACTCTTTTTCCTAAAGTAAAATAGTAACGTTAGCAAAAAAACAATTTTAAATTACCACGGAGAGGCAGGGGGACTTTCACAGCGCTCTGACGTAGTGGGGTGCTGGGTTTCATCTCCAGCCACATATTCAAGATATTATAATGATGTTTTTTTTTTATCTGACTGAAGTGAAAAAGAGAGAGATAGAAGTAGCAAACGAGCATGCAGTCCATCTGATGATAAGTGGTCACTGTCACCCATGTACATTTGTAATCAAGTTCATGAAGAAAACGGGTTCCATTCTGAAGTTAATCACAGATGCATTGCTACTCCCGAAGACTATGATGGTCGCCTCAAGAAATGCTTCACGCTAGAAATAGGTCGCATCTTTATTCATAAAAAGAATTAACTCAAAATTTATGTTTCGCGAGTTTATACCATAAAGCGAACGAACTAGGTGATAAAGTCGCAAAACAAAAATTTTAAGAAGTTTCTTTTTATGAATAAAGGTGCGAGGTGTGAAGGTGTGACTTCCCCGGTCGAACTACACTGGTTCTACCGCCTCCAAATTTGGATTTCAACCGAATTTGGTTGTTGCTGCGTTTTACTGTTTTCAATGACCACACAGGAAACATCTTATTGTCTGTCATTAGTGTAGAATCCGTTATTAATTACATTAATACAAATAGAAAGTAGCACTAATTTTATCCTAGAAGTAGGTACTAATATCGGTATTACAACAAATACAGCTCAAAACGAATACCTAATGCAAAAAGCTAGTAAACCAGCAAGAAACAGACGCCCTTATTCTGTTCGTTCCGATATCGAATATTCGCGATTACAGGCGGTCGTAAATTATTTCGTCTACAGGTGTAATCGTGATAAGCTTTACGTAGAATGTTTTAGGGCTAATCTAAATTGAAATCGGACGTTCGATGGGCGACAGGTTAAGCGTACTCAAAACACCTTTTACCGCACTTCCGTGTAACACTTGAGTTTTGATGACCCTATTGATTGTCAATGTAATTTAAAAGAAAGTTATTTTAAAGCTATTGCATAGCTTTTATCGCGGGCTTTGAGCGCGGCGACTGAATCAAGAAATTTCGTAACGAAACATCCTAACACCACTCCGCCTACCATGTAGCGCAGCCGAGGGTTCGCTTAACGTGTATGTATACGGTACGACAGTACGAAGCTCGCACGGATCGAGACAAGCTGCTCGGAAATCGGACGAATATGTAAGCATCTCTAATTGATTCTATGGCGAAGGTAAACGAGGTTTTATAGATGGTAGAACCAGTGTGATGATCGGTTGCTACTTCAATATTATAAAAAAACGTAATTAGAAACCTGGAAGTCCTATTAAAAGAAACTCTCAAAGGTATGAAGTCAACTAATACGCACTTAGCCCGCGAAGTAATCTATAGCCTAAACCCCTCTCATTGTCAGAGAAGACCAGTGCCCAGCAGTGGGACAGTTATAATTCGACGGGCTTAAACATTGTAGTTAATGCTCCAATCGAATAAAATAAACCATGTTCATGTCAGACCGTGATATGCTGGCAAATTTAGAGCCTTGGAACAATTATGCAAAGTACATTCATATTCATAGAGATAAATCTTCTTGACAGATTTAAAACCGTGTTATGACTACGGTTACAAACGTACAAAGTAGATCATTCGTTGAATAGTCAATTATGTGCTAAGGTATAACTTACATTGAAGACAATATGGTATATTATTATAAACTAGTATTCAGTAGGCGCTGGTATCAGCGGTAGCCTCATGGTTTAAAGCTGTCTCTTAAGCTTGGGGTCAGGGTTCGCATCACGGATAGGCACATGGTCGTTGAAGTTAAATGTGGTTTCTTGGTTAAGTTTAACAACAGTGTATCACAAGGATTTCATGTTTGGCGTTTTTGCTGGTTCTATTTATTAAAATTCAATATGTCCACCAATTCGCACTTGGCCAGCGCGGTGGACTATGGCCTAAAAACTCTCTCATTCTTAGAGAATAATTTTTAAATAGATTTTCTTTATCTCGGTACGCTAAAGAAGTATAACTTCTTACGCGTGTACTTATGACACACACACTTATTTGTAATTTTTGCATGAAAGAGAAACAGATCCATCCTCACAATTTCTATTATTTACAATATTATTTTTCAGTGTAGTTCTCAAACAAATAACAGCCGGACAGACACACAAACAAAAGCTTGACAATAAATTTACTTAACATGGTCAATGATACAAATAACTATTTCAGTAAGTTCAGTAAGGCTTTGTTACTTTGAAATATATTATACCCCGCTTATCGTACTCAAAGCATCAAATAAATCGGTTGAGATATCCAGTCCGCATATCGAGAGAGGAAACGCGATTGAATCAGCGAGCGATTGTAGTTAATGATTTTATTTAAGCTGCGAGAATTTGCAAAGTAAATGAGATCAGAAATATGTTAAGCGAATACCGTTGGTTACATATTCAGATGAATTGAAGATGTGATATGGATCGTATGAGTATGCGATTAAATGCAATGTAGGTACACACCTATGTGTATAACCTGTACTTTTTATTAAATAAAACTTAAACGAGCACGCAGTCCACTTTTTTTATGTTATTATAGGCCAACGTATGGCCGTGACCTTACCTGATGTTTAGTAAGATGCAGCCTAGGATGTTACACGCTTGCCTAGATAAAGCCTATTCACCCTCGTCTTGAAAACTTCTAGATTATAAGTGTCGGGGAACAACGAACGCAGAAGAGAGTTCCACTCTTTGGCAGTTCGCAGCAAAAAGGAATTACTGAAGCGCTTTGTGCGACCAAACGGAACATCAATTAGATATCGGTGGTAACCCACGGTTCGTCTAGATGTCCGATGGTAGAAGGGAGCTGCAGGAATTAAATTGTGTAGTTCAGACGCACACTCTCCAAAATGTATCCGATAGAATACTGCCAGGCGAGCGACGTGGCGTCGATGTTTTATGCTAAGTAATTTGGTGTCAAAAACCACATCGTCACTAATAAGTCATCTGGCTCGCCTCTCCACCGAGCCCAATAGATCCAACTGATACTTGGCAGAACCATCCCAAAGATGACAACAGTACTCCATGCATGATCGCACTTGCGCCTGGTATAAAATGAGCAGTTGCTTAGGTGTCTCACCTTGTTCAGTATGCCAAGTTTTTTCGCTGCTGTTCTTGCCAAGGACTCAATGAAGCTTCCAAAATTTAGGTTGGATGACAGATCTATACCCAATAATGAAAGGTGGTCTGTGATGGGAATGGACACATTCTGGAAAGTAGGAGTCAGGTTGAATGGATTCCGTTTAGCGCTAAATAGGCACGCCTGAGTTTTTGGAGCATTAAAACTGACCCTATTAGCGTTACCCCAGTCACTAACGAACTTAAGGGTTTTTATTAATGCGTTCAATCATAGCTTCACGCTCCAACTGGATATTGTCACTACTGGCTGGGGCAGACGGAATGTATCGCTCCACAACGGTGCTGTCGTCAGCATATCCTAGGATACTAGGTACGAGCAGATCATTAATGTGCAGCAGAAAGAGCGTTGCGGAGAGAACAGACCCCTGAGGAACTCCGGCATTAATGTCCATTTGATTCGACGAGCATTCATTAAGGACTACTCGTATTGACATATCACTCAAGAAGTCAGCAATCCATCTGCACAAGCCAACTGGGAGTCCGTATGATAGAAGCTTGCTTAGGAGACCCTCATGCCAGACCTTGTCAAAGGCTTTGTAGATGTCGAGAGAGATCGCAAGAGCTTCACCGTGGCCCTCCATCGCTTCACCCCAGACATGCGCGGCGTATGCTAGTAGATCCCCAGCCGACCGATTGGTCGGCTGGGGCTTACCTGGTGGTAAGTGCTCACTGCCGTCCATGAACATCCGTAAGCAACTTCACATATAAGTAGAATATGGGTTCTATCTGAAGTCAATCACAGAGGCGTTGCTGCTCCCGAGGTCTAAGATGGTCGTCTCATATTAAAGTGTAAATGTACCAGATGATAGAACCAGTGCATTTCGACCGGGGTGGTACCACCGCCACACTTATATAGCGTGAAGCAGTTCTCGCGATTCGGTTGAAAGGTGTGGTTGCCGGATTTTGTATACATCTGTCATTAATTTCAAATAGAACTCCTATATGAAGTTGCTTAAAAATGCACTGACCACTTACCACCAGGTGGACTGCATACTTATTTGATACTTTAACTTTAATCGAATGATAGACATTTGTAACCAGCACCATAATAAATGCTCTATGTCTGTATGAAGCAGATTACAGATGGGTTTTTCTTTCCTAAGGACTAAGTTGGTCGCCTCGGAAATAAGTTAGCCGGTATTATCAACCTTTTACTGAATCACAAGAACTGCTTTACAAATAGATGCAAAAATATTGAATTTTCATACATATATTTTTTATTTTATATATTTGTCCGATTACGACGTCGAAGGAGATAATAATTGAATCGTATTCAAACATTCCTTCTTATTACATAGTAATTTAGCTGCAGACTCATTTATCAACGAATCTTCCCAATGTTATTCAAAGACATTTGAAAAGATATGCGGGTACTCCATTAAGATATTATTATGGTCGTAACAATAATTTAATGTTTCGCTATACTTCAAACTTGACTTGTTGTAAATCGTTCCTAAATGTTCGTCAATTGCACGTTATAAAACCAAGGTTCTTAAGTTTAGCTTTAACTTTAAGATATTGCTTTAGATAATATGAAATAGTAATTATTACTATTAGATTACAACTTTCAATAAAATCCATAATGAATTGTGTATTTGATAATATCAACTCCGTAATTATCAAATGTTTGTTGCAATACTTAAGATAGAAAATATGCTTTATAATAATAATAATAATAACAACATTTTAGGGTGGTTAACAACTAAGATTAATAATGTCTCTTGAATTTCATAGAGCATTCTCAAGCAGAAAGCAAAGCAAGCGATATGTTCATCACAACAAAAATACGATAGCGAGGAAAAACCATTGACAAGCATTAGTGGTGGATTAATCTACCCTACGTATTTACAATTTTAATTTTTAAGTTCCTTATCACGACACAACACTTACTGTACCCCTACCCATCAAACTCTATTTGTGATTTACAAAAACTAATTAGATTTATAGAAATCAAAAACCGCGTACAATAACTACCCATTTCATATAAAAAAGATCTAATAAATCACAAACACTAATAATCCATTCATATCGGCAGCGCTTACAGCGGGGACGCCTACGCTCCTTGTCGGATGCTAATTAGATCTTCGTTGAAGCTGGTTAGCCTAATGAATTACCTCGTAAAAACCCTCGATCGCATGTTGCAGTTTCTTGTACCATTGACTAGTTCCTGCCCACGACTGCACGTGGTTGTCGATTTATTCCCAAGATGCCACCTGTAGATTGGGAGAGATAGACTTTGATTATTACAATTGGACAAGTAGTTTGGTGTAAAGATATTTGTTTTGATTTAATAAAGGTAAGGTAGCTGTGTCCTGGGTACCATGGACATAACGAATATACAAACACCCAGACCCAGAACATGAATCAAATCTCATCATTCAGATACCTGTTTGGCCGGGAATCGAACCCGGGACCCATTGCGCATCCAACCAGTATGGTAACCGCTTCGTCACGCGGGTCGTCAAGCCTGATATTAAGTTTTAATTGCTGCTCTTGGCATTCATGAATACGATAATTTTGAAGGTAATAGGTAATAGAATCATTCGTACATTAGTTCTGAACCGCATCTAAGAAGTATGTGGATATTAGGTACCTATACTATTTCACAAAATCCAAAAAATATTTTTATACCTTTAAAATAAAAGCATTGAAATAAAATAATAATAAAATAGAAAACAAATATTTGATAGAATAAAGTGATAAATGAATGAATGATAGTGATAGAATCTTTCGTACATTAGTTCTGAATCTCATTTATACTGGTTTCTCATTGTATACTGTTATCTATGTTTTTTTTTCCCTTTTTTGTAATTTGTTAAGTTTATTTTATGTTTTTATTTTAGGGCAATAAAGTATTTTATTAATATTATTTATTATTATGTATGTGGTTATTAGGTACCTACACTATTTCATAAAATTCCAATTTTTTTATACCTTTGAAATAAAAGCAACGAAATAAAATGAATAATAAAATAGAAAAGAAATATTTTCGTCAGGGATTACTTACGGCATTCATATTACCTTTTTATGAAATTCAAGCTATATAAACTTTGCATGCAAACTTTATTACACATTACGTGCTAAGACTGAAGAATTTCCAGAATTTCATAAAGACAGCAAGAATATGAAAAACAATTTAAGGAGTTCAACTCACTAAGCTCAAAATAAGACCCTCTACGGCATATTTAATAAGTCAAAATTGTGCCTCTAACGAACCTACACATATGTAAATGCAAATAGAATTTTCACAAATTGTATTTCATTGACTTAATAAGACAGTATTGACGTATTTGTAGATCGAATCTTGTTTAACACGTGCTCTAGTAGTTAGTGTTTAGATGTCAGACATATCAGATTTAGTTGGTTGATTTCACATACTGAATGGACCGAGATCTGGTACGCGCAAGCAAGATTTAGGTCTATACGGCCCGTGTCCCGTGGTTTCGTCCGCGTTATAAAAAAGTATCATACAATTTGAGAAAAGTTTTATGGATTTTTTATAGATTCAAATATTCTGATACCTACTTGTAATAACCTACGTTACAGCAAGACAGAGAATCGCATATTTTAGGCAGATTCATTAGTATTCGGATTAAATGTCACTGATCTTTTTTTTATATATCTGATTTAGCAAACGAGCATGCAGTCCACCTGATGGTAAGTGGTCACTGCCGCACATGGACATTTGTAATCAACTTTATACAGATCATGGGTTCTATCTGAAGTCAATCACAGATGCGTTGCTACTCCCGAGTACTATGATGGTCGCCGATATTAAAATGCGCCGGCAATTACACACTTCCATCGAAGCGCAAAAAATGCTTCACGCTGGAAATAGGTGTGCTACAAGCAGATAAAAAAAAACGTTCCCAGTCACACCATACTGCTTCTGTCGCCTTTAGATACGATTCTCACATAACCACGCGACTTATATATATCACAATATATACACAAAGTAGAGCAATGTAAGCGAAGTCAGCAATTAAAGGTGTGACTGCTAGTAGCAATAATACGGAAGATACGTTAAGCCTACGTTCCTGGTTATTATTGGATAACAGTATGTAAAGCTTGTCGGAAGCCTTATGGCAGCACATTGTAAACATCCGACATGGGTTGGCAACTAAGTTACCCGCTACTTCCCTTACCAATTCGCATCGTAATATGGTTCATTAAGTCTGTTCTCCATTTAAACTCTTATTTTTTTGTGATTGAAGTGGAAAACGAATATGCAGTCCACGTGGTTGGTAAGAGGTCACTGCCGCCCATGAATATCTGTTAGCAACTTCAAATAGAACATGGGTTCAATCTGAAGTCAATCACAGATGCGTTGCAACTCCCGAGGATTATGATGGTCGCCTCATATACACTTCCATCGAAACACAAAAAAATGCTTCACGCTAGAAATAGGTGTGACGGTGGTACTTCTCCTGTCGATCTACACTGGTTCTACCACCTGCAAGGTTATTTTCTCTAGTATAGAATGAACACTTATGTGGTTGCCGGCCTCAGGAGCAGCAATGCATCTGTGATTGACTTTAGATAGAACCCATATGTAAAGTTGCTTACAAACGTCCATGGGCGGCGGTGACCACTCACCATCAAGTGAACTGCATGCTCGTTTGCTACTTCAATCTTCTAAAAAAGGATCAAGAGAAAAAAAGATGAATAAAAAGGAATTCAGCATACAAATTGCATTAATATATTGTGTATGTACTTCTTGATGTAGATATTTTTATACTTTTGTACATAAAAATGTCTTCATAAAAGTATCGATCATAAATTACGAAGCATATTCGTACTTACATAAAATGTAATTACGCGGGAGTTCTATCACGTGTAAGTTGTAAATAAGGCTTTATTATTCATAAATACAAAAGCACACTCAAAAATATAAACGAATCGTGCGTGGGCTAACGATGAAATATCATACATAATAAGAATGACAGTTAGTGTGTCTGTACAACGCATATGTTTAAAGAAAAAAAACGTGGGGCACTCGGGAACTGCCGCGGTAAAGCTATTGCATACCATTTTTTATCAACTTATGCAATTATAATTATTTATTTATTTATGCAATACTTTCTCACAAACAGCTGCTTACATATTCGTCCGATTTCCTAGCAGCTCGTCTTGATCCGTGCAAGCTTCGTACTGTCATACCATATACATACACGTTAAGCGAACGGTCAGCCGTGCTACATGGTAGGCGGAATGGGGGGATGTTAGGTTTTTTCGTTACGGAATTTCGAAATTTGATACGCTCGCCGCGCTCAATGACCGCGATAAAAGCTGTGCTAGCTTAAACTAGCTAGCTTAAAACGTTTGGACTACTGAGAAATAATAATTATAAACATTTCTATACTTTATATAAACTTTGTGTCTGTACGTCCGTAAATTTGTAAAAACATCATAAATAAATAATAAAACTACAAAAATAATTTAAAGGAAAGTCTATATGTATATTCATAGTCCATATTTTAACATTTGTCTTAATTCATGTAATCTATCACCCGTATTTAAAAATATTGTTGAAACGCGGTCGTATCCGCTAAACACAGCTAGTGAACAATAAATTTGGGTCGTTATTGGTACGATAAATTACTTTTTAATCATCGTAAGCTTCAACAATCATAACGAGCTACAAAGTAGCCGGTTACGTTGCGTTTATATTTTCATAATTTCTTTTAAACAAACTACCACGAATATTTTTTTACAGTGTTACCGTTAACTTATGGAAGCTCGCCACCAGGCACGCCTTCTTTAAATTAAGAAGGAAGAGTATTTGAAAAAAAAAGTTAGTTTGAAGATAATGTAGGCTATTCCTGAACTTAGTGAAAACAGGAATAAGTCAAGTATAAGTATAAGTTTTTCCTTCAGCAATGAAACAAGTAATAGTACCTATCTAAAATACAATTAAATATGGTAAATTCATTTACCTAGCAATATCTGAATTTCAACTAAGTCCTTCACCGTGAGAGTCCGAATTTCAAACCAACTCTTAATGTGTACCAGTGCCGCAGTTCGGTAATTGCTTTTAAAACAACCTATACCAATACCACGGTTGTTTTAAACCGGTACCAATTTAAACCGAACCACTAAGCAGAACAAGATAGCAGCAACATAACGAAGTACTGCGCATTTATGCAGGCACTTAGATAAATCCCGGAGAGTTGTGGCGCGTCCATACTATAGCAATGGCCGCCCGAATGGCCCATTTGACATGTGATTCCACATACAAGTCTGCAAGACAAATGAATATCGTTCGCCATTGCGATGTAACATCTTTGCTTTGACTTTTCTGGGATAATTTGATCACGATTTATGGAGCCTTCTTCGTCAGCTACGCTCGAATCTAAGCTTTTATATGGCTTTTCAGTGTTTTCGCAGAAATATAAATTTAATAGGTCAACATGTAGGCTCACCTGTAGTCGGGGAGTAGTAAGTATCCCCTGCCTGTCCTAAGAGGCGATTAAAAAGAGGCCTCTGGGATTGCGGACGGCTAGAGTGGGAGCTCGAACCATCCAACAAGCAACCCCAAGAAGCACGGCGGTATGTGTGGCGGCATCTCGCCGTAAGCACTGGTTGGTAAAGGTGGATGGTACCCATCCCTCAAGACATGAGCCTGTGAGGGGCGCCGCGTTAGGGGACACGGGTGCATTCCATTGGAGATCCCGGGCTCCCCTGAAAGCGCTAAGGAAGGCCATCGAGGAGGTTTTAATGGGTAAAAATCCCACAAAAGGAGTCTCTCCCTAGGCTTCGGTGTATCTTTTGAAGGTTTCCTCCCCGTCCAGAAAAATAAGGTCAACATGTAGGCTAGATTTTCTACAACCTTAGTTAAACCTTTAAATGTAAGGTGAATAATATAGGTTGGTTTTAAACTTTAGAATACTATTGTTCCATTTATATCTTCTTCTCTATTAATCTCTATTTTGACTCAAAGATTAGTATTTTCTATATAAAAAGAAGTTTATATTTTGTAAAACTTTCTATCGATTTCGATAAAGTTTTCTTATAATCCATAAAGCCGATTTTAAGAGCGATAACCAAATATAAACGATTACCAAAAAACTGTACTTCATTTACGTTTTCTACCATGTAAATGATACGAAATCTTAGAAGAGTACCTCATTGGTAAAAGCAAAACGCTTTACTTTTATTCCTGTGTACATAAGTGTACAATAGTACACAAATTTCTACTATCTGTCGACTGATTCTAATGAAGAAATATAACTTTATCGAAATCGAAATGCGAAATTCAGGAGCGAATATAAACGACAACAAAAAACACTACACGTCTTCTACCACATAAATAGTACCATAACTTAAAAAATACACTCATCTTCAACTTAAAACCGCTTTATTTCTTAGATGCGTACATACAAAAGATGTATTCAATAGTACACAAACTTGTACCGTTAATCTCGCTTGCAGCAATCGCGGCTTTACCATTTTCGAGCGCATCCCGGTCCCGTATCTCGCCGCGCCGCTGCCAGCTTGTTAGTCGACTGTCGCACCAGTGTTAATTGAATAACTTGCGATATTCCTTCCTGATAAACTACGTCACTCTAGAACGCAACTTCGCAATGTAATAAGCGTATTCCCGGCACATGGACGAAGTAATAAAATAGACGCTAGGGTACATTTCTTGGGATTACATCTGTTACGTGGATGTAGCACTTCCAATTGTGGTCTTATTATTAGAGACATAGTGGATTGTAAGGTTATAAAATTGTTTTATATATTTGTAATCTTGCAGACGGATTTAAATGAAGTAACATTACTTAACTTCATATTAAAAATAGATGAGAACACTCGCTTTAGGCCAATTATAATCGCGAAACCTAAAATACTAAAGCTAGAACCATGAGATTTAGACAATAGATTTGTTGTATGATTAAGACACCTACTAATAAAGGATTTTTTCGAATTTCATCTCTAAATGGGTTAAGTATATGTACTATGGTCTGTACTTAATACTTAGTACCATCCGTCCCGTCACTTTTGATATTTTGCTATAGACAAAATTATTTCGTGCAATTCTGTGATATTATTGGTACACTTTATAATGTGAATGACACCATCTAAATCATTTTTAATAAAATTGACATCTTTACTTAACAGTAAGTTTTAGTTCCTATATTTATATGTATCTCATTTATTTTATTTTAGTTCTTTTTCAATTGAAATAACTTCAAATTCTATTCCTTCAACAGGAATATCTGGTATATCTTCGTATCTATAATCTCTATTTCGAGAATTATCGACTCCTCCAAGTTCTATTGATCAATTAAAGTTTATTTGATCAACATTTCAGTATTTCACGCTCCGTAGTGGCGCAGTAATTGACTCTAAGACATGCCGATTTAATGTATGTCACTGTGTTAGATAACGTTAGTCCCTTGGTAATAGACTGTATCAACTGTTTTAGGACATTCATGTCGGAAATACTGAGTTAGGGATCATTCTGTGTTATTTATGACGTGATTTACTCTTAGAATTATAATAAATAATCAATGCTACTTTTTTGTGTGTTTGGTAGCTTTACTGTTATCGATATCCATCCATCAGCATTTGAAAGTCCACTGCTGGACATAGGCTTCCCCTAATCTTCGCCACTTCGAGCGGTCCTGAGCCATCTGAATCCAGCGGTTACCCGCCGTTTTCTTCAGGTCATCAGTCCACCTGGTTGGGGGGCGGCCTGCACTCCTTTTGCCCAGACGTGGTCTCTATTCGAAGACTCTTCTACCCCATTCGTTGTCTGTCCTACGAAGGATGTTATGTGATGTTATGTTTATACATGATGAAAAATATGTAATAATGACGCTTTCTACACTCATATACCTAACGGATCGAACCCGGGACCCTCTGCGTGGCAGCAGGCACATGATATGCGTGAATATACGAGGTGACCGTTCTGTCTTTCTGATTGTCAAACGGTGATATAAATAAATACCAGGCGAAGACTAGGAACAACTAATCTCGGTATTGAAAGGATGAGAATCATTGTTCTTGATTGAATTTGAACTTCTATGGTGTAATATCAAACAAATAAGTGCTTCTAAATACTACAACGGTGAAACTAAATTGCTCTGAAAATCAATATTTATTGCGTCCGCACCGATACGCGGCCTAAATGATAACGTCCATATTGAATTTATCACGTTGTGGTGCATTAATATTACTTTTTATCTTTTATCTCTCACACAATGTTTGGGTCACACGTGGATTGTCAAGTACTTTTGATACGATTTCCTACAATCACAGTGTTTGTAGTTTTTTTTATTATATAATTATATCACTCGTGATTATATCACTTTACAGTTGCTTTCAAATTTAACTAAGTTTGAAATCAAGAGTTTTATTTTTTAATTTTTACTAGTCGACCCGGCGAACTTCGTTCAGCATAAAAGTCGAAAATCTAAAATTATCCGTCTTCCTCCACTACATTATGCATGTACATACATACATTAAAACCTTCTTCTTGAATCACTCCATCTGCCAGCCGAAACCGACTTTGTTTTATACTATGTAGAAGATGAAGAAGCTGAAGTAACATACAAACAATGAGTATACAGTTTCATCTGATGATGAATAGTTCTTGCATGAATACTTGTAATCAATTCCATATAACAGCGGTCGTTAACAATTTAGTGACTGGTGCCACATTTTTATTATAATTAAGACTGATAGTAAAATGAAATGTCTTTATTTTGTATAGGCCTACGGGGGCACTTACAAATTGTCAGTTACATTTTTTTTTACACTACCACCGGTTCGGAATACGACCTCAACTGAGAAGATCCGGCAAGAAACTCAGCGGGTTTGTCTTTTTTTCTTATTTATATTCAATTTTTTTTTAATATTATTACAATCATGTTTTTTTTTACATGGTAATGAAAGTTAGCTCCAGTAGTAAATGTAATAAGTAACTTCCGATAACTTTAGTCTTACCTAAAGTTGGGCACAGACACTGCTGCCCATGAGGACTAAGGAAGTTTAAATGTATGATTTTAAACTAATATTATCGCGGAATATGTATGAATTTTATTATGTAACGGGTGCATTGATAGTGGTCACGCCCAAACTCACTGCATAAAGAAATTCGAAAATAAATATAATATCGTAAGTACTCGATACAGAATAAAATGTATAACTTGCCTCAAGTATATCTATCTCCCTTACTAAACACATACACCGTACGTCTGAAGGAAAGCCACATTCTGAAGGGATTTGGCATTTGAGGGAGAAAAAAGAACGCGTTCATAATCATCAAACCTGTTTTAAAAGACAATAAAGTGTTTTAGGGTTTTTTTTTCAATTAATCCAGCATGATGCTTTCATATAAAAACATCACCCTTTTCAATCCATTATCCAATTTCGTTCATATCGAACTAAATTGGTCCTAAAATCAATATTCATTGCGTGCACCGTTGCATGACCGATATGGTACCGGTCTGTTTGATTTATCGCCCTTCGAGGATAATTCGATACTGAAAACCAACATCAAACTCATGAATTGTGACTAATACTCTCATACAATGTCGATATTCGTATATTAATCTACGGTGAAATATCTGGCAAAAGTATGTTTTGCCAGATATTTTAATATTGTTTTAACACGTATGGCCGCACAGTGTGATACACTGTTTACAAGAGGAGTAGCAAATAACCAGACCCTGAAAAAGTCTAAACATAAATATCGTAAGCATTTGTTGCGTTTCGATAGGTGTGGTTGCCGGCACACTTTCACATGAGGCGACCATCATAGTCCTCGGGAGTAGCAACGCATCAGTGATTGACTGCAAATGGAATCCATGTTCTGTATGTAGTTGATTACAGATGCCCATTGGCGTCAGCGACCACTTACCATCAGGTGGACTGCATGCTCGTTTGCTATTTCAGTCAGATAAAAAAATCTATCTAACTGTGAACAAACCATTGAACATTGCAAGGTGGTAGAACGTATGCGAGACAGAACCATCAGATCGTGATAATAACCGCAGGGCCGCTCGAGTCATATAAATATATGTATATTTTATTCCAATAAATATTTAGCATTAAATAATAGTATCCACTAATTTAATTAATTTTGTACAACGTAACAGGGCAATTGGACAAAAGAGGACAATTATTATCCCATATTGTTAAAATTATGTGTTAATGGCACCAAAATAGTTTGGTAAAGCTATTGTTAAATACATTGCAATACAAGTTATTACAAGTCAAAGAGTTATTTTATTTTAATTTTACTAAGGACTATAACTATAACTTTGTATTATTATTACGAGTATATTACGTAGCTTTATTATTTTAATAAACTGTTAATAAAATTGTTATAATTATTATGATTCAGATGTTATGAACATACATAAAGTAGCAACGCATCTGCGGTCAACCTCACACAAGGCTCATAATCTAATTTGGTATTAATTGCAGATGTCCATGGCTGGCTTCTTTAATAAAAACTACACTTACTGCGCTATTAGTGCATATTAAATGCCCTTTTCTTATTTTCTTTGTTTCTTTCCAGGGGTTGCCTATGTAGCACTAGGATTAAACAAGGTCATTAGTTTACCTTTGACATTTGTACCAAAATGAAATAAGTTCTGTAGATGACATACGACCAAGTATCATTTATTTAGATTACTTAAGTCATAAGGTTCTCCAACAAAAGTAATATTAGTTGAAGTAGATTCTATAAATAGATAAATCTCGTAAGTAACTTTAGCTTTAAGCAACATAAATACATAAACAAAACTTCATCAGATGTACGCAAACTAATCATTATTACACTTCGATTGTTTAACTTGTTACCTCTAAGTGAATGTTTCAATCAATTTACCATTCGCGAAACCAATAACAAGCCATTGAATTCCACAAATGTAAACGTTTTCAGTTAAATCAGCGTTGAAAGCGAAAATTACGCCTCTTTATTAAGCGACGAACGCTGAAATATCAATTCGGTAAATTACTTGCCCTATTATGAAAGGGTAAACGAAAGGAATATTTTATAGGGTCTTTAGATTGTGTAACGTTAGTTATAACAGTCGTCAAATGTCTAAAATCGGTAAATGTTCTAAGATTATGAGCAGAGAAACAATACTATTCAATTAAAGATACTAGCGTCACCTATCACCATCTTACGTAAAGTAGTTCAACCATTTCGATGGAAAGGTGCAGATGCCGGCTGACTTACATAAGAGGCGATCATTTTGGTCCTCAAGAGTGGCGACATGTCTGTAATTACCTATTTCTGGCGTGAAGCATTCTTTGCGTTTGTGAAGGGTGTCGTTGCCGGCATACTTTCACATGAGGCGACCATCATAGTCCTCGGGAGTGGAAACGCATCTGTGATTGACTTCAGATGGAACCCATGTTCTGTATGTAGTTGATTACAGATGTCCATGGGCGACAGTGACCACTTACCATCAGGAAAGTGATCCGCATAAGTGCATCGCGTAAGTGGACTGCATGCTCGTTTGCTACCTCTGTCAGATATTAAAAAAATCTTGTAATATAGTTTCCCGTTACGCTTCGACGATGAAACAAGAGCTTTAACAGACGATCTCTGAAATATTAAAGAGCCATTTACGAATTTACGTTCTCATTAAATAGCACTCCTCAACAGTGATCATTAACGGAGGTATTGTTACGCCGATGGCTATTAATTTCTCATTATGGAGCCAATGTTTGTAGGATTTGTCTATTATTTTATAGCTTCGTATGTTTTTATTAACAATACAATAAGTAGGTGTTAATATTTCATTACGCTCAGGCCTCACATCTAAATTAAATAAGGCTTAATGTGTGGATATTTAATTATGAGTTTATTTGATTAATGGATTAGCTTATAATTAAATGGATAATTTTGGGCGACGAGAAATGATTAACGAAATATTATGTTGTTAATTAATATTTCGTAACATTTGTCGACATTTGAAGTTTAAAAGGTTTTACTGATAAATGTTAAATCTCTCTATCAAAATCCACTCAGTTATTTACTTTACTTACTCAAATAATTTACTTTCTATAAAGCCGAGCTTTTTGAATTAAATCAGCATATTGTGGTGTAAAAGCTTCGCTCTTTTGAAATTTCAATCAAAATAACAATTTAATTCGTGTTCAATGACGATTAAATGCCAATTCAACGTTTAACAAATTAACATTATCATTAAATGGCGCTCATCGCTCCAAAATGATAATTATCATTAAATTACTCAATCTCCCGCAATGATCATTAGTGAAGGTATTGTTGAAGTCGATGGCTATTAATTTCCCATTGCCAAATAAATTCCGTGTGTTGGAAGATTTTATCTTATCTCATTACGCGTTGATCGCGAACTGAAATATTTATGAGCGATTCCAAATCTATATTTGTTCGATAATGTCCGTGTTAATTGCTTTGTGAATAATACTTTAACCTTATATTTGCCTAGAGCATTCAATTTCTTTGTTCATGTGTTGATTAAATTTTACTGGTTACAATTTTTGTTTTCATTTCCAGATTTTAGCACGTGTATTACCTTTTATTATTATCTTTTGATTTTCGAATATGAAAAAATCCGTTAACATGTATTATTTTCTATTAAGTAATTCAGATCATTTCAAACATGATTTTAAATAACCTTTACCCAATATATAAAGTAGTTTGTGTAATTCTGAGGTTAAAAATGTCTTCAACGTTGGAAAACCTGTGAAGGCTCTATCAAACTATTATGCTTCGCTTGTCGGATTGATTTTAATTGCATCTAGATAATCGGCTTTAGGTTCCCATAGGACCCTAATCTTACGGAAATTGTACCTACTCAGAGTAGACTATGTGTAGGTATTTGTCAGGCAATTACAAAATTATATCTACCTTAGGTTCAGTAAATAGGAACATTTGAAAAGTGTCTGCAATAAGTTTACACCAATCTTGTTTTTGTTTTTCAAAAAACCTATTCAATGGAATTGTACTATTTATACAATAATAAATATTACATAACGGCTTTAAAGATATTTTGATTGAAATGTTTGTCTATATTTAATATGGATAACGAATTCATTTCTGATCTCATTTTAGTCAGAATTATTTTAGAACGTATAAATATTGTTTCTGTGATATCCTCGTATATTAGATCTATTAAAATGTTTGTGTTATTTAAAAAATCATTATACTTTGTCATTGGAAATTACTGTTTGTGTATTCTTACATTATTTATTTTTTGTGGTATCTTTCACAGATCTTTCGTTTGTTACAGTTGCCTGAGTCCTCGTTCAGCCTATTTCTACGAATTTCCTCCTAGTGGTAAGTTTATGAAAATTGTATCTTCAATATAATTTAAGTTTCTTGTACTTTGTCCCGCCAATTAATATAAGCATTTTTGACATTTTTTATTTTGTATTGAGTGGTAAATTTTCTTTATCCATTTACAAACAATATTATATTTTAAAGGATGAATGTAAGATTTGAAGAATATAACAGTGACTCAGAAATTATTGAATTAGAACTCAGAAATTATATCTTAATACAGCAATCGGTAAAATATTATTACTGTTATATAATACTACAGATTATATGTAATTTATAAGAAAATCTTTGAAACATCAGAGGAGACAGGCTTTTCCATGATATAAATTGACGTTTTGAGTACAGAGTATTATTAAATAAATCAAAATCGTGAAAGTTTTTTTTGGAATTGCGGAAGAATACTAACCAAAATTAAATTTCGCAAATGAACCCTTACAAGCAGGTTAATTGGGCGAACTGATTGTCTCGGTTGTCAACTGTGATACATATCCAGTGCGCTCCACTTTGTCTTTAATTACCTGTGACCGACTGTGGTCATTAACGAAACCAAATTATCTTTGCATAAAGAAACAGTTGATATTTCCTTAAAACTTGTGTTAGTACTTTACTATCTTGTAAAAAGTCGCGCTTATTTTTAGATTTAGTTATAGATGAATGAATACATATTTGACATGAAATGTGTAAAAAAATTATCTGTCACTATTGTATACTGATACGGGAACTTACAAATTGTTAATTAGTTCTGTTTGTCTATCTCCTATCTACCTACAAGTTAATACCTAGATCAAAGACACGACTTAAATGAAGAAACTAATTAAATTAATCCATTATACTATTTTAAAATATATCTCTCTCTTTACCTAAAAAAAACTAGTGTACAAAAAATGTTTGACGATATTTTTATCTGAAACCTGCTTTCTTTAGAATTATTCTGACACCTCTTAATATAATACCAAAATACATCAGCACCATTTTCTTGCTTGTTACTCATCTTTGTATTCTTCTAGATAACTGCCTCGGCACTGCCAAGAAGAAGGTAACGACGTTCTCAAGACTGCTGCGTGGACTGAAGTCCCACAGGAAAGAAAAGCACGGCTCCTGTTCTCCGAAACACTCACATAGTCCTCGACAAGTAGTGCCACCTCAACGAGTAAGTTATAAAGTATTTTACTTATAGAATTTTCACTTTTAAGTAAATAAAGATTAACAGCGATAAGATATTTCTCTATTTTTTGGTCATTGTTAGTTACTGGAAGGCTATGATCATTATCTAAATAATCCTCTTCTATTGTGTCACCTTGAAAATGGAGATTAGTAAAAATATTGTTATTTATATTTTTTTGTCTTTTCGCTACACCATTTCGAATGTTTAGCTAAACATCGTAATAAAATATTAAGGACTGTTAGGAAATTTTCATTACGTGTTTGTTGTAAAATAATGTTCGTTATTCAAGTCGTTATTTTTACTGAAATTTCACAAAAAATAAATTAAAACTCATAGCCATATATATAACAGATAGATGTCAAATATTTAGTTTAAAATAATGGAATTAATGTTTAAAGATTTAATGTAGGCAAAGGTTTAAATAGTATGAATGATGAATTAAAGGAAGAATTAAAGATTTTAGTTAAACTTAAGGTCTTACAGAGTGACAAAATGTTTGCACCGATTGATGCATGATACACAACAGTAGAATTATCACTTAGCACGATAACCTTGGTTATTGATGCAAATATGAGTTCTAGGATTCTAGCAATAGACGTTGATTTAGCGTGTGTGTTTTAAGTCAACATTTTATTTTAACGAGTGTGTTGTATTGTTAATATTTGTTTTAGTATAAGTTACTAATTATATAGAAATTACGGAAAGGTAGTTCCCACTATTAATTAACATTGAGATTAATGTACATTATTGACCTAAAATATTCCAACCCTACTGATAATATCAATTTCCTGGAATGTTCTAGATAATGGGATAGAATATCCGAGTGAACACTAATTATCCTATTATTATAGTGTCCATTGGGATATTTATTTAGTAATAATCATTTCCTAGTAATAAAATAGACAATCTGAGATTTTATAAAAATGAGTATTAAAATTTGATTTAATAAATGGTAGTTTTAGCATAATTTAGCCCATGTAATTTTGAACGAAGAAAACTAACGGAAAGGAAAAATCATAAAGTACGGATAAAAATCTTATGAAATTATTTTGAATAGTTCACTGCAATAGCGGAAAAAGATACAGTCGCATAAAATACAAATATAAGAGCGGGGAAGAGAAGTGGTTTCATCGTGAAATCAAGTGAGTCTGTAGAAAGCGTTCTCGGGGAGGAGATAGACGTGAATGCGACGGAAAGGGATGTAGCTACAGACGAAACGCGATTTCTCGCTACACACAACAACGGTGTGTAACCGAATCTTAGCGCAAGTACTACGTAGGCGCCCGCTCGGGGCGTCTGCGTTCCTTTTTTTCATACATTCCCTTTACCCCCATCCGCCATTATGTAGATCCGGCGCGACGCCGGTCCTTCTTTGACATGTACTCGGAGCAATTAGTATGACGCGCCTCGCAACCCGTGCGAGTTTATGCATACCGTTATGCGTGCTTGCATATGCGTATAATGAAAATTACAGCGGCCATTGTCGCTTCATACAGTTGTTAATGCACACCCCGGCTCTAGACTACTAACTACCCTGCCAACCTCTGTCTCGTATATTTTGCCGAATATTGCTGTGAAACCATTATTAGTAGCTGTTGGTCCGCACCACCCGACAACTCATTCGAAATTCTCATCATGTTGATGATCTCTATTTTCGTAATGATGCATACCGTGTCGCTTTTGTAAATATGCCAATTTTATATGGTGGGTTACATCGCTATGGGGTCGTTTTGAATTTTAATGGTTATGTCTGCGGTTTGAATGTTTGAAATATAATCACATCACCAGTTTTACCATTTTCATAGTTGTTAAATTTGTCTTACTCAGGATTTCATTTTAGATTTTAATTACGAACGATTCTATTCGTATTCGTACCCCGTCATGTACGACGGGGTACGAATAATACATCTTGAGTATTTCAAGTAGCTCTCACTTCGACCTAGATTAGAACAAAAGTGGCCCGAGAGAGCTCATAAATATTCTTTGTATCATAAGGAGCGGAGTGATTACATACGCATATAATGGAAGGAGCTCTATTAATATCAAGAAGAACAATTCCGAAGCCCGCTCTCGTTAGATACGCAACTCATCTCGGCGGAATTAAGTGCTACATTTTTCCACGTCCACCTATATTTATTAATCTTCAGAGTGGGAAGGGGGGTACGTCACCGCATGCCTTTTGAGAAATGACGGCTGCCAAAGTTAAGTCGGTTGAGCCAAGGCGACGGCGCTCGGGCGCTTGAGTTATGACCGTTTGTGTGGAGAACGGATAAAGACCATTAGGGCGCGGTATAATCCTTATCGGGCAACTTGCACTTAGGATTAGCCCTGTCAGAAGTTGCTTTTTTCGACTGTTGCCCGAGCCGTGTCCGGTTGTGATTAGCGGATTATGAGAATGATTTATGTAAGAGTGCCGGGGACGGCAATAATATGGTATTACTTTATTTTCTATACCTTTCAGATCTTTACCTTTCGTAAATCATCGTCTTCAAACAATTATTCCATACTGCTACTGCTTGGCACGGGTCTTTCTCAGATTGACAGAATTTTAGGCCATATACCACCGCCCTTGCTTAGTGAGAATTAGCAAGGTCATACAACTTTGAGAATTTTTTACAGAACTGTCAGGTGTGTAGATTTCCTGATGATATTGTTCTCCACTGTTAAAGTATTTCTAATACCCGCATCATCTTCAAAAAATCAGTAGTGCTTTTAATTCGAACATCGGACTCTCGATGGAGAGACCGAGGTTCAACCATTAGGCTATCACTGCTCATAAGCAAAAAAACCGTATATTTTGAGCAGCGACCTATTTTTGTGGGAATTATTTACGTCAAATATAGGACGCAATTACTCACCCAAGCGATAAACATTATGAGGTTATGTTAAAAGTTAGATCGTCAAACAGTAGCAGTCTCGTATATTTTCCTAAAACTCCACATTGGCACCTTGCCCTACCAGCATTAACGTCTTCTTGTGGGATATTGTTGCTACTATTCAGGCATTATGGCTTTGTAGATCCACGATATCGGTAATAAAACTTTATATTGGAACACAGCGGTGCCTTTGCTAACGTTCTGACGCCCGTAAATACGTAACGTCGTGTATCGATAGGATTGTACTGCGTTTTCTTACGGGAGCATATTTTGTTTTATTACGAATAACATTCTGTTCTACGATATTGTTTTTGACTTTAATAGACTGGTATTCAAGATTTATAGTTACTTCTGATACTTGTAGTATAGTTTTGTAATTGTTTTGTATAGATATAAAGTATTCTATCGTTTTAAGATGCGTGATGCGTAGGAATTTGTTTATTATTATTTTTTTGTTTTTCTTCCGTTTTTCGTTTAAAGTATTAATATATTTTGGTACATTCCTATAGTATGTAAAGCAGTAATTTAATAGTGTTCTAGGATAGCTCGACAAAGATGTAAGTTAGGTATTATTTTGATTAACTAATTCTATTTGATCGACGATCCTAGTATGATACGTCTTTTAAACTTGACTTCAGTAATTTTCCTTTAATACCTACCACTTTAACGGTTAAAATAACGTAGCGTGTTTAAAACACACATCAGTCTTTAACTTTTAAATTCGAACAACCAAAACTTTTTAACGCCGGAGACAGGACTTTGCCGTTCACCACAATGAGTTTAGTACCGTGTTGTGAGTTAAGCCTTAAGAGGATTGCGGTCTCGGGTTGAAAAGTCCGATTACTGGATCGATATTACAAAGGTTATGATACGAAGATGGAGCAGTGCTCATGATAAGAAACGTGATGCATAGTAAATTGATATAGGATGCCGCTGATTTTAAAGTAAAATGAGAATAAGTGTGCCTGTAGATAGTAATATAGTTGGAAATGTAGTAGTAGTGAAATATTATTACGTTAAAGTAGAATTTAAAATAATGCATAACTCAGTTTCCATAGTTATAAAAATACTAGGTCAAATAGCTACAAAGTTAGAAGTGAACAACAATATAATTATAAATTGTAAAACAAGATACACTAATTATTTTTAATACCTAGATAATATCCAATTTATTTAATTATAATACATTTCATGACAATTATATTTCTTGAAACTTATTAGTAGATATTGTACTATGTAAACTTAACGAATCAAGTACTTATGAATGTAATTATGATAAAAATATTTTGTTCCAGTTACTTCAATACATTTGTGTGCAATATAATGAAATCTTAAGTTCAATGAACCGTTAATATCTGCAAGCGTATCTTTTAACAAATGTTTTCAATACAAGCAAAAGTTTCAACAGAAAAGGAAGACCGGATCGAGTCCAAAGAAATTGACATTAGGGATTGATACTATCGATTTGAGAAATCGATACATAAAGATAATATGAAATCTATAATTATCACCATATTGCTTGATTTATGTTTCAAAAGTAAAATGTCAGTCGGTAATATGTTATGTATGTTAATTTATAAAAGGTTTTAATTAATATTTACGTATATTAACACTAGCGTTATAGTAATGTTAAACTTGTTCTTTATTTAAAGGATGTAGGGCAAACATATAATACTTGAATTTAAGTCATAGAAAAAAAACTGAATAAACGTCTAAATGTTCATTTATTAATAAATACAATATAATATTCATTTTATTATGTAACGGGTACGATTTGAGTGTCACGATACGCACTTATTGAATTTCTTTCTGCCGATATTTCAGTAGGTTATCTACAAATTTAATGCCAGGATCTGGGCCCTGTACTTTTATGTTTTTATCACCCATGACTTTCCTAGTTAGGCTTAGTATTAATTTCGTAATCATAAAGTTCATCCCCGTTTATTATATTAAAGTTTGGAACTGAAGTTGTTCTGGGGCGTTCTAAATTATAAATTTCGCATTTATGTTAGAATATTGAGGATTGTGTTCATATTTACATGTTCCTGACATCAACAATTCTAATGTTTAAATTATAATAACATCGATTATTATATATCATAACTCAAGAAAAATCGATTTTTAAAAGACCACCCCTATTTCATAAAGTTTGCAACTAAAGTTGTTGCTGGTACATTTATCATGTTTACAGTGGAAATATTTTCAGAGCTGTGCTTTTGACACAGATTACTTTCTTTGTGTATTCGCGACGTGAGAGTTTATTTAGTTCAGCCGTGTTATGCATTTGTATTAAAATAACTGGTATTATGCAACGTGAGGTGGTTTGTTATGGGTCACGTATGTAATTTTATAAATTGTAGTTTGAAGAACAAGACAATACGTAATACTTCAGTTGTATGAATTCTAATTCAAAAGTAATTTAGACATCAAAGTGGCATTATGTTGGAAAAATATGAAATTTAATATGATTATTATTATTTTACTAACAAAAATAATACTTAGAAAGACTTTTAATAATTTGGAAAATCCTTGTAGAGTTAATTTCCTTCCCAGATGGGCGGGTGGGCCCATGGGCGGGTGGGCCCACCGCTCCGTCTAGTCTTTACGACGCTATGCGACCACACATACAGCCGTCCTCTCTGGGATTGCCTGGCTGGAGGGTTCAAGCTTCCAATCCAGCCGCCCACATCCCCGAAAGTCCCTTTTAGTCGCCTCTTACGACAGGCAGAGGTGCCTTAGCCCTATTCTAATTCCGGAGCTTCAAGGACTATCACCAGCCCTTAGACCTCCTATTGTAAAAATATACTTACTTCTTTGTAGGGTTTTGTCACATCGCATGCCAAGCGTTATTGTGGCTTATTACTATAATTATTCAAGACCGCCACAATACACGCTATTAAATTGTTTTTATCAATTACTTGACGCAATATACCACAACACTGTCACAATATTCAGTATAATGACAAAGGATTCTGGCGTAGACAGACATAATTTGAAATTGATAGACACTTCAGAACGTCAATTATCGGGAGCTGTAATTGGCATCTGTAATTACAAATAGCTCTGGGAGACCGTCTGTTATTATTTGGCAATAAATAACATAGTTCATAATCTTTGAACAAAATGTTTGGGTCAATAAATAACGGGCCATTTATGTCTTAATTTAGCATTAAAGTTATTGAAATTTCAAACCAAATATTACTTTACAAGAAAATCATGAGCAATCTTATTTAGTATGACTTTAGACTGAACATTTTAAGTTTTTGATTCGGTTCTTCTGCAGGATGGGAGTTGCAATCGACCATCAAACCATCTGATGGTAAATGGCCACTGCGGCCCATGAACATGTGTAAAAGAACTTCATGTAATAACGTGCTTTATCTAAAGTCAATCAGTTTACTTCTGGAGAATATGAAGACTTATAAGATTGACGACCCGCGTGGCAGTTTGGTTAGCATACAGGCTGTCGTGCAGTGGGTTCCGGCTTCAATTTCAGGTCGGACAGGTATCTGAATGATGAGTTTAGATTCTTGTTCTGGGTCTGGGTATTTGCGTATTCGTCTTTGTGTGTATCCTTGGCACCCACGACACAGGAGAAAATCCTACTGTGAGGCTACGAGTGTAGAAAGCGTTTTTTTTTTATATACAAAACTGTGTTTTTTGTACAATACAGACAATATTGTGTATTAATATTCAGTTTACTCATCGATAAAGATAGGGATAATTTGGTTGAATGATTTGATAACTGTAATTATCAAAAGCTCTGATTACCAGTCTTAATTGATGACAACACAGACAGACTTAATTACGGTCATAATATTGTTTCAGAAACGACCTCAATGAATACGAAATTGAGATCGCTTCTATCTTAATATTTAAATTGATAGTGATAAATTAAATTATTTGCATTTATAAACTGTTCGCGTCTACAATCTATTAGCATAATTAACGTTTGATTTACTGTTGTTATTATAGGTGCCTAATGAAAAATTTTTGATTAATTGTTACAGCATTTAATATATCACATATCTTGAATATCTTTGTTTTTTACAATATTCACATAATTGCTGTGAGTTTTATAGCAATGCTTATCATTATCATACTCTATATTTCTAAGCAGTTCTTGCGTTTCGGTGAATTAGCGTGGTTGCCAGCTCATTTTATTGAGGGTCGGGAGTGGCAACGCGTTTGTAATTGACGTCAAATAGAGCCCTTGTCTATGGGCGACAGTGACCAGTTACCATCAGGTGGATTGCATACTCGTTTCATTGCTTCAATGTAAAAAAACCGTTCACTATGATTTTCCTGTTTCATGAAAACAAATACGAAGACCCAGGTCCAGAAATAATCTAAATCAAAGTTTGAGATATCTGTCTGTCTGTCTGTCCGGGATCTAACCCACTGTGTATCAAACCTGTATGGTAACCGCGCGACCGCGGGTCATCAGGTCATTGTATTAATATTTATCCTCAATCCTAATCGTATTGCAAACAAATTATCAATAACTAACAAGACACAAAGCACCACTGACATGCAGAAGCGAATCGCATACAAAACGATTTCATTTATCATCATCACTTACTGAAAAAAGCTAAGGATATTTGCATCACAATGACGGCGATGTAGGAACGAATCAATTAATCATAGGAGGTACAAAGCTCGCCCATTAACTTCGGACTTGATAAGGGCATAATGCGAATAGCCGACAATAGGCGTTTCTATAATGCGACAAAACCCGGAACTGAAAGTGTCTCTAAAATTTATAGCCCCGTTATCAAATTCACATACATTGTCACTTCGACGTGTTTCGGTGTTCCCCTTTGGTGACTTTCCATTTCCTTTATCATTTTCGATTTCGTTATGAATTGTAAAATGATTTGCCTTAAATTATGATTAAATTTCGTTGTCCTGAATTTCTAAATACTCATTAATATTTTTTTTGAATACTCATCTATGAGTTACTATCATACTATGAGCTAGATTGTTACAAATTAGATTTTAGTGCCAAATAATTATGTCAGATTTTAAGTGTCTATCATATTTTTATAACGTAAGAGATTAACAAATTTGAAAGTTAAAGGAAATAAAAAAAACAACCTATTTCGTTTTTCCCTTTTATTAACCTTTATTCATACTGAATTAATAAACTTTTCATCAAAAATTCCCAAAGCCCAAATTATTGTTATCTTTCTTGAATAGACTTGCTTAGGTGTATAGAAAAAGTTTATTTATTTACTTCGGAAATCCCTAAGCTGTTTACGTTGAATATGTCTTTGATAAGTTAGGATAATGAAAAATATTCCACTAGTTTTCTTATTTCTATTTTTTAATAGTGAGGTTTGCTATTTCACACATATATGTTTTATAGCTAATAAAACATATATGTGTGAAATAGCAAACCACTTAGAGCTACTGAAACGTACTGTAATCAAGTAATTTTTTAGTCTATTTTGTTTTTTACATGTGCATATTTTGCATTTATAATGGTGTTAGAGCAGTGATAGCCTAATGGTTGAAATTTGCTCTCTCGATCCGAGGTTCAAACCCAGGCACGCACCACTGATTTTTCTAAAATTATGTGCGTATTAGAAATTAATTATCACTGCTTTTCGGTGAAGAAAAACATCGTGAGGAAACCTACACACCCGAGAATCCTTTTAAAAAACGTTCTCGGAGGTGTGTGAAGTCCACCAATTCGCACTTGGCCAGCGCGGTGGACTATGGCCTATAGGCCTATAACTCTCATTTCGAGAGAAGACCCGTGACCAGCAGTGGTACAATAATAGGTTGAAGACAAATGGTGTTTGCATTTTAAGGTAAAAACGGAGGTTTGAATCAAGTTTTGCTTACATCACTGTTAATTTATCAGACCACTTGCAAACGTGATTTGTAAGAAAGTTTGAGCAGTATCAAGAAAGTTAGCACTTTATTTGCGGTTAATATTTATAAGAAAAATGACTAGTCGGCGCTTGATAAATGACCAAAATTTTTGGCCAACTTCGTACAAGTTTGATGATTTTTATAATGTTACTTTTTAGTTTATCTTGTTATGAAGATAAATATTACCTTAGTTTTAAGTTAGGTGTTAAGTTACGCAAAAGTCTTACGTTATTTGACAGTCGGCTAATAAAATTATGGGATGTTTATTTTTATTTATGTATTTTTTTTAAATGTACCCTAATACAGAAAAGAAATTGTCGTGACAAAATATTTATGAGATAATCGTCAGTTATCGTATAGTGAAAGTTACATACCTAATATGGATTATTAGACTGAGAATCGGAATAATGAGAATACGACTACGAAACCTGTGCCAAATGCATGTACGAGAACTTGCACCGCATTGTTGATAATGTAAATAGACGTGAGTCGTGCTAATCAAGAATAAACATCAAAATGGCTACCGATCCTATATTATACTCCACAGAAATGTTTCGTAGGAATTAGTAATAAAAGTATTTGTTATTGCTGCTAATTTTATCATTTCTGGACCATTCGATCTTACGAATGTTTCATCAAAAATTTAGTGATGTGCGTATATGTGTTGATCAGTACTAATGTGTTCATCATACTAACATATTCATTGTATTAATTAATCAATTACTATGTAGGTAACTAACTATGTAGGTGATCAAACATTAATTTATTAATTAATTTTTGATCACCTACATAGTTTCCCCTAATTAAATGATTTAAGGAACATTTAGTACACTTTCGTTTAAGTGTCTGTAAATAACGGAAACCATACGATGTTCAGCGACAAGATATCTAAAAATTATTAGAGGTAAATGGTACTTTAAACCATGAGGGTGTAAGGTATTTGTGATCGGACGTCATTTCGGTACCCTTTCTTCATTTGCGCGGCCCATAGTAGCTAATATTAACTTTTCTCAGGTCGACACCCCGGACAGCGTGCTCCAAAGTGGCCTTGGCCTTGGCCCCGGCCCAGATACGGCCTTGAGGTCCATGGTTGACCCCAGAGACTATGATCGCCTCCGCTTCTTTCAAATGAGTGCCGCCCAACCAAACACCTTCGAAGAGACGATACATAGGGTGAGCTGCTCGTTTTCCTGCTGTTAATTGATCTAATGTTTGTGTTGTATTAAAGTAATAGGCTGTTTAAAAATAACACCTTTTACAAGAGATGCCTTACGATTATCCAAAACATAATCAACTTAATTTATAAAGGAATACTGATTTCTCGATCGGTATTGACCGATACATAAATTTGTGAAATATTTTGTAAGCTTTAAATTCTTTTGTTTGTTATATTATTTAATTCTACTGGAGATATATTTTTTTCGATTACTGTTTTAAACGCAACTATTTTAGTAAATTACAATCGATGAATATTCAAATTGTTTTTTAAATTATACAACACAAACATACTGCCATTCAAATTATCAGCAGGAAAACTTTCTGTTATGCTCTGGATGGCAAAGCTTCTAAATTTATTAAGGGTTGTATCGTCATTTATGTATACAAACGATTATCTATAATAATGCTGTAAGCTTTTTGATATCTGTAACGAATATATCTTAAAGTCTCCTTAACGATAGTAGATTATGAAGTTGAATCACTTCAAAGATATAATCCTATTTAGCATTTTGGAAATTGATTTATTTTTTGCAAAAAATTTTAAAATTTAATTTGCCAACAGAGCCGTAACAGGAATAATCAAAATTCTAAATTTTTCCGCCATATTTTTGGTACACTTTTGGAATGTTCAAAGAATAGGAGGTGGATCTATCATTTTTGGCTGATTACATTTTATTCGGAAAAATCTTTTTTCACTCATTTTCATGTACATGTTTGTTAGAATGCTGTTTTAATAGCACGCTGTATTTTGCACAAATGTAGATTTCTGCACGTTATGCACGATCAAATAATTGTTTGGTCATTTATATGATAATGCATGTTCGCATGTTTTTTTAGTGATTTAAATTCGTTTTTTTTTTGTATATGTCTCATTTAAAAAAAAATGTTGCTGTAAACTGTGTTATTTGCGGATGTTTTTTTGTATCATTTGTGTAAATGACAGTTGTACTGCTTACCGCCGTTTTTGAGTTTGAATATTTTAAATGAATTTACTATTGCAGTTATATACATAGATAAAAGAATATACGTAGTTATGTGGCTTATAAAAAAAATAACCTTTTGAAACAATTCATCTTTTAGGATAACATTAAATAATATTTACTTTTTCTATAAAACAATATACGAAAATTTGAAATTGAAAGCCACATTTGTAGCTTAAAATGATATAATCTAATGTTTTTCCATGTTTCCAAGTAATTGGCGCCAAATCTTTGAATTTTGTAAATAACAAGCCAATTTAAGACTCATTTAGAACTTTTGTTGGCGTGTTTGAGTACAGGCATTTCCTAGTTGCTACAGCAGGAAACACTCAATTTACATTTTTAGCGCTTAAATTCTTTGCTAATGTGCCTATAGGGCCTGTAATTAACAAAGTATTTGTATAATTCTTTGAAAAAAATCTTTACGATATTCGATTACATATTATGATCACACATTAAATATTTATAACTCACTGAATTTGTGAGTAGGTATATACATTTTTTCTAAAAAAACGTTAATCAGTTTACAAATATATTCTTTGTTTTAAAATATATACTCATAAATAAGGTACTATTCTACTAATTCTTTATAAATACAGTACGTAATAAAAAAACAATAATCAATTTCTATTTATTTCTATTTAAATGCGAAACTTTGGGAGGACTTTCTTGTAACGTTTTCATGCGAAAACTACCAGTCGCTGTAATTTGGCACATACTTACATAGTTTATTTTTAATCATTTTTAACACATATAAGTGACTATTTCGGGCAAAGTCGCGGGAATAACCTACTATTCTATAAATCTTCTTTCTTTATAAACATGAATGTTTGTCTGTATGTCCTCTATAGAATCGTAAATTCACTTGATCTTTAGCAAAGTGGATATTGAGCTCGCGAAGGTTTCTGGTGTATTTTTTTTGTGATGGCGTAGCAACGCGCGCCGGGTACAGTTAGTTCTATAAATTATAAGCTTGTAGATTTTTAAGATATCATCCATCACTCATTTAGATTGTGTTCGTGTGTTATCAATGTTAGATTTTTTTACTATTTTATATTAAAAAACAACTTAAAAAAAAAAAAAAATTATAAAGACGTGCTAACAATTATTTTTGTTGCAGTTAAAAGTTCAGGAAGCTATGAAGAAGAAAGACAAATTGGCCAGAGAACAAGAAGAGGTAATTGTTTATTTTTTTTATTTCTAGTTTTATGGCATATAGGTACACTACTTCCAAGATCTTAGAATATTATCAGTATTACGTAAAACAAATACACAAATGAAATCGTGAGCTCGCATGGTAATTTAATTAAGACTTAAAAAGCTTCCTGTGAATGTGCTATCCCTCTAAATTATTTGGTCGGAACAAGTGTTGCATATAGATATCAAAATATTTTGGATTGCATATGCATATCAAAATATTTTGGTTATGAACTTCATCTATTTGTTGTCAAAACAGCAAGCATTAATAGCGTTATCCGGACTTTAAACACGTTATTATAACTATCAATGAATTATTAAGTTTATTGCTATTAAAAAAAAATCTTAAACATCGTATATTATTTACTTGATTTCATCACATATATCTGCGGGACCCAATGAATACGAGAGCTAATGGATCTCTCGTGAAAGTTGCTTAGTCCTACACAAAAGGTCCCCTTGTTTCGAATGCACACACTCATGCAAGCAGTAAGAGTGTATGCAGTGTGTGTATATACACACGCTAAAAACTAATCTGATGCGACTCACAGAGGCTATAATCTTGCGACCCGCGTTGCGATGCGAGCCTCTGGCTAATCGCACCCTAATCTCAAGCTAAGCCTATTAGGCAGTTGTATCGCTTCCCTGCAAAACTTTGGAAGCCCTTCACCACGCATTTCGTTTACTCGTAAAACTATGCCAACTCCACACCAAATTTATAAGACAACCGGCTTCAATAAAAATAAACTTTTTCCCATCGTTCCAAGATTCATTCTTTCATAACCAGACTTGGTAGTTACGACTTCTTTGATTAGAATCAGAGTAAAACCTTACTTTGGCATTGGAAATTGAAATTTTACAGCGATTCTAAAGATTTTAGAAACACGAATTACTTTGACCTCAAATTCTGGTGTTTTAACATGAATGCAAAATCAACAGCAATGACAACATAATTGTATTGATTATATTATTGCAATTGCGAAAATTGCAAATGTGTTCAAATTACTGTTACTACTAGGAGATTTTGCATCTTCCATGGACTACTAAAATATTTTCATGTTTTTGTGCAGTTAATATAAAATAACATAATAGCTGGAACTTGTTTTCGAATGTATACTTTTACGACTCTGTCTGTTCGCCAACAGCCTAACGATTTCACTACCATTCAAAAGTTTCTCTATGGGCCATTAACCATCATTGCCAAGAAGCTATTCGGTTCTTAGTGTTCAACAACATGAAATTTCATTTGCGCTGTCTTGCAAACTCCGCTTGAAAGGATGGCAAACTTACTAAAATTGTCGAAACTATCTAGAAATTTAAGAGAAATCAACATAAAGGCGAAACTAGCAGTGAGTCAGTAAATGGAAAAACATTTAAGTATTTGTTTAATCAAATCTACAAGCTCCTTTAAATCTAAGTATTTTTGTATTTACAAAATTCTTCATCTACCAATAGATTACTAATGTTAAAGTAAATGACCAAAATCTTCTGTACATAGTTACACAATTTGGATTGAATGTATAACGATCGTGATATGATGTATAATCAAAACATATTTATAAGACTTTCTTACTCGCTCCATTTCCGCAGAATAACAATTCGACCACTATTGTGATTATCTCAGTATTTATTTTTAGTTATGCCTTTTTCATTTTTTCTTGGCGACCCTACCCATGTACTCGGCACATCGCACGTCGCCTGGAAACAAAACGTGCATAAATTAACTTAATGTTCAATACTTTTCTACTTACGTGGAAGTGGTCGTTTTATTGCACCCCTTGAATATTTATTGTCTTGCTCGCGAATTCTAAAAAGTAAGCTTTATAAAAAATACGCAAAGTTCTCTTCGGCTGTTTATCACTTAAGGGGATCGTAAATAGGATTGTGCCCACGCAATGATCATGGTGGCTGTAAACTCGTTTTTTCTCACAATAACATTTGATTTGTTTTTGTATGTCACAAGAAAAATAAGATTTGGCATCGAAATGAAACTAACATTTTTAACATTATTTTCTCAGCAAAGATTCCTAAAAATAATATTTTTATCGTAATATTTTTAGTGCTTTTGTTCAAAATTACTACTTTTGTTACAGATTTTGAGAGACATAAGGCACGGTCTCATGAATATGGGACGAGACGGAGTCCGGGGACCGTTTGGAGGTATGTCTTTTAATTCTTAATGGTGTATCTTGTTTATGCTGTCGAATTATAATTGT
The DNA here is from genome assembly GCA_949699795.1 of Spicauda simplicius. NCBI lineage: Eukaryota > Metazoa > Arthropoda > Insecta > Lepidoptera > Hesperiidae > Spicauda > Spicauda simplicius. The sequence goes on from OX453062.1 coordinate 16,518,136, forward strand.
TGGATGTTGTCTCAACTAAATTGATATGCCCCTTTTTTAACTTCATAAACATAATACTTATGTTTTTTGGTTTGTGACTGTAAGTTGTTTTGCTCTTTAAATAAGATCGAGAATAATATCTTTTCTGTACAAATAACAGCTAAACATGATTTTAATTGCACACAAATAGTTTTACTAAAGATATATAATAGGTTAATAATAGGCATTAATCATGGCTAATTTATGCACAGGACCTATTAAACTATAAAGGATTATATCAATGATTACTATGTCTTTATTTATGACTAGGTTATATTTGTTTATATTTAATGGAATTTAAAAAAAGAAGTTTATACTGATATAAATTTATCTTTCGCATAAAGAAAGTCCCATAGCCACGAAGTTTAAAAGAAATCGCATTTTTTTATGATTTTATGTTTTCATTAATTGTTTAAAGCTCTGTTATTGTGATAATATTAAAAAGGCGAGATGCCTACCTGTAACTCGCCACTTTTCTTTGATGTTAGGTAACTTATACAACCATATTTGTTTCAATCAATATTATTTATGCATATTGAATATCAATAAACGGGAGTTAACAACATACATTTCGTTGTTGATAGCGATCGTAGCCAATTGAGGGGCTTCCGTTGGTTATGGGTAGGGGAAGATACCGTTAGCTGGCCTTAGAAGTATTATTTTACTTAGGGCAGTATCAGTTTTGTTGAGACGTTTCTATATGAATATAATATACCTAATAATAACGGATCAGTGTCTCAGTATCTGCTTATATCTTATGTGTCAGTGTTATTGATTACGTTGAAACAATGATTAATGATTTTAAGACCAATAACTTATTTTAAATAAATAAAAAAGAGGATCTCTGAGTTATTTGAAATTGATAAAATAAATATAAAGTCCTGATCATTGTTTGAAATATATTGGCTGTTCATTGTCTAGTTGCTTATGGTATTTTGACAATTATTTCGCTTCAAAATCGATAGTGTTATTTTTGCTTTATCTGTTAGGAAATAGTTTAAATGTTGGATACCAAACGTTATTGCAGTTTAGCCAAGCATGATGCACGATGAAATACATGAAAGTATTGTTCGATAATCAGAAAAAAAACATTTTTCTGAATGTCAACGTTACTCAAGCGTGTTTCATCGGTTGTCGTGGACAGCTGAATAACTAAAAAAAGCTAGATTAGTCTTCAAAAACTCGCCAGCATTATCCCATTCTTACGTAATGCAAATGAAAATTAGTTATCAACTAGATATATTTCTATTGCGCTTTTGTATCTGCGATAAATTTTGTGAGGTTATTCGTCAAAGTCAAAATATCGAAGCGTCTAGAGTTAAATTATGATTTACATTGGACCATAAATTTTAAGCATGTTCCTTGCACGATGTTTTGACACCTAATTTATTGGTCAACTTTGCGGAATGCTTATTTTTGATAATGCCATTGATTTATCGTTCGGTATCATGTTATACGTGTACGGTTTGCTTTCGATGTGCATCTTTCATCAATCATTTTATAATTTCTTTATGCAAATGGGATTTGAATGTCTTACGAAAGTAAGGCCTACAGTCATGCGCGATCACGGCATGAGATTACAACTAATAAATAATAAATCAATAATTCAAAATGAAATTTTAATTAAATGCAAATATAAAATAACAAATACAGTGAACCCATCTCCATTCATCAAGATGTTTAATTTGCGACAAAGTGCTGAATGCATGTTGTATACAATGTTTTGCATCAACCACGCACGGCTTTCCGATGTTCGTACACAGCTTGCCGCAGTGTTGCCAGTGAAACCGCCACTATGTGGGAGGTCGTTACGGTAAATTTTTTTGCATTTTGTTGGCACGTACATTTTTATTTGCACTATTAATGCTATGCAACAAAAGTTTAACTGGTGACTCGTTTACAGACGACACGTATATGTACGACGATGAAGCGAGAGGGCTATCGGGAAGAGGCCACTGGTATGACGAGCCGCCGTATGAGAGCGATCCGGAGGACTTTCTCATGGGCGGAGGAGCACCAGCAGCATCGTTTCAAAATGGTCGAGTTTGTTTCACCCTAAACCTTCGAAATGAACCTAGGGGTGAAGGCGTGATATCGTTGCGAAGCGCTGGAGATATAAGCTTAGCGAGAGCCCCGCGAAGAGGATTAATAATTCCACAGAGCGGCCCCTACCCAACCACTGTGATCCCCTTGCGAACGTCGAGAGATCGGGAGAGCGGGGATTACGCCGCATCTGACATCCAATCTATAGGTTCGAGGTTGTCTGGCATTTCGCTGGAATCCAGTCGCTCGGAACGGGATTCACGGAGAGGTTACAGGCAAATGTCAGGCTATCGGATAGGAATAGATCCCTTATCGCCCGCTTCTTCGGATTACGAAGATCAAGAGAGCGAAACGGATTCGCAACACATAGCCACTGTGCATAAGGTAAAATTATTGCGGTAACAAGATTTTTTAAATAGAAGTGGAAATAAACCTTGCTCCCAGTAAATATTGCTTTTGATTTTTCTCTTCCCGATTAACGTCTTTTATCCTTCGTTTCAGTCAGCCGAAGAATGCGAAGGGGTGTCCAATTTAGCTGGCAAAGTGCGCGGTCTACGGCAAGATGTTCAAAGAAAGATCTCAAGACTAAGACAAGAGAGAGGCCCTGAAGGCTCGGATAGGCGAACGAGTGGCGATCAAGCGTTTCCATGTTCTAATAGTTCTTTTGAAAGTCTTCCCAGCGGATCAGGCAGTAGTGAGTGGATTTATTGATTTGTCTGTGTTATAATATTATAAATGTTTGTAAATAAGAATGTCTTTCCTTTCTCTGCACCATAACGCCCGACACACCACTTACAGATAGGATCGTTCTTGTACATACTATCAATTCCACTTTAATAAGCCTATCCTTACTAATATCTCTTTGAGACGGTACTTTGAAATAACAACAGTCCAAGAATCATACAAAGATATACAGGTATTTTTTTTTCATTTTTCTGTGGCAGGAATAGAAGTAGCGTATAATCTAGGCTTCTAAGTTTACAAATATTTATGTACAGGCACACAAGCATTGGTTCGCGCCGGTAGTAATCACTCCTCTCTCTCGGCAGAAGAAAACATAGAATTAAGTCCGGCCGGGCGGAGTTTACTCGTTCCGCAAATGCTGTGTCGGGCTCGAGCACTCGTCGATTACGTCCCCAATATTTACGAGAAAGATGCCTTGAGATACAAGGTAAGATATTTTAATTCTATACGGTACTTGTAATCAAGTAAGCCAGCAAGTCCTAATTCCATGCATTTTGTCAACAGAAAGGGGATATCATCGAAGTGATCAACATGAACGCTTCCGGGATTTGGAGAGGTGTTCTTAACAATAAAGTCGGCAACTTCAAGTTTGCAAACGTCGAAGTACTTTCTGAAAGAGACACAACCAGATCTAGGACATCTAAGTGGTGCAAAAGTCGTGAACGTCTTTGGGAAACTCGACCACGAACAGTGGAAGAATTGTTGAGAAGGATAGATTTGCCTGAATACGCGGTTGCTTTTGCCAGGAATGGATATGAGGATATTGAATTATTCAAAGAAATCGAGCCTTCTGATTTAGATTACTTAGGTATCATGACACCCGAGCATCGCACCCGTATTCTTGCTGCCGTACAACTGCTGCACCAGCTTGAATGTAAGTTTAAATTAGCTAAGTTTGGCATTAGGTGTGATTTGGATGGATTGAAAGTATTTTTTATTTACTCATATTTATGTTATTATTATTTGGTGCAATAGGTGGCGAAGGTGATGGCGAGGGCGAAGGAGGTGGTTCCAGTTCAGAGGGTGGAGACTCCCCGTTTGGTCGGCGTCAGTTTCCCCGTGATTCTGGTTGTTACGAAGGAGGCGTAGGAGTAGGGGGTGTTCGAGTACGTACTTCACCCCTGGTTCACAGAACAGATGAACCTTCGCACAGGCCCCCGGAACCGGCCCCTCAGGCGAAACGCTCAGTGCGTCGAAGACAGCCTGATGACGCTGAATGCGACAGGATCGAGCGCTATCCTGGAACAGTTGGGGAGAGGACGGTCCCCCGCAGCGTGGGTCTTCCAGGGGGCGCTAGAGACGACACCTGCGAGTCAGATCACAAGTTGAATGTGGTGAAATTTGTTGCGGGCGGTGAGCCGTGCGCGTCTGAGAAGAGCAGTGATTCCGGAGTGAGCAGTTCTTCTTTGAGTTCAGCGCACCCCCATCGTCCCTGAGCGAGGCCTGCCGCGCCCGCGCTGGCCTAGGCGCTGGCGCGGGCGCGAGCGCAGGCCGCGCTGACGCCCGCACTCCCCACCGACGCCGGACCCCCTGCGCTGCCAGAATAAACTGTTACGGGCTACTTTCCAATGCGTTTCCACGATATCAAAGATATTTACGTCTAGATGGACATCGAATCCAGAAAAACAACATATCACGGTTGAAAACCCGATGTATGGTTATACGGAGCATCTAGCGACGCTCGAGCACACAGATACATAAAGCGTTTATCTAGACATAATATTATATACATATTTCTCCATACTAAGCAATTCCTAATTGATAATCCTCCACGTACAAATCGATTGTTCCGCTCTTCTTTTATACAAGAAGAAATTTAATCCTATTATTTTACTTTATCTGTTTGTATTCGTATTTATCAGTGATTTTTTATAACAGTGTTACAAAGTGCAGTTTTAAAGTTGTAAAACTCAAATGGTAATAAGCGCGTTTGTAGATTAGAAACAAGACTGAGGATTACGTCTGATCAGCTTTAAGTATTTTTTAGCAAAATACTGAATATCAGGCCTATGAGGGGGCCTAATTTGACGTTTCGGTGTGGGTGCGTTCATATGGATTATTATAACGTGAATTTAATTTACGTTCTGGTTCTTAATGTTGTCGATAAGATCTATAGAGCAACTTTTTCTCTGATAATAATATGTGTCAGATACGCCTTTTGAGATCTATCACTAGATCATTCTAGAAGTAACTTAGCGTACTAGTGTATACAGAAATATAGAAATGTAATATTGGTGGTCAGTGTTTAAAGTTTTCAACATCTGTGACATTTAAAAAATTTGAAGTATTTATCAACATGTAGCTAAACAAATTTGAATGTTATTAGATTAAATGAAATATACCGACACTCTGTTATATAAATAAAATTATTACTGGAAACGACTTGCTGTGACTCTAAATTTAGGTTAATAAATTATGTTGCTTGTTACAGTTTCATATTGGTGTAAATTTGAAATAGCTTTGTAGTGACATTCCGTTATAAATTATTAAGGCATATCATGTTTGGCGCCAATTAATATAGTTTTAGTTGCTTTGACATATTTATTCTCTGTTTAATGTCCAAATGGCAAATAAGTACACTCTGATTGATTTGTTATTTGTTAATAATGAATCTGATTACGATTTTTTATTATAAATGCTATTTTTAAACACGGTATACTAGTTATACTGCTGTAAAATCGTATTTTATGTTTGGTCCTATCAAAGTAACTTTTTCTTTTATTTAATAATCCTTTCTATTTGATTAACTATGAATATGTTGCAAGTGTTGTTTTATTAAACAGAGAATATAATAAGCGTTTTAGCAGCGTATTTTATTTTTAGGTACGGCAATAAGCCAGTTAGTTTCTGATAACTGGGGCGTTTTAAGCGCAACTTCCGATAGCAATAATTGTAAATAATTACATAGATAGGTTAATTATTATGCGTTGAGACTTTTTGTAATTTTTTAAGAGAGCTTTATGCGGTACTCCCGCATGTATATATGATAGTGTAGGCAGCATTGGGTGTGAAATTTTAAATTTCACAACTTTCTTCCCTGTCATATAAAATTTGACATTCAATTAAAATATTTATTCGACGTCAATAATATAATAGAAAAAAATATATCATAAATTCGGAAATATTAAAAAAAAATGTATATATTATTTGTGAAAATATTTATAAAAAATGATATAAAAATTGTGTAACAGGAAGCTTCTTCAGACCTTTGCCGAGGGACACAAAACATTGGCTTCAAGCGTCAATCTCTAGTCTGCAAATGTCAGCGTTGAAAAAAGGTTTGTTTCAGACCTTATAACTTAGACATCGCTGTAAATTGTGGCAAAATTTGACAAATACACCAATCGCGGACGCTTGCTTCGCCAAGGAAATGTTTCGTGACCGAGCGGTTAGACTTTTATGCTTGTAACTGATCAAGAAATAGAAAAACAGCAGTTAATAAGTCATGATAGCAGCGTGCATATTAATATTTGTTCAAAAAGAAATAAGACTGTTTTCGCATTTACAATAACTGAAAAAAATCATTTTTGCAATCAACTATTTTGACGATAGCTCTACATTTGTTTGTGTGTACATTTGTTTAAAAACTGCCAAATATTACAGAAACTGCCAATATATAGTTGGTAAATATATTTTACAATAACAATATATTTATAACTCTAGTAAGGATGTTTACACATTTGAAAAGTTATTTATTAAAAGCTACATATGCAATAATTACATTTCTTTCGAAACATTTGTTAACCATATAATATTTTGTATAGTGTAGCAATACTTAAAAACAAAACTAAATTAAAATTATGATTGCCGTAATTGTTTTAATCTTCAATTAAACATATATTTCCCGTATATTTCTATGAGTACTTTAATTTAATTAGACTTGAGATCTCAAGTCTAAATATCAATAACGCAAGTCAAGTTTGTAATTACCCGACTGCGTAAGGAGTAGGTATACATTTTTATTTATTTATATATTTATTGCACCTTTATAAAAGTTACAATAGGGCAAACTTAATGCCTGATGGCATTCTCTATTACCTTATTAACCCTGGGTGGCTGGAGAATTTGCGGCAGGTGTTAATTTTAATCGCGAGCAATAGAAATATTTAATATACCCACTTAGTTATACTTACATATACATATTATGTAAGAAAGAACTGAAATAGCAAACTTCAGGAATAAAAATACAAAAAAAAGTCTTAAAAAATCTTCAAATTGACCACAATGTAATGTGGCTGTGGGATAATAATTTGACGATGAAAAAATGTCTGGACTACATTATTTCAACAATTTAACTATTTAAAAGATATTGGTTAATGATATACAATGTATATGCATCCTTACGAAAGTTTAAATATATTCTCTCTCGAGTTTGTTACAACGAACACTTGCAATCCAGTGTTCACTTTTGTAAATTTTGTAAAAATCGATTCATTAACACACTTTTTGACTACGATCGTGAACTAGTCCGAATCTAAATGTATATAGATAATATTTGTTACTTGTATATTATATTGTAGATAGAAGATATTTCTTTTGACGTTTATTGTATATTCAATAATTAATCTTTATTGAAAATTAATGTTAAAGCAATTAATTATTTATGAGGAATTTTAATTATGTTTCAAACGCTCAGGTAGGTTTTTTATTATTTGGATTACGATGTTATTAGTAATATGTGATTATGATACTTAATTAGTACATTTAATTTGTCTTGCGTTAGTCCTTCTGCAGTACTGTACTGTTTTGTAGCCATATTTATATTTTTTTAAAACGGACGTTATATGTAAGTTTACAACTCTACAAACATGAATTCTAAATAAATAAATCCAAAAATTAATGTGTGGGCGTGGTTTTATTTCATTCTCTAAATATTTAGAACTGTTGATACAGTGAAAGGAAAATAATCAAACGTCACCTACATTTGGTTTGTTGATAATTAAATTATGTAAACTTTATAGTTGGATCTTGTTATCTCTTTTTCACGTTTTTGTAATTCAGTATTAAATATACATTCTCAAGGAAGTTGTAATTATTACATACAAGCTGACCCGGCGAACTTCGTTGCGCCCAAAATTCAAAAATCTAAAATTATCAGTGTTTCTCCACTATATTATGCTTGTATTATACATAAAAACCTTCCTCTCGAATCATTGTATGTATTAAAAAAACTGCATTAAAATCCGTAGCGTAGTTTTAAAGATCTATGCATACATAGGGACAGACAGTGAGAAGCGACTTCGTTTTATGCTATGTGGTGATATCTCACAGTAAGACCGAAGGGAACAGAACTCAAAATCTCGAAAATTTGTTTTTACATACATTTAACTGGCCCTAATGACGTAGTCTATCATCCGAATATAAAGCAAGCAATTCGTGCCAGAAAAGAACAAAATCACATCACACATAAATGTTACATCCCTTTAATATGGCTGTGGCTGCGTTTTAAAAAGGTCCTTAATTTGCGAACACAATTTCATATGACAAACACATTTCAGTGATACATGACAGCATTTATGACAACAGTAATATATGTGTCGTTTATTTTAAAATCAAATATAAAAATAGTCAGTGCTTGACGTACAAACGGAAATGTTTTTTTTTAAATATTGTGGTAGTTGATCACTGCCGCCAATGGATCTCTTTTCAGCTCATCTATCTGATGCCTATTTTAGATGCGTTCCTATCCCCGAGTTCGGAGATGGTCGGCGGTATAGACAACCCTCCACCAAAATGCAATAACTGGTTCACGCTAAAAATATTCGTTAGGGAATCATGTCATGTTGCGAATCATGTCTACGAGACATGATTCGCAACGATGAAATCCGTAGACGAACGAAGGTTACCGACTTAGCTCTCAAAATTAACAAGCTGAAGTGGCAGTGGGCCGGCTACACCGCTCGAAGGACTGATAACCGATGGGGAAGAAAGGTCTTCGAGTGGCGACTATGTTTAGGTAAAAGGTACATGTCTCCCCCACCCGGTGGACCGATGGCCTGAAGAAGACAGCGGGAAATCGTTGGCTTCAGAGGGCACATTACCGGTTGGAGCGGAGCCATTTAGGGGAGGCCTACGTCCAGCATTGGACATCAAAGGGCTGATGGATGGATGGTACTATCTCCCCGGTAAACCCATACTCTTTTTATCACTTTGTAAAGACAACAAAATCTCATTAAACTACTAAATGGTGCAAAAGTTCCGACGTGTTAAAACTTTTAGCAAGTTAACGATTAACGCGAACTAATAACATTTGTGTTTAACGAGATTACCCAGTTAATGTGTGGATTACGTAGATAATCTGGAGTTTGACGGATTTATGCTCATCCCAGTAAGACAGGCTTAGGCGCTATTGAATTCGGATGCATTGGCTTTCTGCTTTACACTACCAAATAGTACTGATGACAAGAATGTGGGAGATTGATACATACTCAAATTTGCTACTTAATTTGTTTATCAGTTAAGAAACGCTGACCGATACACCTAACAAATTACCCTATACATAAAAATATAACGTTTTTTATACAGTATACAGTATACAGTATTGGTATAGCAATAAGTACAATGAGCAGTGATAACCTAATGGTTGAAACTTGCTCTCTGGATCGGGCTGAAGAAACCTACACACCCGAGAATTCCTAAAAAAAGTTCTCGGAAGTGGGTGGACACCAATTTGAACTTGGCCTGTGCGGTGGACTATGGCCTAAACTCTGTCTGAGAAGACCTGTGCCCAGCAGTGGCCGATAATGGGTTGACGAGAATAAGTACAATAAATACATGTTTATATAGTACGAGGTTATTTTCGCCGCTTCGACACCTTCGGGTAAATAGCGCATTTGTTGCTGACCTCAAGTAAAACTCTGGACTTTATCTGGGATTGATTACAAAAACAAATATTAGATAATCAGTATAATCAGATACAATGTATGCTTAGTTGTTCCTTCCATATTATAAAAAGAATAATATTATTATGAGTATATTGTAAGTCACAAATGGGTTATGGAGTGGAACGCCTTTTGAACGAAGCTATTTAAAAACTCATTAAAAGTATGATAGTTATTGAAGGTAGTTTGGGTTCACCTTTAACTCGTATTTTTGCATTCTTGGCTACCGTTATTAAGATAATGATTGGCTGGGAATTACATACAGGAGTCTAAAATTAGTAGAGTCAGTAATCGATACTAAAATAATTGTAAGTGCAATTTTAAAAAGCATAAAACTTTATTTTAATATTTGTACTAGATATGATCGTAGGTTTTCAAAATAATTATAATTATGTGGTATTTAAATAAACTTTTATTAAAGGAAAAACTTGTTTAAAAACTTTGAACGTTAACAGCAAAAACAATCCAACGAGATACGAAATTAAAAAGCAGCTGGTTCAGAATTAATAATTCTTATCTGTGACGCACAGGATCCCAGGTTCGATTCCCAGCCATGCAAATTTATCTATGAGTCATAAGGAACTCCAGTGACCATACGCGATTATGGAATATTAATGCACCTGAAATCAACATGAACTCATCATATACATTCATCATTCAGCACATGTAGGTAAGTTTTAACATTTTAGTATCAAACTAGCTTACCTGTGTTAAGTGGCCTCTGCTGCCCACGGACATACGTAATCAAACAAGCCTGCAACGGAATCTTCGGAAGAGTTGTCCCCTCGAGCTCCACATCAGTGAGCGGCTGCGTTCACCGCACCGTTTGGTCTTTACAATGGCATACGACCACACAACCCAGGCCCCTTGACTTTTGGATTTCTTTAATAGATAGAGTGATTCAACAGGAAGGTTTTTATGTATAATAAATGTATAATGGAGAAATACTGATAATTGAGATTTTTGACTCTTAGTCGGAACGAAGTTCGCCGGATCGACTACTGACTTATAAATAAAAAAGTATAAATCTCAGTTTCAAACTTAGACCTCAAGAGTAGAAGGTGAAATTATAATCACCTTACTCGCGTAAGTAGGAACTAATAAATAGATGCGCAGTCGCAAATCAGTAGACGGTTCTAGAACATTAAGCATTTGTGATTTATATACTGCTATTAAACAAAGATACAATATCAGAAATAAACGGGACCTACCTCCGTCCTGATGGTGCGACGTTCTATGTTTAGATCCACAGAATAAGTATAATGTAGAAATGCCACACACCACCAACCACTATACCACCTACTTGTACTTGTATACACCCTGGAGTCATTAAAGCAGAACACATTCACAATTACTAAATATAGCCATTTAAAATACATTGCATCAATATACATATTTGAACATATTTTTTTTGGAATTCAAAATACTTCCATACATATTTTTTTAGATATTAAGTCAACTTATTCTTGTCGCAATACTCGGCAAATGAACATTCAGTTGTCCATAAAAAAAAGAATAATTATAATCGGTCCACTAACGGCGGAGTGATTCTTGTACATACATAAAAATATACTGGCTGAAATGAGAACCTTCTCCTTTTTGAAGTCAGTTAAAAAAAGATGTAAAGGCCAAAAATAAACGTATTTTTAGTGTTACTGAACATTTTCTCCGAGAATCAAAGCACACAATTAAATTATAAAAAAATAAAACAATACATTAAAATCTACTAACATTTTAGGGTATATTTTTAACATAAGCATTTTTTGTAATTGAAAGGAATTTCTAACCGTTACACACTCTGTGTACAACGAGATAAACGACGAGATCGTCCGATGCCACGGCCCGTTTAATTCGTTGGACAATAATGAATGACTTAAATACTGCTACTGGAAGATACCGTTTCGCAAACATTAATGTGTGCGTATTGTTATTTCTGAACGTACAGCAAAATTGGTTCTGACAAACATTGCGTATGCTCCTAAATTTGAAACAATATTTGTCACAAGAGATAAGTATGAAATGTGTTATTGTGTTTGATTTACAGAATTAAAATAGTAATCCTACTAATATTATAAATGCGAAATTGAGTCATAAAGTAAGAGCTCGCGGTTCATATGACATTAAGGCAGTTTAACCAATAAATACCTCTGTGCTTTCATAATCTATATACGTATACGTGAAGCAGATATTTGGGTTACGTTTTTAAGTAACGGTGGCGGACGGAGGGTTATGAAATATTGCACTTTCAAATAATGCATAAAACATACATAAAAACTAAAAACACATTACACACACTACTGTGCATTTGTCACAAATATAAATAATAAACGAAAACAACTTTCTATCTCTTACTTTGAAAACACAGAACGTCAAAGATGTCACATGTCTTTGTCAGAATACCCGTTATTGCTTTTAAATGCATTTTTGTCACTTAAATCTCTTCTTACCTTTCGGGTATATTAAAATAACTTGAAAATTTATGAAACTTAACGTCACGACGGGTGACTAGTATGAGTTTATAAGGTTCTTCAATACAATAATTATATACGTTTCCGACCCTCATTGAATGGTGCATTGCAAGACTTGGAAAACGTAAACGTGTAGTATATGAGCGAAAACGCAAATAATGATCGTTCTTAGGAAAATTAATAAACTCACACATAGAAACTTTAACCTTGTATAGTTATATTGATGTATGTATTGTATTGGCTTCGAAGATTGTAGTGGAAACGCGGCTTTAATACCACGAAAGACTTAAAAAAAAAGGTGGAAATACACATTTTCTTAGTAATCTTCTGACTATGATAATGATAATCATGGCCATAGGTACCTATTACCGACCCCGACCATTAAAAAACATGATCTCTTGATATAGGTATTAGATCTATTGACGTCCCATATATTTCAGAAAAAGTTTACGCCCGAGGTCTACGGCGCCAGTCAAGTGTTAATTGCATCCGATATCAACCAGGCTTGTACGGTCCACTGCTGGACATAAGCTTCCTCTAATGGGGGATTTAGTAATGGTAGTGTGGCTTCCCGCAGCTCATCAAGAGATGTCGCTACTAGTATTCTGAAACACGCTATCGAAGTATTCTCAATACCCCACATATATACAAGTTCCAAACAATGTCTGTCGGAGCACGGCCACTCCCCAGGCATGATCACCTAGCCTGCCGGGAGATCTCCCTTTGCCAAAGTAGCATACGGGTTGTAGGCCGCAGTGGGTAGTGATACTGCCCAGGAAGAAGCTGCTGCTCATTTCCTAGATTTTGTGCCTCAATTGCTTTTGACGACATCCACGGGAAGAAATAAAGTGGTGCTATTTCAAATCGATACTACACAGCTTAAATTATATGTATATATTTTTTGTATCTACTACACAACTCTATGTATAGTATGTAACTCTATGTAAGACGACTCGCGTGGTCGAGCGGTTACCATACCGGTTTCACGCGCAATAGGTTCGGGGTTCGATTTCCGGCCAGCGTATCTGAATGAAGAGTTTAGATTCCTGTTCTGGGTCTGGGTGTTTGTGTATTTGTCTTTGTGTGTCCATGGTACCCACGACACAGGAGAAAATCCTAATGTAGGGCGATGAGTATAGAAAGCGTGGAAGCGTGTATGCTATTGGTTCGCGATTTGAGTTGAAACACATTAAATTTTTCTGTTCCCCTAGAAGCTAGAATAAGTAGAACGCCGATTAGCAAGTTTTTAAACAGACATTAAAGTTACAAGGTGTCGCAGAAGTACAATATTCGTTTAATGCTAATTACTTTTGCAATGAGCGTAATGAGCTCATTAGATATTCTGGCGGAAGGCCAGTTGCGATGCCCCAAGATGCAATGGAGTCTAATGTGGGGCTTACAGGTACAAAGCTTACATTGGAATCTTGATTATACGTAATACTGGCGCTTATGCAACCTTTAGCAAAAGTCGTTTTGTTTAACAAAATGTAAAATCGTGTATATTAAACAAGTGACATTGTTTATTACAGCAAACAACTGAATGTTTAAACACAATTTTTTGCTTGCAATTACAGTAAGAAGTCGAGAATTTTGTTTTTATAAATTAACAAAGTTACTTTCTCTGGAGATGCCATATGAAAATTATGTAGCTTTTGTAAATATGATAACTGAGTCGATTTCAATTATTTGTTATAATACAATGCGTCAAGACATCCGTCCATCCTGTAGCGCGTGATAGAGAAAAGGACGTAGATACTTTCATGATGCTTATAATTATATGATCGAAAAACGTTGCAATACTTCTAACGCAGTTTTAAACAGTAAAGTTATGAAGGTATTCGATCATTTGTCATTTATCATAAGCGGAGACAGCCCACTATGAAAAGAGTAGATCAACATAGAAGTTAAAAAATGCTAAAGACTTTAGTTTTAATACGACATGTTACAGCCAATAATATTAAAAATGTGTGCCTACTCGACGATTAGTAACACACAGAACATTGAGAACATTATTCTTTCTGACTGAAGTAGCAAACGAGTATGCAGTCCACCTGATGGTCAGTGGCCACTGTCGCTTATGGACATCTGTAATCAACTTCATACAGAACATGGGTTTCATTTGAAGTCAATCACAGATGCGTTGCTACTCCTGCGGACTATGATGGTCGCCTCATGTGAAAGTGTGCCGGCAATCACACCCTTCTATCGAAACGCAAGAAATGCTTTACGTTAGAAATAGATGTTGCGGTGGTACTTCCCCGGTCGAACTACACTGGTTCTACCACCTTGAAAATTACTGGTTCTACGTCCTTGAACAACTCTCTGTGTACACAATTACTAGTCCTACCTATGATTACTTGTATGAATTTTCTTGTATGCAAAAACATAATTTCAAACCCGCTGGTAATCTTCATTACGTATGTTCATAATTGTACGAGTCTATGAATTATGACTCCTCACATTGCCCTTATGTCGAGAACAAAAGGCAACCTCATGTCGATATTACAATTACACGCCACAATAAGCATTCTGCCTCAAGGAAAAAGGGTTACTTTTGCGAAAACAAACATAAGAGTGGATGTTAAGCTTAGTGATGCGTTGTATTCACTTCATTTTTCAATTCACTTACCTTCGTGTAAATCCTGTTGCTTGCTTAGTGCGTTTGAGAATCGAATGTTAATAATTATATCGTAAGTGTTGTATCTTTTTATTAGATTTATCTTTAGTGTCACGTCAACCCATTATTGTCCCACTGCTGGGCACGGGTGTTCTCTCAGAATGAGAGAGTTTAGGCCATAGTCCACCGCGCTGGCCAAGGACGAATTGGTGGACTTCACACACCTCCGAGAACTTTTTTTTTTAAGAACTCTCGGGTGTGTAGGTTTTCCTCACGAGGTTTTCCTTTTTCGAAAAACAGTGATAATTAATTTATAATACGCACATACATCAGTGGTGCGTGCCTGGCTTTGAAACTCGCACCTCCCGATCGAGAGGGCAAGTTTCAACCATTGGGCTATCACTGCTCTATTCTATCTATCTTTCTCTATTCTATCTCCCTATCTTTAGTATTTTCATTATAATACTTAGTGTTCAAGAGGAGTTACATTTAGTGCAATAACTACGAAAATATCTTTGTTGAAATAAAGTTAATTGCAGGGTAATGAAATTGTAACTAATACTATAACATAAAACTATTACCTATGTTATTAAAGGTGTTTTTTTGTAACTGAAATGGCAAGAGAGTAAACTATTTTGGCAATGGGGGATCTCCCGCCAGGCTAGATGATCATGCCTGGGGAGGAGTCGTGCTCCGACAGTCATTGTTCGGTACTTGTATATATGCAGGGTATTGAGAATACTTCGATAGCGTGTTTCAGAATACTAGTAGCGCCATCTCTTGCCATGTTGCGGGAGGTCGCCACACTATATATCTGATAGTAAATGACTAATATTTTTCTAAATGTATGAATACCAGAGGTTTTATTAATCCATTTTATCTACCTTGATGTAATTGCTTCGATTTGCAATAATTGAAGTGAAGACATCTTGAGTAAAGTGCACCACTCATTTTATTTATCTTAAATACCTGCAATAAATGTATTTTAATAAGTGCTTAGGATGAGTTTAAATGCTTACGGATACCAGACATTTATTATACGGTTAAAGCAATTAGATAATTAAGTTTTTATTTAAGACGTGATATCTCTTTTAATGGTATCTAACTCATTTAAACTGATGTATTCAGCTGCTATGAAATTTGCATATGAGGCACTAATCTAAATCGTCAAGAATATCACTGAATCTGTAATAGGCTTCAAGTAAAATCTCTTTTCTATGTATATGGAGTCAGTTAAGGACGCCTCTCTTAGATCACGTACCTTCATGTTCGTTTGATACTTTTATATAAAGATGCAATAAATAAATAAAAAATAAAGGTGGTATAACCAGTGTAGTTCGACCGAGGAGGTACCACCGCCACACCGATTTCTAACGTGAAGCATTCCTTGCGTTTCAATGGAAGGGTCTGGTTGCCGGCACACTTTTATATGAGGCGACTATCCCAGTCCTCGGGAGTAGCAACGCATCTGTAATTGACTTCAGATAGAACCTATGTTCTATGTGAAGTTGCTTACAGATGTCTATGAGGGCGGCGACTTACCATCAGGTGGATCATGCTCGTTTGCTACTTCATAAAATTAAAAAGAAAAAACAAAAATTCATAAATTGACAAAAAGTCATTCAATCAATTTGAGCACACATTTTTACTACTAATTAAATGTTTCAACACGCACCTCTGTACGTGGGTGTCCCGACTGTTTACCTGGTCGTAGCAATTAACTTTTTATTTCCATACCGGACGCGAGCGCTTGGTTGTGGTGTGCTTGATCTGTATTATTTTGATTTTTAAAAATTCATAGGCTAAGACTTTGGCTTCTGTACAAGTGAAGTTATTGGAAAGTTGTTGCATTGTGTTTTAAAATTTAGTATATTAAAATAGGTACCTATGTGTTTAACTGGTTACGAATTCTGAAGAGAAAAGTTTTTGGAAAATTAATAGTTGCTGTATTCTGATTTAAAGGGTGTAGTAACGATTAGATAATGGAACGAGATTGATATAAGATGTTTCAACTTAGTTCACGCAACAACACAATAGTGATTGATTAATCGTATTAATTTATTAATGTTGTAATATTACTACTGCATAAACGATACATTTTAAAATGTAACGGGTTTTCACGATACGCTGCGACCACGATTCATGCAACTGGATAGAAATATCAACAGCTATAAGATGTTAAAACGTAGATATACACTTTCTACGCTTAGCCCCACACTAGGATTTTTACTGTGCCGTGGGTACCATGGACACACATAAGACGATATTCGTCTTAAACCACAAACACTCAGACCCAGAACATGAATTTGAACTCATCATTCAGTCTAGCCGGGAATCGAAGTCGGGACCCATTGCGCGTTAGATCGGTATGGTAACCGCTCCGCCATGCGGGTCGTCGCGCGATATGTAGTTCGACCGTGAAGCGATTCTTGCATTTAGGTGGAAGGGTGTGGTTACCGACTAGCTTTTATTTGAGACATTTCTCTTAGTCCTAGGGAGCAGCAACGCATCAGTGATTGACAGATAGCACAATTGACCTATATGTAGTTCTTACAGATGTCCTTGGACGCCAGTGGACACTTACCACTAGCTGGCCTGCGTTCTCGCTTGGTACTTCAGTGAATATTATAAATGTGTTACCTTAATCAGATGTATGTCTGTTTATTTTTCTTTCATGCAAAAACCACAGATGGCATTTCGCTGAAATTTGGCACACAGATACTCAGTGACCTGGATTAATATATGGAATTCTCATAACTATAGTAAACGTGATCAAGGCAGGCATAGCCGCGGGAATAAGCTACTTTCCTTTTTTTTCTAAGATTGAAGTAGCAATCGAGCGTGCAGTCCACCTGATGGTAAGTGGTCACTGCCGCCCATGGACATCTGTAAGCAACTTCATACAGAACATAGGGTTTATCTGAAGTCAATCACAGATGCGTCGCTACTCCCGAGGACTAAGACGGTCGCCTCATATAAAAGTGTGCCAGCAACCACACCCTTCTATCGAAACGAGGAAATGCTTCACGCTAGAAATAGGTGTGGCGGTGGTACCTCCCCGGGCGGACTACACTGGTTCTACCACATAAAAAAAAAGTCATAACCACGAGTGAGTATTTTAACATAGCATCAGATTTACAGCCTTAATTACATCTGAGCACTCGACCGTAAGTCCTTTAAACTACAAACAACCCGATATAACAATATACACTTCGATTTTACCGAACCGAATATATTAACTTAATTAACTGCCAGGTTTCGACGTCAATAAATAGCGGTTTACATATTAAAGTTGGCTTTACATGTGCGTGGTACATCGTCTTTTAATATATTTTTTATATAGTTTCATCGCTTGGTTATATTGTGATAATAAGCAAATGATACCTTAAATATATGGTGGTATACGGTTTTTAAATCGCACCACTTCTTCCCTCCTAGTAGATGTCGTGGAGTGGATGTGACTAGGAGAGAAAATCCAGAAATCCAGACAGCAGTTCCTCTGCAACACTTAACCACCAATACATTTGCCATGGATTGATCGGATCGATATCCAGTAGAGAGAGGATACTAAACCTCATATATATGAGGCGTTAATGTTAGTTCTTAAGATGGGAAGGCTCATATCTACTTATTTTTAAAAAATACTACTGTAATGCAAATACCTAACGTAATGCAGTGTCGCAATTGAACCAACGTAGTGTTATCTGAATTATGGATAGATTTAAAATCAGGAAGCGTAAATTTCTTATTTTATATCTTCTTTCAACTGGAAGAGTCTTTAACGTTGAGTGCAGTTTTAAAGACGACGTAATCGTTTCACTAAGTGTCCGCTGGAAATGGCTAGAGGTTACACGTTTTATGAGCTGTAGATAATGGGGCATTTGGTTCTATAATTGGGGAAATGATTTGACGTAGTTCCGTACGCAAAAGGTGAAAACGGAACCCAATTACTTAGACTTCGCTGACCATCGGTCCGTCTATCTGTCGCCAGTTTGTGTCTCATGAAACGAGATAGAAAGTTAAAATTTTCACAGATGATGCATTTCTTCTGACTCTATAATAGCAAATTATAAAACAGAATAAAATGAATATTTAAGGGAGCTCCAATACAATGTTTTTTTTTTTACTACGATAATGCTACGGAATCCTTCATGCGTGAGTCCGACTCGCACTTGACCATTTTTTTTTTATATTAAAGTAATAAAGAATGATAAATATTAAGAAAAACCACAATTTCTATCTTCAGTCTTGCGTTCTGGTGAACAAGTGTGGTTGCCGCTGCATGAGGCGGCCAACGTTATTCTCGGAAGTAGCAACGAATCTGTTGATTTCAGATAGAATCTCTGTTCTATATAGAGTTACTTATTTTTATCTAGTGGCGGTAGTGACCAGTTGACTACTACGAACTACCAAGTTGACTGTACGTTCTGTTGGCCCTCAAAGATAAAGATTTTGCAGGGTACGACACTATCGTCCCTGTAGTTTCGGGACCAGAATAAGGCTACGGCATCCCCTGCCTGTCGTAAGAGGCGACTAAAAGGGGCTTCCGGGGTTGCAGGCGGCTAGAGTGGGAGCTCGAATCGTCCGGTCAGGCGATCCCGGGAAGGACGGCGGTATATGTGGTCGCATACCGACCACATATACCATCGCCGCCGTAAAGACTAGACGGAGGGGTGGGCCCAGCCGCCCATCTGGGAGGAGCCCGATGGGGCAACGCGCTCATAGGATTCCGGTTGCGGTCGGACCGAGTTCCCGGAGTCCTTCGTTTTAGTGCCGAGGACGGCCACCGGGGGAGTTTTAGTGCGGTAAAAAAAAAAAGAAAAAGTACGACACTATGCAGTTCCACCTAAATAACGTATTAATTCAATCCCATGGATCAATCCAAACTAATAGTTATACTAGATATTAAAAGCTACAGCAAAAGGACCTCAAACAAATTTCTACACAAACATCTATGTGAAGCAAAAACCGTTTTTAAGATACTTGCCGCGGACGGAGGAGTATGAAATTACGCACGGTTATAGTTGATGGTGAGAAGGATTGCGCAATTTATGTATGTTTTATGCATTATTTTTTTCAAATAATGCATGAAACACACATAAAATCAACTAAAAACTCATTACACACACTACCTTGTAATTGACACAAATTCATACATAAATAAACGAAACAGAACATTCAATGTCTTACTATGAAAACACATAACGTCAATGATATCTTCGTCAAAATAACCGCTATTGCTATTAAATACAGTTTAGTTGATTAAACCTCTTTTTACCTTTAACGGGTGTATACAAAATAACTTGAAAACTAATGCAATTTAATTGAATGTGACAAATATTCGTGCTACTTTGGACGATATGAAGTTTAGTTTTTAAGTTAAATTACGGTTGAATTTCGACCGTTGTGACGGGTGTCTAGTAATATTAACACGATGAAATCGTTTTGTATATGTAGAGGCATAATACTTAATTTTTGTTCTGTTACCTCTTCAACAGCTCTGAATATTTTTACACCGGCTACTGTATTATTAGCCGCAATAAATATATGATGATGTCAGCTACATCCAGTCTCTTCCATTTGCATAATCACTATAATCGAGCTAACTGTTAAAATAAGATACAAGCTTAATCACACATCTATAAATATATTGGTCAGACATACGGCTAAGAAATTTCAACAACTATAAAAATGTTTTTGGTATGATAATTGTTATTGTTATAAAGATTAAAATATTAAATCTACCCATCTATCACCACTGCGAGGTCTACTGTACAACATTTAACATTTCTAATAGAGGTATTTGCCGTACTTAGCATGCCTATATCTTTTATACTTAAGCCTGACGACAAGGCTACCTGATGGAAAGTAGTCACCGTTGCCCACGAATATTCGCAGCACCAGAAGAGTCGTCAGTGCATCATTGGCTTTGAAGTTGAAGTTTTTTCGCACTTTTTGAAGAGCCCCATGTCATAAGCTTCCACATCTCGCACGTCGCTGGCATAAAAGAGCGTGCAAACCGAATCCATCTTCTGAATTAAGTCTCTTTTTCCCTTCCTATAACATCTACGACTTCTACATATGCAAGGAGTTATTAATGATTAAGGTAAATAAAGTTGTAAAGAGAACTATCATATATACATACATATCATTTACAAATACCGAGCGGGAGGTTCCCTAAAAATTTGGAATATACCCAATTATTTCCATTCCAATTCTTTTCCAGTTTTGTAAATTACCTGTGGTAGGCTTATATGCATACGCAATGTACTTTATTTAAGTGGATGTATAAATAGGAGACAACAAATAAGTAACCAATATCATTAAATACGTTCGTAGAGTTTATCGTAACAGTACCCACTATGCCAGTTTGTAGGTTCAATCATAGTGGCGCTATTCAAAATACATACATGGGTATTATAATTTTGAATACCCTATGAAAAATCTATTATGGTATTTTCTAGCTTTAAGAAGTTTAGTAAATGGTTTTCCAGCTTTCCAGTAAATGAGTTATTTTTATTTCACTGTCCGTATCTGTATAAACGCTTATTTCTAAGAAATGTTAAGATCTCCAAAATCGATACAGCCAGGCCATTTCGAAACCAGAGTATTCTTGGCATCCGAAATAATATCGTAAAATTATAAAGGTTTCAAGAACCGTGGTCATAATTACGCCATTTTCAATAAGCGTATGAAGATACTCATCATTCTACGAGTTCGTGAGTCAGATTCCCAAGTCTTTAGCGAACAGGGTAATTGCGTATCCAACGTTCCTTCGCAGGTGGTCTGGAGGAATGTGGATCTGCAAATGCTATAATTTCTGCCCGGGTTGAACTTTTTAGTAAATAAAACGGGTTTTGTTTGTCATTCACAACTTTGCTTAATTGATACAGCAAGTGCTGCCATACATAATATTATATAGGCGAAAGTTTGTGAGTGTGTATGTTTGTTACTTCTTCATATCTAAACGGCTGGAGCGATTTTCATAAAATTTGGTAGGGAGTTAGCTGACACTCTGGATTAACATATAGGCTACTTTTTACTGTGGGAAAATATCTTATTCCCACGAAACAATCGATACATCGATTTTTTTTAACGCAGGCGTAGCTGCGGAGTTCAACTAGTATACGATTGAAATAGCAAAGGAACATGTCTCCATCGCATATTATTGATAATTGAAAGAAAAAGAAAATTAAAATTGAAAATTGTAAGTATATACTTACTCGTATTTACAAACAAGAGATTACTTGTTTTCAAAAATTATCCAAAGTCAATATTTTTGTACACCCTTCTTGTTGCAAATCGATATTATCTCTAAGGTTTATAGACCAAATTAGGAGTCGGTTTAAGAATAGCCATGAGGTAGAAGCCTTAAGCTTAACTTGAGAAATCACTGTAAAATAAGACGTCAGACGCTATAGAAAAGCCCGTCAATGAAGTAAAGGTAACTAATATTGAAACATAAATCACGATATTATTAACCTTTTGAAGAAGATTAAGAGACCAATTCATCAAAGCTGCAAGAAACGAAGATTCGTGAATAACTCATTTGTGTGAATTTTAAGATGACTTGTGAAATATGTTTAGTAATTAGAGAATGTCACGGCTTCTCAAGTTACGTTGCTTAGAAACAAAATTAATAAAGATTATCTTATTTTATTTCATTTTTATTCAAACTTTGCTATTACTTAATCTTTTTTTTCTCTGTCTGGTAATATTACTGTCAGTATCACTACATATATTAAACAAAGTCGCTTCTCGCTGTCTATTTCTATGTATGTTTAGATCTTTAAAGATACGCTACAGATTTTAATGCAGTTTTTTTAATAGATAGGTTGATTCAAGAGGAAGGTTTTTATGAATAGTACTTGTACGATATACGTGAGAAACACTGATAATTTTAGATTTTTGACTTTCAGGCGGAACGAAGTTCGCCGTGCCTACTTTTTATATAAGTAATTATGCCAGGTTTTGCTTCTACTATAAGTATGGGTACTTTAAAACGCTTATATATGTTATCTTATTAATATTATACATGTGAAAGTTTTTTAGGATGTTTATGTATTTCCTACTTTTTCAGGCAAAAACTATTCATAGGAATACGCTGAAAAACAGTTTATGACATACATTACACATTATAAGATGTAATAGCATAATTATGAGGTACTTGCAACCGTGGTACTCGTAAATGTAGTAGACGAAGCTGAGTGATTAACTTAGTCATCAATAAAGCAAATGTTTTTTTCTTCTGTAAAATAATTCTTAGTATTACTTGTAGGGTAGGAATATTATAACATTTCTTTACAGGACGGTATTTACAAATATCCTCAAGTGATATGGAACAATAAAATTTAGAGACGGTGTGTTAAATTCTATTTGAAATCATTTTCCATTCGAACTCAATGTAACATTGTTGCGTTGAATGTTGTTAAATCAATTACAGTTCTAGATTTAATATCGATAGGCACAAAGGCTATCAAAAGTCCCGGCGATTACTTGGCTGAGCAGTTCCCGACTGATCGATGTGTGCCGTGACCTGACTGGTAAGATTATTCATCTCAGTAGATATTCTCAGTTGTGTATGAATAGTGTTAATTAATTTATTTATTTATATATTTATTGCACCTTTAAAAAGTTACAATAGGGCAAACTTAATGCGTGATGGCATTCTCTGCCAATCAACCCTGGGTGGCTGGATTTTGCGGCAGGTGTTTTAAACACAAAGAATAAAGATATTTAATATGTTATAAATACATCATAAATATATTATATCATTAAAATATATATCATATCGTTAATATCGATACTAATTTTTATTTTTGTTTATACTTTGCTGTTTCCCTTTTTTATACTGTGAAAGTAGTTATGCTTTAAATGGTTTTACTTCTACTGCTTACTTTTAAAATTATTAAATTATCTTATTTATACTATAAAAGTTTGTGTAGATTTATGGTGTTTGTTACTCTTTCTCTCAAAAAGTACTCTTCGAATTCCGCAAAATTTGGCATAGACATAGTTTATGACATATGTAGCTTACATTAGTTACTTGATTGATATGTATATGCATTGCATGCAGTGTTTACCTATAAGAGATTGTGCATTTAGTTTTTAATATTGTGTATGTTGTGCCAAGTATGTAATGATGTAACAATTGTCCCAAGTGCGAATTGGTGGAGTCACAAGCGCGCGAAGCGGAAAGAGGCATATTGTCTTTGAAAACACATTATTTTTTCATTTTAATTCACCTTATCACAATTTTTAAACATTGAAAATAAAATCTATGTTTAAGGTTAACGTTTTATTTTAATTAAAACACACAAAAATATGTATGCTCGCAATAAATATATCACTTTCTTCTGAAATTAAAATAGTTATATATCTCGGATTTTATTTTCGACATGCAATCAGCGATATGAAACTGGGTTTCAATTCCATAATCGTTATAAATATCGATTCCAAAAATTGATTCGCATTCAAGCACTCGAGTACTGAAGATCGATCGTACGGTGACAGTGATATTGACCATTCGATAGTTCTCGGTTTGTAATCGAACAACTGTCAATTCAGGTAATTGAAATGGTTTCATATCGGATATTGTACGTAAATCCAATCAAATTGTACGTTACATCTGATTTTAAGTTATTATAGGAGAATCGATTTCTTAAACTAAATTGGTGCGTGATGTTTTTCTTGGATGGTCAGTGTAACTTGTAGAATACAAATGTAATTAATAATTATCATATCGTTTTATTTCCTATAATTCGGACATCGGTAAACACACGAGTAGTTAAGAAATTTCATATACAACAAGGGTTATTTCTGGCATCGATCGAAGTAGCAAACGAGCATGCAGCCCACCTGATGGTAAGTGGTCACTAACGCCCATGGACGTTTGTAATTAACTTCATACAGAACATGGTTTCCATGGTTTCCATCACAGACGCATTGCTACTCCCGAGGACTATGATGGTCGCCTCATGTGAAAGTGAGCCGGCAACCAAACCCTTCTATCGAAACGCAAGAAATGCTTCACAATAGAAATATGTGCGACGGTGGTACTTCCCCGGTCGAACTACACTGGTTCTACCACCTTCAAAAGAAACGGTCGATTTAGAACAAAAAACTAATAGTAATAGTTCTGTGTGTAAAACGTGGTATCTATACTATAAGAGATATTGTATCTTTATATTTTTTAAACAGCATAGTCATTGAAAATTACTGTATTAAAGATTTTATATAAATCGACGTAAGCTCTGCAAATAGATTGATCTGATGGAAATGGCTTAGCGCCGATTCGATTAACTATCCAGTTGAACTATTGTTGCATCCGCCCTTTGTGATACTACGTTTTGTCGCAGTCAAATTGATTCTTTCTGTCAAAAAATTCATTCAATTACAATTGGTTTTCGTTATTTATTTCGAAACAATATTTAGCTTTGGTTAAAGTCAGTAAAGTACGTTTTTCAATTTTAAATGTTTTTTTTTTGTTTTTATACAATACAATACAATAGTAGCATATTTTGAGTGAGGCGACCATCTTGGTCTTCCAGAGTAGTAACGCACCTGTTTCGACCTCAAATAGAAGTTCTGGCCTTTGTAAAGTTGCTGATGATGTCCATGGACAGCAGTGATCACTTACCATCAGGTGGACTGCATGATCGTCAGCTACTTCAATTTGTATAACAAACATGCCTTTATATTCAGTGATCACTGATTTTCGTTGATAATATAGTTGAACTTGGCCATAATTATTTGTGCGCAACTGACCTTAACACCAAAGACCCTAATATGGGTAGAAATATGCAGCTCGTCAACCCATTATTGTCCCACTGTTGGGCATGAGTCTTCTCTCAGCATAAGAGAGTTATAGGCCATAGCCCACCGCGCTGTCGAAGTGCTAATTGGTGGACTTCACACACCTCCGAAAACTTTGTTTTAAAGAACTATCAGGTTTCCTCACGATGTTTTCCTTCATCGAAAAGCAGTGATGATTAATTTTAAATACACACCTAATTTTAGAAAAAGCCCGAGTTTGAACCTCGGACCTCCCGATCGAGAGGGCAAGCTTCAACCATTAGGCTATCACTGCTCTTTAGAAATATGTATAGTCAAACTTAACCATTGAACGTCGCGCCATATTATCCATACAAGAACCCATAAACATAAGAAATAGGTATGAAACAAAGAAAAATAAATATCGATATTAATATTATTCATACCGAACTGAGAATTGTAGTGCCTATTTGTAATAGGATGAATAATCTTACCAGTCAGGTCACGGCACACATCGATCAGTCGGGAACTGCTCATCCAAGTAATCGCCGGGACTTCTGATAGCCTTTGTGCCTATCGATATTAAATCTAGAACTGTAATTGATTTAACAACATTCAATTTTGCAACAATGTTATATTGAGTTCGAATGGACAATGATTTCAATTAGAATTAAACACATCGTTCCGTATATCTTGAGATATACCTATGTAGATATTGAATAAAAAATTAAGTTGTAATATTCCTACCTTATAAGTAATTCTAAAAATTAATATATAAAAGAAAAATAAACATTTTCTTTATTGATGATTAGGTTATTCATGCGGGAAAATACAAGTATTATGAATATTATATAACCTAACTTTATGGTATCTATACAATTTAATGGAAATATAAAAAATATCACCTTCATCGTCAATTTGTTTGTAAAATCTCTTAAAATGTGAAGAGTTAAGCTTTGGCCTCTGCTTCCCCGGTGGCAAAGTGTGGATTGAACAGTCTTCGTCGATGTTAGATGTCAGACGTCAATGTGAAGATATATTATATTTTTTTTTATAATATGGAAGTTGCAAACGAGCATGCATGGTACCTGATAGTAAGTGGCTACAGCAATGGCATGGCAAGAGGGATACGCTCAGACATCTGCAATAAAGATAAATTGGAGCCTTACCTGAGGTTAGCCAAGATGCGTTGCCACCTCTGAGAACTAAGTTAAAACGTTTCAGATAAGCATGTCTCTCTTAAGAGCAGAGATAGCCTAATGGTTGAAACTTGCCCTCTCAATCAGGAGGTCCGAGGTTCAAACCCAGGCACACACCACTGATTTATGTACGTATAAGAAATTAATTATATCTGCTTTTGGGTTAAGGAAAACATCGTGAGGAATCCTACACACCCGAGAGTTCTTTAAAAAAAAGTTCTCGGAGGTGTGTGAAGTCCACCAATTCGCACTTTGCCAGCTGGGTGGACTATGGCGTAAAGCTCTCATTCCGAGAGTAGACCCGTGCTCAGCAGTGGAGCAATAATGGGTTGAGGATATATATACCTATATGTCTCTCTTACCACCCCTCCGAACAGATTACAGGAGTGCATAACAACGCTGTTATTAGGCAGAAAAAATATTATAATGTTCGTGATACCAATGCGTACAATATAAATTGAAATTAAACCAATACGTTCTTAAAATGGAGTCGCAATCAGTCGCAAACAATCGTTGCACTCATATATCTGCTTTTGGGTTAAGGAAAACATCGTAAGGAAACCTGCACACCCGAAAGCTCTTTAAAAAAAAGTTCTCGGAGAGGTGTGAGGTCCACCAATTCGCTCTTGGCCAGCGCGGTGGACTACGGCCTATAACTCTCTCATTCCGAGAGTAGACCCGTGCCCAGCAGTGGGACAACAATGGGTTGACTATATACATATGTGTATATGTCTCTCTTCACTTCTGACCAGATTACAGGAGCGCATAACAACGCTGTTATTAGGCAGAAAAAGTATTATAAAGCTCTTGATACCAATGCGTACAATATAAATTGAAATTAAACCGATACGTTCTACTTAAAATCGAGTCGCAATCAGTCGCAAACAATCGTTGCACTCATGACAGTGCAGTCAGCTCACAGGCCGTCAATAATCGAGGGAACAAATTAGCCGTCGAGTGGTCAATACCGCTGTCACAGTCCTGACTGACTCATCCATGACTTGTAGTGCAAATTGATTTCTGGGACATTGATATGAATGATACCTCTGAAACGCTCTTTGACTCCACAATACCTTAATTAACCGTTGATATGGCGGTTTGATAGTAGACTAATTAAAACCAAACGTAAGGGCCGTTTTCAATTAGAGTTGCGATATTTTTGTACGAAATAAATTAGACTCATGATAATAATGTACGTTTGAAATGAATATTGACTAGAGTATCTAATACCAACTAGGTCGATAATTGATTACCATTTATGTTATTTATTATACTTTTAAATAAATTTTCTGCCTTATTTATTTATTTATTTAATCTGTATGTACCTTATAAATATTGTACAAAGGTGGACTTAATGCTATAAGCATTCTCTGCCAGCCAACCTTCAGGCAGTCCGAAATACAACGAATGCCTTACTATTTATCAGCCTTTTGAAGTCCGCCTCCGGAGACAAAGGTATTTTTGAGAATAGTCAGCGCGTCTGTAATGCGTTAGTGACTACGGTAGGAGGGAAGATGGTGCTGATCATATCCTGGATTTGCCTTAATCACCTCCTGTGACATCCATAGGAACAGAAAAAGTGGCGGTTATATACTAAAACACCGCTTTGAATGACACCAAGGGCAGAATAAAGGATGATAGGTAGTCAAATGTCGTATGTGGTACTGAGTTAGAAAACCCAATTAATAATTACAACATGTTGTCTAATTATACACGAGGCTTCCATTTTAGCCCTCGAGAGTAGCAACTAGTTATAACTGTGAATTATACATTTCATAGTTTAGTTTACACTGAATGCATCACAATAAGAATTTTCTTGCTGTAACTAACTGGAATTAACTGGTGTACACATTTGAATTTTAGATAAAACTAGTTTAAACTTTTAACGTTGGTTATAATAAGTTTCATCTATTATTAGTTACAGCTATTTTAACGTTTATTATATTCGATTATAATACATGTACCTTTTTTTTTTGTTTTCGAGGGGGAAACTTTCAAAAAGTACCCGACGTCGTGGGAGCGATGCGGGTTATGTGGGATTCTTATCGCACTAAAACCCCCCCAGTGGCCGACCTCGACGCTGCGAAGAGGACTCCGGGAACTCCGATTGACCGCCGCCGGTATCCTCAGCGTGTGCCCCATCGGGCTCTTCCCTGGTGGGCGTGAACTGCTCACCGCACCTACTGGTTTTTACGGTAGCATACAACCACACATGCCACCGTCCTTTCCGGGGTCGCTTGGCCGGACGGTTCGAGCTCCCACTCTTCCCGCCCGCAACCTCGGAAGCCTCTTTTAGTCGCCTCTTACGACAGGCAGAGGGTACCGTAGTCCTATTCTGGTCCCGGAACTACAGGGACAGATAATACATGTACCTATTTACGATATATTTAGTAAGCCGATTGATATTTTAAATGCGAAAGTTTTTAGTTACTCTTTTATATATAAAGTACCTACTCTGTGTACTAGTAAGGCTGATGTGTTGAAATTTGCCACATAAATAGTTTATGAACAGGATTAATACATGGAATACTCATTATCATGATAACCTAGACGGAGCTATGAAAATAAGTTAGTACTAGTCATCCGTCGCAACAGTCGAAATTCGACCATAATTTAAATTAAAAAACTAAACTTCATATTGTACAAAGTAGCACGAATATTTCTCAAATTCCAATAAATTGTAATAATTTTCAAGTTATTTTAAACGCACCCGTTAAAGGTAAAAAGAGGTTTAATTAGCTAAGCAGTATTTAAAAGCAATATCGGGTATTTTGACAAAGACATCTGACATTTTTGACGTTATGTGTTTTCATAGTAAGACATTGAATGTTCTATTTTGTTTATTGTGTGTTTGTGTCAAATGCAAGGTAGTGTATGTAATGTGTTTTAGTTGATTTTATGTATGTTGTATGTATTAATTGAAAAAAATGATAGCATTGCGCAATCCTTCTCTACATCAATTATAACCGTGCGTAATTTCATACTCCTCCGTCTGCGGCAAGTATCTTAAAAACGAATCACAAGTTTTCGCTTCACGTATTAATATAAAGATTACTATAGTTGGCGTTGCAAAAATTAGCATCTTAATATTTGGAAAAAAAAGGAAAACAGGAGATATTATTACTCGTAATACAATGTAAAAAAAGTCCTGAATTTTATCAAGCAATTCCATGGACCTCAGATTTATGAAGAACAACTTTTGAAATTACTCAAGTTGAAATCTCACGGCATTAATTCCAACTGAGTAAGATTTTACCTGCAAGTAGCAAAAAAGGTAATAAGTAACGAGTTATCTTGGAATTTAACTTGTACAATTTTTCTTAACTTCATCTTCTGTAGTGTCCCAGAAAAGTGGACATCTTTTGGTCTCCAAAATATCCCATTTTATTACCTGATTTCGTCAAACGCTCCCAGTAATGATTTTCAAGCGTATGTATGTACCTACGCATGTATAATCCGGCTTTTGGTATTAATAATTTAACTACTGGTCTACTAAGTCTGTTTATTTTTATTAGTGTCTCGCAACCATTTTCTTTACTTAAATCGATTTTGAGGTTTTTATTACAGGTTATAAATGAGTCATATAATTATTGAACTTCTATCGGATCTATTGTTGCAGTTTTTTTATCTGATTGAAGTAGCAAACGAGCGTGCAGTCTACCTAATGGTAAGTGGTCAGTACCGTCCATGGACATCTGTAAGCAACTTCATATAGAACATGGGTTCTATCTGAATTAAATCACAGATGCGTTGCTACTCCCGAGGACTATGATGGTCGCCTCAAATAAAAGTGTGCCGGCAACCACGCCCTTCCATTGAAACATACTGGTCGAACTACACTGGTTCTACCACCTGCCAAAAGCGTTTATAGATTCACTGAGGGATGTTGCATGTGCGCACCATGTGCACACATACCCATGTGGAATCTTAAGACTCGCCCGGTGGCCGTCGTCAGCGCTACAAAGAGGACTCTGGGAAAGGAACGCAACCAAAGACCTCTGAACGCGTTGCCTCATCAGGCTCCTCTCAGGAGAGCAGCTGGGCCCACCGCTACGTCTGGTCTTTACGATGGTTTGCGACCACACATAGAGTACCTACCTACAAAAATATGAATATTTATTGATACTATTTTACATCATTCTATCATAAATAAAGGCAAGATCACTCTTCAGCATATTCTATCGCGAATTGTTAGCACAATGCATTAGATGTTCCATGACAACACTCGGACCACATACCGTGCTCGCATTATAAGTACACGGAACGCTACGAGATAATGCAATAAAGACTTGACACAATGCGTACCTGACTTAATTAGAATCTGCTGTGATCATTACGTTTGCACTGCGGGAATTCCGCTACTCATTATTAGGGTTAGCACTCACTGCTATTCAGTTAAGATTAGAATGTTGAAAGAGATTTTTTTTATATATGCGTTGATAATAGGTAATGTGAAATGAAATGTATCTGTTTGTATTATTAGTTGTAGTTGTATCTTTGTGACTTTAAATCAACAGTTCTCATTGCTGAAGTCATTTTTCAAAGAATTAAAAAAGTAAACAATAAAATAAGTAAAAAAATATTTTTACACATAGTAAACATTTTCTATATTCTGTAAAAAAAACATTTTAATTAACAATTTTACGTCAATTTAGTGAAGGTAGTTGTTTAATTTTTTGTTTAGCGATGAAATTAACGTTTGTAAGATAGATGACAACGAGGTAGTTTAAGTGCTACACTCCATTTATTCCAAAGTTTATATTCTTTGGCTTTTAAATAAACAGATAATTTTAGTAACAGATAAACCTGATAACCCTAGAAGGTTGCGCTGAATGAATGACTGAACGAACTGACGTAGCGAGGGATTTCTGCGCAAGTTTCCGCTCGGCGACGCGACTAACACGCCGCGTGGCGCCGGCTGGCTAGCTGCCACACACCTGATTGAATCCTTTGTCGAATGCTTTTTGGTCTTTGCCTTTACGTTGCTGAAGCCTTTTTCTTTACAATGAATTTAGTAACTAAAATACGAGTAAAATAATAAGTAAATAATAAGCAAGTAAGTATAATACATTTAAAATAAAAATAATACGTAATAAATGTCTAAATATTAAATATTTAGATTGTCAATAATCTACAAAAATCCCCGAATAAATCACTGAACGAACGATAGCAAAAGTAATTGTTTAATTTTACGTTTGGCGGCTCAACTAACTATCGAGTGGTGCCTGTAGTTTAGATGACACACCTCTTTTAATACTCTTTGGTCCTTAAATAAGTACATAATTTAGATAACAGATAAACCTGATGACCCTAGAAGATTGCGCTGAATGAATGACTGAACGAACTGACGTAGCGAGGGATTTCTGCGCAAGTTTCCGCTCGGCGACGCGACTAACACGCCGCGTGGCGCCGGCTGGCTAGCTGCCACACACCTGATTGAATCCTTTGTTGAATGCTTTTTGGTCTTTGCCTTTATGTTGCTGAAGCCTTTTTCTTTTCAATGAATTAAGTAATTAAAACGAGTAAAGTAATAATAAGCAAGTAAGTAAAATACATTTAAAATAACTTATAGCGCCGAGGACAGCCACCGGGGGTTTTAGTGCGTTAAAAATCCCACATAACCCTGCGTCGCCCCCACAGCGTTGGGTACCTTTTGAACGTTTCCCCTCGAGAACAAAAAAAAAAATCATTGAACGAACGATAGCAAAAGTAATTGGTTAATTTTACGTTCGGCGATACAACTTACTATTGAATGGCGCCTGTAGTTTAGATGACACACCTCTTTTAATACTCTTTGGTCCATAAATAGGTACATAATTTAGGTAACAGATAAATCTGATGACCCTAGAAGATTGCGCTGAATGAGTGACTGAACGAACTGACGTAGCAAGGGATTTCTGCGCAAGTTTCCGCTCAGCGACGCGACTAACACGCCGCGTGGCGCCGGCTGGCTAGCTGACACACACCTGATTGAATCCTTTGTTGCATGCTTTTTGGTCTTTGCTTTTATGTGGCTGAAGCCTTTTCTTTTCAATGAATTTAGTAACTAAAATACGAGTAAAATAATAAGTAAATAATAAGCAAGTAAATATAATACATTTAAAATAAAAATAATACGTAGTAAATGTCTAAATATTAAATATTTAGATTGTCAATAATCTATTAAAAATCCCCGAATAAATCACTGAACGAAAGATAGCAAAACTAATTGGTTAATTTTACGTTCGGCGATGCAACCAACTATTGAATGGCGTTTGTAGTTTAGATGACACACCTCTTTTAATACTCTTTGGTCCTTAAATAAGTACACAATTTAGATAACTGATAAACCTGATGACCCTAGAAGATTGCGCTGAATGAATGACTGAACGAACTGACGTAGCGAGGGATTTCTGCGCAAGTTTCCGCTCGGCGACGCGACTAACACGCCGCGTGGCGCCGGCTGGCTAGCTGCCACACACCTGATTGAATCCTTTGTCGAATGCTTTTTGGTCTTTGCCTTTACGTTGCTGAAGCCTTTTTCTTTTCAATGAATTAAGTAACTAAAACGAGTAAAGTAATAATAAGTAAGTAAAATACATTTAAAATAACTTATAGCGCCGAGGACAGCCACCGGGGGGTTTTAGTGCGGTAAAAATCCCACATAACCCTGCGTCGCTCCCACGGCGTTGGATACCTTTTGAAGGTTTCCCCTCGAGAACAAAAAAAATCATTGACCGAACGATAGCAAAAGTAATATGACACACCTCTTTTAATACTCTTTGGTCCTTAAATAAGTACATAATTTAGATAACAGATAAACCTGATGACCCTAGAAGATTGCGCTGAATGAATGACTGAACGAACTGACGTAGCGAGGGATTTCTGCGCAAGTTTCCGCTCGGCGACGCGACTAACACGCCGCGTGGCGCCGGCTGGCTAGCTGCCACACACCTGATTGAATCCTTTGTCGAATGCTTTTTGGTCTTTGCTTCTACCGCTAAGTGAAAGAAATTATAACGATTTTATAAGTGCCATATTAATGCGCGATATATTAAAACTAAAACATGTAGGAAAATCCCGTCTTCTACTAGTTTAGGTTCAGATTATAGGAGTGAATAGACATTGTCTTCCTATCCCAGGTGAACACGGTTATCTAAGCTCTACGTATCGTTTAGTTACAATTTCTTGGAATTAATCATTATTATCATCAAGCCTCCATCCATCCATCTATGGATGTATCATTAGGATTGATGATCCATCCATGGATGGATGGGTGGATCATCAAGCCTTACACTACACTGCTGGGTAATGTAAGGCTTGATGATAATAATTGCTGCAGGTTTTTGTAGTAAGTTGTGTATTGGAAGACTTCAAATAGGTACATATAAAGAGTTCATAATGAACTTTTAGAGTAACAAATTGGTCTTCGACAATAATAGCAAGCTTTTCTTATTACAAAAATATCAAACTCACGGACGTGTGGCATAAAGATAAAACAAATTTCATCCGAGTCCAAACCGTTAAAAACTGAAAGGTGAAACGACTGAAAATACAGATTCCCTCCGTTCAGTACGTTTAACTAGATGTAAGCCGGGAAGCGCGACGTGCGGACAATGAAAACTCCTTTATTTCTACCAGCTCAACGCCAAGTTGTGGAAATAAGAAAAAATACAAACAATAAAAGAGTATAGGATACGAGACACATTTCGCGCCGCCCCACCTATAAAATTAAATGGAAAAGGGCTTCCCGACCGATTCTCGCTGAACTTTGTATGGGTCACTGTGGGATGGAGTTATGAAAGTCGGTGGCGAGATCTAAAATATAAATGTGCATGATCAAAATGTGTTTGTTTTGGAGACATTTTGTTTTTTCTCTTTATTTATGCGATATAAAACATTCAAAATATTTTATTACGACGTCTGTTTATTTGGACGGGGAATTTCATTTAAGCTCTAAAGTAACGAGTTAGGTAACTTTTAGAATATTTCGTTTTGTACAATTTTGTTCAGGAATCAATAATATTAATAATAATTGAAAACTACGTGCTATTTTGATCGAGTCAAGGCTCAAAAAGGCTCTTTTTACTATAATTGGAAGGTCAACATTACGCATATTGTTTTTAAAAAAAAATCTATGGAATGAAATGTCTTTATTTTGCATAGGCCTACGGAGGCACTTAGAAATTGCCAGTTACATATATATTTTTGTACACTACCACCGGATTGGAACACGACCTCAACTGAGAAAATCCGGCAAGTAACTCAGTGGGTTTGTCTTATTTCTTTGTATATCTTTTTTATAGCCATATTGTTTTTACATTGGTTATAAAAGTTAGCTCCAGTATCTTGCCTTATATTTGGCTGTACAAGAATCATATTTGATATGCACTTATAACTTAAATACTCGTATGCATTCGCAACTATATTTTCAACAGACACAAATTAATCTCACAGACTAACGAAATACTACCGACTCAGATGACCTATACTTAGACGCAAATAAGAACAAGATTACATAAATACTAACACATGGTGCTGTTAACTCCTCATTATGCAACCCAGTGGGTGGTCCATACGGAACCGGGATCAGTGATCCTGTTAATCGAGGCTGGAGTCACGATGGGCAATTTTAGCGAACAAAACATGCTTTACCATACTACCTACAAAGTATGTAGGGTGCATGTGGCTGCTTGGTTTGAAAAACAGCTCAAAAACGATAATTTTACGAGAGAATCAGGTGAAATAGAACAATGGGTTTTGTTTTCATCTTTTTAATAAATTCGATTCTAGGTATTTTTGGATAAATCTGTATCCTGAAATAGATGATTTTTAAACATTGCGATTATTTTTTGCAAGGCAATTTATAGGACAATTCGTATTTTAGGCAGTGCACTTGTGATACATGTATGAAAATGTGTATGCGAGTGTTTAGAAATCGCAATGTATCCAACCGTTGTTGATACATATCTTCGAGTGAAAACAGTTTTAGTAACAGTCATTCATTCACAAGTGATAGCAAAACACATGTCCAATAAAATAGAGCAAATAACATACTGTCCTATTTTAAACTTTGTATATGAATGTTGAAGTTATTAAGTCACATGCGGAAACATGTTTTAGTGGCAATACGTCGTTTTATTCATTAGTTTTAACGAAACAGATGTCTTGTAAATCACCCAAATGGGCTATTCAGTAAATGGTATACTGCCCGTATCTTATATTTAACTTAATACTACTGATACTAGTATGGCAATGACGCGACGGTTATCATTAACTACTTTTTTAGTTAATACGAGACAAAAGTAATCTTAGTGGATAAATATAAAAATAATTTCATCAGTTATAATAAAACAAATATATGAAATTATCAAGATCCATTTCGGGTTCGGCTTCGGAGTTGCCACTATCTCACAAATTTCTGCTTATTAATAAGTATGTTGAGTGCCGCGATTTCTAGTCCTCAAAGGAAGCATCGCGTGTGGTTGATTTTAATCTTATCTGTAAGTGATGTGATATTAGCTATCCACGGATAGCACTTTAGTAGACCATGCTAGATTGTTACTTTTATAATGTAAAAAACATGAGCCATCACGGGACGCTAGGCAAACATCATGGTCGTACAACTAGTATACGTAAGAGACGGTATTACTAATAACAAAATTACAAAAATTGATCTTAAATTCAAATTGCTCGCCACACTCACACATAGACTATGTATAAACCTTAGTATAGCGTGGCGATCCGTCGCCACGGCGATCCGGTTTATATCCAAGTCAACAGATATTTCACATCAAAAACACTGGCCCGATTAAAGTACTATTTGTATTTAGATCAAACTTAGTACTAAGTCAGCCTCATGTTATTAGATTACGTAAATCCAAAACATAACTCATTTAACGCGAAACAAGTCACAAAGTGCACTTGCACTAAGCGAATTAGACAGAACTGGATAACCGAGTTTCACTTGCACTTCATAGCCGAATTGATAACTTCATCTACGAAGTGGCGGGATATTCTGGAACAAAGCTGGTTATGAGCCAAGTAAACTAATGATGTACTGCTACTCAATAAAAATTATGATAATAGCAATATTTTGTTCTTTTGATCTCAACTGGTGGCCAAATGCAGACGAGAAAAGAAAATGAAGAACGGAATGTAAAGACGGCTACATGTGCATCAGTAGGTACCTACTCTTAAATACTCTTAGCTATTATCTCGTACGTTTACCGATACGCGTTTAAATAGCATAGACAAGTGCACCTGACCACACGGTATTGAATAGAAACACGTGTCCGAAACTGAGTTCTATCTGTAGTCAATCACAGGTGCGTTGCTATTCCTGAGGACTAAGATAACCACACCTTTCTTACGAAACACAAGAACTGCTACACGCTAGAAATTAGTGTTCTGGTGGACTCCCAGGTCGAGGCATAGTAGCACGTACATACCAATATGTATATACGTGTCGTTGGTAGTACCAATTTGTAAATTTTTTGTGCTTGGTCAAATAAAACAGTCATGTTAAGATGCTGTTTGAGTAGATACTTATATGATTTTAGACTAATATTATAGCGGAATTGATACATTTTTCTACGTAGGGTACTCACGTATTAGGTATTGACATCTATAAAAATAATTCAAAAATATTTCAAAACCCCCATTTTGTATGAGACTGTACACACACACAAGTGGCAGAAAAAAACAACAGCATATAAATCTAGTACAACTCGCATTAAAATTAATACTTATATACCTTTTATGCATCGTTCCTGTAAACACAGATAAAGTTGATACAACTGTAGCGTACGTACCGGCGTTAATTAATACAGTTAAACTTGGAAATGTCATTTTCCATATTACAACTTTCTCTACGCGAGTTGGGATAATGATGCTAAACCTAGTATTTGTATAATAGTTTACCTATTTCTATTTCTTCTTACTATATAAATGTCGCTGGCCAATGATTGTTTGTAAGACCTAAAATAACTTTCGGAACATTATAATGAATTGTCATAAAAACTTTCTTCTCATCAGTTTTTAATATGGCATTTAAGTTTTTTTATTCAGATCAGAGCAGTGATAGCCTAATGGTTGAAATTTGCCCTCTCAATCGGGAGGTCGGAGATTCAAACCCAGGCACACACCACTGATTTATGTGCGGATTCGAAATTAATTATCACTGCTTTTCGGCGGCGGTAAACATCGTGAGGCAACCTACACACCCGAGAGTTCTTTAAAAAAAAAGCTGGCACTTGGCTAACGCGGTGGACTATGGCCTCAAACTCTCTTCTTCCGAGAGAAGACCCGTGCCCAGCAGTAGGACGACAGTGACCACTATCGCCACTATCACAGTGTGACCACTTACCATCGAGTACCACAGAACAGATACAGAACCGAGGTTCTGTTTGAAGTCAATCACAAATTTGTTGCTACTCCCGAGTATTAAGGTGATAGCCTCATATAAAATTGAGCCGGTAATCACATCTTTCTACCGAAAGGCAATAACTGCTTCGGGAGAAATTGGTATGGTGGTGGTACTAGTACTAGGATAAATTACACTTGTTCTACCATATAGCAAGTCAAAGCAGTCAATCACACCGCATTCGGGCTTTAAAATTATAAACAAAGGATTTTTACTTCTTAATATTATAAAGAAGTAAATAACCAATTTCTCAAGCTTCAAGATACATTTAGCCAGGGTTCCCAACTCAGGGGTTTTTCCCTCAAATTTAGGGGATGTAAATTTTTTAGGGGTGTAATATTTTTAGGGGTTTTTATAACTTCAACGTATAGGTGTTTTTAAACGGAAATCTCCCCGCCAGGATATACGATCATGCCTCACGACGAAAAAAAAAGGTCATGTACTACACCCGAAGACGTTTTTTTTTAGTCCGCAGATCAGGTTGGCACGAAGATGTCCAATTCATAATTCACTGTGGGGGAATTTAGGGGTTTTTAATAAGGCTTAAGGGGAATACATTTTTGAGACTTGGTAACCCTGCATTTAGCATAAGACGTAAAAGCTTCATAATTGTACTCAAGATTTTCAGTTAACAAATTGACTGCCGAATTAACTTCGCCGCTTACTTTCTGTTTAACTGAAATGGAATTAACTTTCGCAGTCTCTATGGATGTATTTAATAAATTGTGTGGCAGTTCTGAACATTAATTTGCTTTAGAAGTAACTTCATCAAACGCACTTCCACGATATTAATTAGAGGATGGACCAAATTGTCATTGTGAATGTCATAATGGTCGGAATACAAAAGTAAAGGAAGATGTCCTTTGTTCAATACTGAAGTAAAATTTTTGTTTATACTAAGGTAAATAAAAAATTAGATATTCTTTTGTACTTGTAGTCTAGGGACTATAATATTATCCCCGGCCTGTCCTAAAAGGGGGCTTCCGGGGTCGAGAGTGGCAAGAGTGGCAGTACGAACCGTCCAGCCAGGCGATCCCAGGAAGGACGGCTGTATGTGTGGTCGCATACTGTCGTAAGGACCAGATGGAGCGGTGAGCCTAGGCACTCACTTGGGTGGAGACCAAGCCCGTTGCCCCGCTCGGAGGATTCCGGTCGCGTTCTTTTGGAGATCCCGGAGTCCTCTTTGTAGCGCCGAGGACGACCGGCAAGTTTTAGTGCGGTAAATAATCCCACATAACCCTACGTAGCTCTCACGGCGTCGAGTACTTTTTGAAGCTTTCCTCCTTGAAAAACAAAACATTTCTTGAGTTTCGTTGGACGAGTGTGGTTGTTGGATCACTTTTATATAAGGGGCCATTTTTGTTTTCGAAAGTAGCATCGCTACGCAAGTTCTTTTATTGATTTCAGATAGAAATTGTTCGGTATGGATTTGATTACAGATTTCCTTAGGCAGCATCAACCACTCACGACCAAGTGAACATAATCATTCGATAGCACTTCGATCTTTGTTAAAAAATAATGCACTGCATGATCGTCTGTTACCTTGTAAAAAATAAAAGCTTATTTAACGCTTTCTACACACATACTAGGATTTTCTTTTGTGTCGTGGTTGCCTTAGATAGGTCCATGGCATCCACGACACAAAGATTTACATAGACGATTACTCAAACACCCAGACCTAGAACAAGTATCTAATTCACCATTCAGAAATTTGCCTAGCCAGAGATCGAATCTGGAACCCTCTGCGTGTGACACACAGGTATGGGAACCGCTCCGCCATGAGGGTCGACATTTAATCAAACCTTAAAATTTTAATAAGGAAAATCGGTCAGGATTTGTACACCTTATGATCTTAATCTCGGAGCATGTTGCAAGAATAAACACGAACGTAAATTGAAATGCTCATTTGCATAAAGATTTAAATTATTATTTTGGAATTCTGAGAAGCGGCCGTGGCGCCATTCCCAATCAGCTGTATCTTATAATTGTATAACCTCATAAAATGCTGTAACTGTTATCAAGTGGCAAGTTGGTAGTGGTTTTGAACTTTTTTTCTTGATCGATATCTCGTTCCTGAGTTTAATATACCTACTGTTTGTTAAAACATTATGTGAAAATTTAACCCCTATGGGACACGTAACACCTAACAGTGATAAGACAGGTTTAAATGTTTTATTACCCACAACTATAGGTTTAAAATGTTTGATATTGTAAATAAAGTACACTGAAACTCATGGGCCTAATTTTCCTTTTTTATTTTAGTTGTGATATAATAAATTTGTTTTTATTTTTATTTTATGAATGCAATTTTAAGTAGGTGCAGGTCATACAATAATGGGCACAAAATTAGGGAAAAAAAAGTTCTTGGACACTTGGACAAAAGTGCACTATGGCTTATAACTCTCTCATTCTGAGAGAATACCGGTGTCCAGCAGTGGGACAATAATGGGTTGATGACGACGAAACTTGACCGAAATGAGCGAAGCCGCGGAAAAATGTTAACTTTACAACACCATATGAAGTTAATTATATCTAAAGTGCTTATCATATCAAACAACAGGTTTTATCCGGAAAGTTCCATTTATGTGATTGCTTAGATTGCGCATCCTTTTCATTCTTCATAGTATCTGTAAGGGACAAAATTCAATCGTCGATTAAACATCGTGGATAGGTGGTAAGCAATGTTACTTTCCAATGTATCGATTTCTTTATTCCGAGTTTTCAGTTCAAATTAAGTGCATTGACCTTATATTCGATTCCTACATGCTGTTGTCACAAGAATTTATGTTACTGATAACTCTTTCACATAAACGCCCGTATTTACTTAGAAATAATTTCGAAATAAATTATTTTGCATATTCTAACTCAATTAGTTTGTTTTTCGATGTAGTTAATGTTTGGTATAACATTATTTTAGGTTGTTATAAATGTTATATTAGGTTTAAGTTCATCAAATCTGATCAATTAATCTGAATGTCTCTTTATCTATCTATCCCATGGTAATTGTTTTTCATTTGTTCAAGTAGATGTAAAATTATGGCCACATTATATATATTTTTTAATTTTGTTTTGATTACACTTTTGAGTACATTCGGAATATTTATAAATACACTTGAAAATGACCTAAGCCTGGTTATTTTACTTGACAGTCAATATAATTTCTTGTTACACACAATACATATAATATATGTATTACATGTAATACATTACATATAATATATGTATTGTATTGTATACAACATATTATGTTGTCGTCAACCTATTATTGTGCCACTGCTGGGCACGGGTCTTCTCTTAGAATGAGAGAGTTATAGGCCATAGTCCACCGCGCTGACCAAGTACAAATTGGTGGACAATACATATATACCACCTCGGTATAGCAGATCATCTTTAAAGTCTGTCGTAACAGCAAATACTATTGAAAATAAATAAATATTTTCCGGATTTTCCAGTAAAATCTCTGCTGCTGGATTTATTTTGGGATTCACATTTTGATTAGTTTAATTAGTTGCCCGTGGCTCCGTGGCTAATTACCCGTGAAAATTAGATGCGCCTGAAATAGATAGAAGTTAATCGCAGGTAGTGTAAGTAGGGTAACAAATTAGCATACGTTTTTTTAAACCTCATACAATAATGAAATTTCATTTCGTGCTTTCAAATTCAAAAAGAAGGCTCATGAGAATAGTATTAAAAGTCCGAGTGATAACATCGTTATTTTTAAAAATATTCGAAGTACTATAGTAGACCGTGGGTAAATACAATGAAAAAATGTTGAAGAAAAGAAGTAACCGAAAGCGTCTTTCACGGTTTTAATATTTTACTATAAATTAAAAAAAAAACACATTTTAAAACATGTTTATTATAAATCTGAAAACAAAATCTTTCATTTAGCCGATTCCTTAATTTTCTACCTGTTTATACCTGCTTTATCGACATAAAAGATTGTCAGTAAAAATAATAAAGCACAAGATTGACAGTGTAATAAATTTGGAGGCAAAAGAGGTTCACATTGAGCTCGTATCAAGACTACGCACTCCACAGAAAGATATCCGTCACGCAAGTTTACGTCAGTCTCAGTATTGGGGACACACTGTTGAAACCTGTGAAAAACATACAAAAAATAAACACATCCTTACATTAAAATTTGTAGGTAATGTAAAATAATTGTATGTGCCAGAACTAGTGTAGTTCGACCGGAGAAGTACCACCGCCACACCTACACCTGTTTGTAGCGTGAAGCATTTCTTGCGTTTCGATGGTAGGGTGTGGTTGCCCGAACACTTTTATATGAGGCGACCATCATAGTCCCTGGGAGTAGCGACACATCTGTGATTGACTTCAGATAAAACCAATGCTATATAAAGTTGCTTACAGATGTCCATGGGCGGCAGTCACTACTTACCATCAGGTACTGCATGCTCGTTTGCTACTTCAGTCGTAAAAAAAAACTATTTCTGCTATAACCGCCACAATTATTTACGTTAAATAACAGCAGGGTTAAGCTAAGAACTGTAATGTTCATGTCTGAAGAATGTCATAAAGGAGACATACTAATACGAGGCATTTCAACTTAGTTCTCAGTGGTAGCAGTGCATCTGTTGTAAGGACCTTGAATTTATCTGCAATAAATTGCAAAATTCATGGAAGGCAGTGGAATATATAAATAAACTAATAATACGTAAAATATACAAATAGGGAAGTCTAAATCGAAATACCTTATCCTCGTATTATCGTAATCCTGGTCCATATGTTTATTCAACACTAACTCTAATTAGAGAGTAACATTCCCGCCGCAACAAACAAATAATTCAGATGCATTATCAGATTTCGATTTAGATCGTTTTTAAGATTAAATCCATACTAATCTAAATACTACCATACATAATGCTCTTACCCACAGCTAAAAAAGAGGCAGATGTAGAAAAATAATCTAAAAAAGGTGAAAAATAATAGACCATGAGACCATTGGCTAAGTTGAAGCAAGGAGGAGAATGGACTTGCAACAACTGCTCTCCTTCTCGTCAACCCATTATTGTCCCACGGCTAGGCACGGGTCTTCTCTCAATCTCTCTCTCAATGAGAGAGTTTAGGCCATAGTCCACCGCGCCAGCCAAGTGCGAATTGGTGGACCTACTCTACTTAACTTCGTGTAAACTATGACTTCTGCTCAACAAATTAACGGGCAGTGTGTCACCATTTTAAAATATAGTCACGGCTCACGCACAACACGAGCGCGCGATGCACACCGCACACGAAATAATTATTATTCCGCTCATTATGAGGTAATTACCATTAAATGCGTCCGATGCATTATTTATAGCCGATCAACGAGACTTCCATATCAAAAATATTGAATTTAGAGCGGGAACACGTTTTTTATTTGGTTTGGTCAAAGTCATTTAAATTCCGTGGCTGCATTAGCTTTTAAATAGAAGTGAGTGGATATATTTGTTTATTGAGTCCTTGTTTACGTGTTGGAATATTTTTGGTTACGTTTAATTATCCTTCTAATTATAACATTAGAAGGATACTTAAACGTAACCATAAAAAAATAATAAACGAGATGTTATTTTCTTACAGTTCTTGAGTTTCAATCGAGGGTTGTAACTGCTGGCTCATGATGGCTGTGATCGTCATAGTCCTTAGAATAGTCAACAAAGTCAATTACCAATTGCCCAAGGGGCAACGTGCTCAGAGGAAAAAAAAGGTTTTAGTAACAGGGTCCCGATTTTACTCTTTGAGTACGGTACCTTAAAACAAGCAATTACAGTTTGGTAATAGACCCTATAAAGAGTTTGTACATTAGAGTTGGCAGTCTGGGAAATTACTGAAAATATTCGTATCATATACTTTTACAAAGTTTGTAATTCCAGATGGTCGTAGGCTGTGTTGTTGTTTAAATTTGGGCATTTGAATATTGTGAAAAATAACCAAATTAGATTCTTATTTTTTTTGATAGTATTAAAGAACGTCGGTATTTGCTGTTAGTCTGTGTTCACATATCAAATACATACTCCGTTTCGTTACAAAATCTATTGAATAGTTTAGACGAAAAAAGCGACAGAACACAGACTAACAGCAAATACCGACGTTCTACATTATATTTAATAAAATGTGTTTTTTTGATTTATGCGAAATAGTAGGTCGCTAAACTAATGTATCCAATTCCATCCAACGTTGATTTTGTTAAGGTAAATGATAACGACTATTTAATGAAACGAAAAGCTAACTAAAGATCGCTGTAGTATAATTATATACGGGTGTTAATATATATTGTTACTGACACCTAGATTTTAGCTTTCAGTTATTACTATATGTACTTTTAGCAATAAACCTAACTTCCCTTAGGGCCATCGGTAAGGTCCCTGTAGTTCCGGGATCAGAATAGGGTTACGGCATCCCCTGCCTGTCGTGCCTGTGGTGACTAAAATGGCTTGCAGGGTTACAGGCAGCTAGAGTGGGAGCTCGAACCGTTCGGTCAGGCGATCCCGGGAAGGACGGCGGTATGTGTGGTCGCATACCGTCGTGAAGACTACACGGAGCGGTGGGCCCAGCCGCCCATCTATGAGG
Source organism: Spicauda simplicius (assembly GCA_949699795.1). Classification (NCBI taxonomy): domain Eukaryota; kingdom Metazoa; phylum Arthropoda; class Insecta; order Lepidoptera; family Hesperiidae; genus Spicauda; species Spicauda simplicius. The sequence goes on from OX453062.1 coordinate 16,562,853, forward strand.
AGCCCGAAGGGGCAACGCACTCAGAGGATTCCGGTTGCGGTCGTTTCGAGATCCCGGAGTCCTCTTTATAGCGCCACGGAGAGGATTTTTAGTGCGGTAAATATCCCACATAACCCTGCGTCGCTGCTACGGCGTAGGGCACCTTTGAAGGTACCTCGAGAACAAAAAAAAGAGCCTTTGGTAAGAACACCAGAAAACATAACTATCCAAAAAATCAGTTGATTACAGATATTCCTGGCGGCAGTGGACATTTACCATTAGGACTGCATGCTCGTCATGCTCGTTTGCTACTTCAATAATATATACAAAAATACTTTTAGCATTAAACTTGGTAAAGACACGTTTGAGGATACTCAGAAGTACAAAAGACCAAAACAAATAAGTTATTTTAATTAAATAACTTTAGGTATTAGCAAAGCAAAAGTATTTTAATTCAACATTATTCCGCAAGACTTATAAACATTATTGTGAGCAAAAACAAGTCTCAAAAGTTTGACTTGTTAGAAAAATATGTTGCAGGCGGGCAAGTTAAAAGAATTTTAATGCATTATTTCTTTAGTGCAAGTTTAATTTACGGAGGAAACTTAGGAAGGCTCTGGTTTGATTTCCAGCTATAGTTTTGCAAGAAACAGAATGGTTCCAATATTATCGTGAAACTTCAAGCGTGACGCAGTTTCTACGTATCGGTGGGAAATATAGCTGCTACTTTCATATGAGGTGACCATCACAGATTATAGGAATATCTGTGAAAGACTTCAGATAGAGCCCATGTTCTATATGAAGCTGTTTAGACGAGAATACAGCCATAGACAGGATGAACGTTTTTCTGCTACTTTCGTTAAAAAAAGCTTTTAAATATAGCTGAATGACAGTTACATTACACGTATTTAATCGAACGCGTCGCAACGGTCGAAATTCGACCGTAATTTAACTTAAAAACTAAACTTCGTATTGTCCAAAGTAGCACGAATATTTCTCAATAAAAAATTGTATTGATTAAAATCATCCGTTAGAGGTAAAAAGAGGTTTTAATTAACTAAGCATTTAAAAGCGATAGCGGGTATTTTGACAAAGAAATCTGTCATTTTTGAAGTGAAATTAAATGAAATGGAAACCCAGATTGGTTATTTTTTTACTCAAACTTGCATTAGGCGTTATTATTTTTATTACAAAAACTAACACTTTCTACGCTCATTGCCACACACTAGGATTTTATCCTGAGTCGTGGGTATCATGGACACACACAGACGAATATACAAAAACCCAGGAATCTAAACTCTAAACATCATTCAGATACCTGTCTGGCCGGGAATCGAACTCGGGACCCATTGCGCGTCAGACCGGTATGGTAGCCGCTCCGCCACGCGGGTCGTCAAAAATATATGAGTAAATAAGTGGTTCTCACCACTCATAAAATATCGTTATTAGCTTCCTTCCCACAATCAAACCAATACTTTATCGTATAAACAGGCAAACAACAAGCTTTCAAACTCTAATGAGCGTCGGAGTGCAATTTCTTGTTCCTACTACATTATGCTAGCGATCACATATGACAGTTTCTTGCCCCCAGTCTATGGAGCTTAATATTTAGATTTAAATAAATGATTCACTTACTATCATGTGTTTCTACTATTAGATAAATATATTCAAGAGTCTTAACAGGTTAAAATAAAATCAAATGTTCGTACTTTACACAAATATTCCGCTCAAATATTAAACGCTTAATGAGTATTCGTAACTTGCGTTTTACTAAGGCTACTAGGAATTGTTCATAAAGACATGATCATCTTAAATGGTCAGAGATACCCCTTATATTGGGTGGATAAATGGTTGTCAAGAACACTATCAGCAATAAACATAAGTAGGTAAAGCTTGTAGCGGTGTGAGGACGCTTATCTCTGCATACTAATTATGCTTAATTTATCCTTCCTCAATTCTCCATTCACAGACCCCTTGCTTATCATCGATAATGATGATAGGATCTTGCATTACCTAAATTGTAGTTTGTATTCGCCATGTACTAGGAGGGGAGATTGTAGAAATTCGTACATGTCGTTGTCTACCTAATAGTAAGTGGTCACTGCGAAACATTGGTCATCTACTAGTAAGCAACTTTATATAGAACAGGAATTAAATTTGGATCCTGTTAAGCAGAAAAGATCCAGTCAAAACATTGTGTAAAATCGGTTTATAAACATATCTATGAACTACTAATGAAGTTTTATATATGCATAAAAGATATTACTTTTTAAAATGTACATGTTATGTCTATTAAATAGGCGATTTTCAAAAAAGTAATGTACTATTAACTTTTTTATTTTACGGTCAAACTTTGAGCTGCGTTTACTCAAAAGTAAAAAAGCTGTTTGATTTTTCTGCTTTACAGGGTCCATTGAATGTCAATCACGATTACTTGCTATACCCAAGGATTAAGATGATCGCTTTATATGAAAATTGCTGGAAACTTATAAACATAGGAAGCATCCTGAAACGTTAGAATTTTTATTAAAATATGAACTTAGGAGCATCGTAGAAAACATACACGATAGGCACGATATGCCTTTGTGGTTGAAACACGGCCTCTTAATGTATGTCGTATGTGCAATTGAGCCTATTAGAAATTAATTACTTGATTTAATGGCGCAGGATAACTACTATATGCTTGGGATAATTGATATCTGTTTTCAAATGCATAAAAACCCCTGACCGTGGTTTTAAAGAAATAATTGTTTGACTACGGCTTTAGACATATTTTGTCTATAACGGGTCCTTGTGATATGCGATTTTGAATTCTTTTTAACTATATTTTAACTCAATTATATAGATTGTGGACACAGTAACATTGTGGTGGCGGGAGAAACCGTCGTCAAGTACTAGTAGTAGATTAAACTATCCACCCTACGTCTAGTTCATTTTTAAATCAGAAAACTAGACACAGATTAATCAATTCCGCGATAATAGGTATTAGTTTAAAATAATAAAATGCCTAAGACAAGTTGGCTAAGTCACAGGACTATAACACAGTACAAATATGGACCAGTATGGAAACTAAGCGTAGTTCATAAAATAATCACCTACACCCTATTGAAGCAATAGGATTGTCTCTATTTTTTTATTAATACTCTTATTAATTTTTATTTTAGCATCTACAGTCCTGTAGTTATTAGTCAATCGAATTGTAATATCTACGTAGTTTACAAATAATATAAAAAGGTAATCTCACGGCGTTAATTAATCTCAGCATGACGATAATAATTATTGTAGTTTTAAATACGGAAAACAGTTTAATATTGATACAATTTGTAGATCATTGATTTTTTGTAGATCTTTAACATGTTATTACGGCATAAATTTTTACAATTTTTGGCGGGAGCGTACACGAGCCATGGCATTACGTGGCATTTTTTAAAATATTGCGTAAACAAAAAGCAACGTGACTACTCGTCTTGACGCGACACTCGCTACTGAAGCACTGCGAAAACTCCTTAGCGGCCTCGTCGATGCATATGTTAATGTGAGTGTGCCCTTATCGAACGTTTATAGGTAGTTTCCATACTGTTCCCCATATTTCGACTGTGTCCATAATATGACATAATTCTCGTGACAATCATCCCACGTTATCGCGATAAATTAGCGTCGTGTCGGGAGAGGCAATACGTTACCGCCTTGGGCGACCTCTGTCACGCCTCTTGGGTTCCCAAAAGTGGGTTTCTGATGTCACGTGTTCCTAATCTGTCTATAATACGTATTTATTTTAAAAGTACCTACGTTAAAATCTTGAATAACTTGTAATATACCAACTGAATTGTTTGACATTTAACCAGATCGTATATATGAGTATTACGAATTACCAATTTCTAAAATTGTGATGTGATATGTAAAAAATATCCAACCAATTTACAATTTAACATCATTTCTTTTAAAAATAAATTTCTGAGTGAGTAGTTTATATGGAGTATGTGCGTAATGTATTCATGTGTCAAAAAAAAATATTAGTAGTAAAAATTTACTAACGTTTCGTTACTAATAAAATTATTTGAATATATTCGCATTATATTTTGGTAGCAATTAAATTGCAGGTCAATAAGTTAAATAATGTTTTATACCTACTATATCGACATATAGTTATTCTCTGCAATTAAATAAACAAGAAATATACATGACGAACAGATAACCTCTTAGGAAAGTCAGTTAAATATAAATAAAAAAAGAACTTAACAAATTCATAGGTTTATTGACCAACTTCAGGAACATACTCGTATTCTGACTGTATAAATTTGAAAAAGCAATATAAGAAAGTCCCTAACACAATAAGTATTTCCTTTGAGTCTAGCGCTTTGAGTCGTGTGATTTCGTTCTTTGGGTTAAACTTTTCGTATCAAATAAGAAATAGGGAGGATTTACCTAATAACTGATTAGATCTTATTCCACCTTATATTATACATTACCCCCTTATATTATACATTAACCCCTTAGCGGCCTCGTCGATGCGTATGTTTATGTGAGTGTGTCCTTATCGAACGTTTATAGGCAGTTTCCATACTGTTCCCCATATTTCTATTGTGTCCATAATATGACATAATTCTCGTGACAATCATCCCACGTTATCGCAATAAATTAGCGTCGGGTCGGGAGAGGCAATACGTTACCGCCTCGGGCGACCTCTGTCACGCCTCTTGGTTTCCCAAAAGTGGGTTTCTGATGTCACGTGTTCCTAATCTGTCTATAATACGTATTTATTTTAAAAGTACGTTAAAATCTTTAATAACTTGTAATTTACCAACTGAATTGTTTGACATAATATAATGAAATGAAATGTCTTTATTTTGTATAGGTCTGCGGGGGCACTTACAAATTGTCAGTTACATCCGGTGAGAAACTCAGCGGGTGTGTCTTTTTTTCTCATATAAATTCATTTTTTTAATATTATTGCAATCATGTTTTTTTTTACACGGCAATGAATGTATAACATATGAGTATTACGAATTACCAATTTCTAAAATTGTGATGTAAAATATGTAAAAATTATACAACAAATTTAACAATTTAACATCATTTCTTTATAAAATAAATTTCTTAATGAGGATTTTAAATAAAGTATTTACGTAATGTATACTGTGTCAAAAAATTTATTAGTAGCAAAAATTTACTAACGTTTCGTTACTAATAAAATTATTTGCATATTTTATATTCGCATTATTTTTGTAGCGATTAAATTGCAGGTCAATAAGTATAATAATGTTTTATACCTACTGGATCGACATTAGGTATAGTTATTCACTGTAATTAAATAAACAAGAAATATACATGACGAACCGATAACCTTTTAGGAAAGTCAGGTCAAAATAAATAAAACAAGAATTTATCAAATTCATAGGTTTATTGACCATTTTCAGTAACATACTCGTATACTGCCAGTATAAATATGAAAAAAGCAATATAAGAAAGTCTCTAACACAATAAGTATTTCCTTTGAGTCTAGCGCTTTGAGTCGTGAGAGTGATTTTGTTCTTTGAGTTAAACTTTTCGTACGAAATAAGAAATACGGAGGATTTACCTAATAACCGATTAGATCTTATTCCACCCTATATTATACATCTTATTTACTATGTAGGTAGTAGAATTAGTGTATTTTGACCAGGGTACAACCGCCCCGCTTATTGAGTTTCGATAGAAGGGTGTGATAGCCGCTCACTTTTTTACCATCTTAGTCTTCGACAGTAGCACCGTATCTGTAATCTCGTCAACCCGTTATTGTCCCACTGCTGGACATTGGTCTTCTCTCATAATGAGAGAGATTTAGACCATAGCCCACCGCGCAAGTGCATATTGGTGGACTTCACACACCTCCAAGAACGTTTTTTAAAGACATCTCGGGTCTATAGGTTTCCTTACGATGTTTTTCTTCACCGAAAAGCAGTAATAATTATTTTTTAATCCGCACATAATTTTAGAAACATCTGTGATTTGAGTTGGTTGGTTTGACCTCGCGATCGACCAGCGAAGTTTCAACCCTAAGGCTATCACTGCTCTGTGTTATTTTATCATATATCTGTATTATAGTTATCACCGTATCTGTAATTGACGATAAAAAGTTCTATTTATATGTAATGTAAAAACAATATGGCAATAAAAAAAGATATAGTAATAAAAAAGAAAAACCCACTGAGTTTCTATCTGGGTCTTCTCAGTTGAGGTCGTGTTCCGATCCGGTGGTAGTGTAAAAAAAATATATATGTATATGTAACTGACAATTTGTAAGTGAAATTTGTAAGTTTCATTTCATTTATAGTTGCTTACCTATGTCCATGGGCGGCAGTAACCACCTACCATCAGTTGGAGTAGTTTGCTACATCAGTCGAATAAAAATAAGGAGTAGGGAGGATTTACCTAATAACCGATTAGATCTCCCACCCCGTGTAAACTGTGGATTCGTACAAGCCGTAAATCAATGAGGGTTCCTGTGATCCAGCTATACATTTCCCGGGGGCGATCTCTGTCATTGTCACATTTACTTTCCCTCCCATGGTATATTCCTTAATACGAGTAGTTAAAAGGACAACTATGTCACTATGCTCAGTTGGTTGCAATTTGGTTGAATTAACGTAGTGATTGGCAAAATTATTTAATACTAGTCAGCCGTCGCCACGGTCGAAATTCGACCGTAATTTAAATAAAAAAAAACTAAACTTCATTATTGTCCAAAGTAGTAATTTTCAAGGTATTTTGAATGCACCCGTTAAATGTAAAAAGAGGTTCATTTACTGAACTACATTTAAAAGCAATAGCGGGTATTTTGACAAAGACATCTGACATTTTTGACGTTATGTGTTTTCAAAGTAAGACATTGAATGTTCTATTTCGTTTATTATGTATAGTATGTGTCAAATGCAAGGTAGTGAGTGTAATGTGTTTTATGCATTATTTGAAAAAAATATTAGCATAGCACAATCCTTTTCTACATCAACTATAATCGTGCATAAATGAAATGAAATTAAATGAAATGTTTTTATTTTGCATGGGCCTTCGGGGACGCTTACAAATTATCAGTTACATATATATATATATATGTATATATATTTCACTACCACCGGATCGGAACACGACCTCAACTGACAAGATCCGGCAAGAAACTCAGTGGGTTTGTCTTTTTTCTTTGTATATCTTTTTTTTTTCATTTGCCATCTTGTTTTTACATGGGTAACAAAAGTTCATACTCCTCCGCCTGCGGTAAGTATCTCAAAAACGAATCAGAAATATTCGCTTCACGTATTAATATTTAATATAATGTAACGAATTACTTTTTTATTTATTTATTTAGTGAGTCATACGTTTTTGAGACATTACTCCAAGTATTGTGATAAAACATACATCGTTGACACGTGCAGTAAAGAGATAAAAATCATTAAAGTGTAAAAATTGGCTCTAGTTTAAATAAATGTATCTATTTACTATTAATTCCCTTTAAGTTTATTCTACTCTTCTCTCTCATTTAAAATGAATTTTTTTCGCTATCTTAATCGTCCTTATGTGTCCCTGATTGATGAATGGACGGATATACATATTTATAATGCATAATTTAGAACAATATATTAACAATACGTTACGATTGGAATGAAAGACATTGATTTCACATTGTAGTGTAAATTGTGGATTTGCATGTGCAATAAATCAGTGAGAGATGGATGAGGATCGTCAATATTTTACTCGTGTACTCTCTACATGTAAATTACTCTGTTTTATTGCATTACAATATTGAGAAGTACTCATAAAACGGTTATTGTACTTAAATAACTCCCAATTTCAATTAAATTCAATGTTTTATTGTTAGTACTGTAAGTAATCCTTGGAAATACTCAAATAAATTGGGAAGTCTGTAAACGTTTAGTCCAAATTTAAAAAAAAAAAACTTTATCTTACCTAAAAATGTACTAGAATAATAGCAATAGTGACTCTAATAATAAAAAAAAACAACTGTTGGGGAAAAAAAGAAGAAGAATAATAATAATAAAACAAACAAACATTTTTTTTGTTTTATAATAAGGAACAAAAAAACACTGATAATAAACGAAAAAAAACAGTTAATTAATTTGAAGTGCATATCTTTTGTACTAAGTGCAAGCTACGTTGTAAAAATCATACTATTTTTTTTTTATTTTGCTAAGAAGCACGTCCTTGCCACATCTGTTATTTTTGTACTAGAAATTTATCACTTGGGCACATTAAATGAAAATTAATTCTTTAATTTGTAATTTTACGTAGGTAATAAATAAACAAACATATTGTTTCTATGTACCATATATATGCATATTGTTTCTATGTTCTACCCAATCGCACAAATAAAATGCACGGCAAATATTTCCATATAACCTTAAAATAAACATCGTCGTGTGAAATAGAACCGTCAATCGCCACCATCTTCTGCATCCGATTACACGACACAAAGCCAAGCCCTCAGACTGTACTCGCTTTGATAACCAGTATTAGACCTCCCGCCCCCCTCGCATATATATCAGATAATAATAGATAAAGGGGTGATTGAAAGGATAATCGCGGCTCTGCTTGAATTGGTCTTGTTTACCTGAAATGCTTGTAAACCATATTTCGCGCACGGAGCTATAGCGACTAGAAATGCTTCGATTTGCAGTTTAGAAAATAGTATTTGTAATAAAACGTTGTACCATATCATTTAACATATGAAACATAGGAAGATTAAGATTAATTCCCAAGGTCCAACTTTATAGACTCTTGTTTTTATGCAACTTTAGTACCTACACAGTTATATTATAAAGTTTACTTACATTTATGCAACTAAAAAAATATTTGAATATGTGTTTTTTTATTATGGCGAATTAATTTAACGTTGAATTTAAGCTTTTTCAATTACACATTAAAAACTGTAACTGAACGTAATAAACTACATTTTAATAACCTTACAGTTACACTACGCAGTTTAAAAAATCTACGTAAACTCCAATCCTATTCTGAGGCAATTTATAAGACTCACAGCCAAAGAAAACAGGTTCGTCCAGGCCCATTCTATTTTCTTTAGCTGAATGTATTATTTGCATTTGGGAGACGGGAGCTGTCATCGGCCACAGTTTATGCAGGACTGACCCATGTTTATAATAACTATGCAAATTATTCCGATACCGTCCCCCAATCGTCCCAGCTTCGTAAATTGAATTTGTAACTCTGATTAAACCCCCCTTTGATATGCCGATTTGTGAAAAGCGCGGACGTTGGATTTTTAATAAACATACGTCCAATACGTTGACGCTTCGGATTCATTTGCATGAAAATAGCGTATCAGTTAATAACGATTTTTGAATTTGATTTAAGCAAAACAAAACATAAGCTCCCGAAGCTACAATGGTTGTATTTTTAAACGAAATCAGTCAGAAGTAATTTTTATGCGTACCTACTCTGTATGATGACGCATTAACTTTATAATTCATCTAACTTAAATAGAGATTTAAAGAGATATAGAAAGTTATTAGGTAATAGATAATAGAACATAAAAGGTAATAGAACTCGGATATTCATTTTTCGGTACCACCGCTAACAAATTTCTCCCTTACAAGCGGTACTCAGGTAAAAATATAAGGGAGGAAAAGGTATTATTCCGGTGCCCCTGCAATCGAACTACAGAGACTTCTTGATTATATTCGTTTTGGATTTGAAGAGTAATGCGCATTAAATGTATAGTATTAGTTTATATTACTACTAGATTAATAATTATGTTATGTTACTAGGCTATTGTAAGAATAGCTTACATCTACACATCATGCATAACATACACCAGCAATTACTATTTTATAGTAACAAACAACAAGCATAATATACAATCCTAAAAATATAAAATGTTGGTGTTCATAGTACTATGCAGGTACGGATTGAAACACTTCAATCAGCGTCATTTTTGAAATGTCTATCAATGGAAAAATGCGTGTTTTTGGTAGCTTTGCGAGGTGTATTTTAGGAACAGACTGGCGCATTAATGAAAGATGAGTATTACACACGTATAAACATAGTTTTCAATTTCGGAATGTGAAGTTCCCCTATTTAGGGCGATAGAAGTTATAATCAACAATGCGCCGCCCTATCCTTTGATACACACGGGAATAGCCTATGAATAGCTTTTATGTGTTATGAAAAATTCATTGCCAGATTTATATTTTTTGATGATCCGTGGATTTTAGCGGTCTCAATACTATTATAACTGAAAGTGGGTTCCGGGTTCGATCACTAGTCAGACGGGTATCATTGTAAAAAAAATTAGAATTTGTTCTAGGTTTTGTTGTTTATTTGTCATTATGTGTCGATGGCATACACGAAACAGTCATCGTCTTATGTTTGTTTATTTTTTGGCATACTTTTTATTATTATTCGTTTTCAGTGCGCATAATTCGATCCAAAAAAGTATAATAAAAAGTAAGTTCGTCAATTGTGCGGGATAAATTCATTTAACTCTAAATGAAGTTATCCCGCACAATTGACGAACTAAAATAAATTAAAGCTTTTTTGCAAATATCTTATAATAAATTATTTATCTATTTAAAATAGTGCCTGGTCGTAAAATATCATATAAGCTTTATGAAATTTTACGTCCAGACACTATTTCCAGCCTTACAAATACATTAATTGAAATGTATTATTTTACTTTGGTTGTACGCTATAAACTACGCGTTAACTATTACGACCAACGATAACATGAATAATATTAAATAAACAGTGAACACATGTAATAATAAAATAATATAATATTACGTTTTAAACGCACTTCTTTCGTGGTTTTGAGGAAAAAAATTATAATGCAGAATAAATAAAAAAATGTGTAGATCCTTGGATAAAAAATTAAACTATACATGTTATTTATAAGCTCCATGTCCAAAAACAATTTCATTCCAATAAAAGCCTGTTTAAGCCGTGAAAGTATAACAAAAATAGTAGATACAACATAAAATATTTAAATTGATTATTTAAGTAGATAGTATTTTTATTGTTTTCTAATGCTCGTCAAACATATCAGCAGTGTGTCATTGCTGCGTCACACACATTCCTATGCGATTATACTAATGCCGTTTTGATTAAAATGCAACTCGCTTGCCTTTTTCAATATTGAATTTTACGCTGAGTCTGTTTTAAAATCCTTTAATGCTGTAAATAAATGGATTCTTTCATACAAATTGACGTAGTCAGTACATTAAGTCTCGCTCCATAAATAAGGTATTTGTGAACGTTAAGAACAGATTAATCTTAAGTTGCGTAAGTACTGCTGTAAGTGTTTGCTTAACGTTAATAAATGTCGAAATTGTATGTACATATTGTAAGTTATTTGTATAATTAATACGTACATTTGATTTAAATGCGGCGACTAATTGTATTTTTGGAAAAATATCGTAAGGATTTAGTTATTTTTTATATCTTATGTCCAGTTTAAAAGGCCGGTGGATAAAAAAATGTTGAAAAGTGAAATAAATGAAAATAAAAAAAAATACTAAATATTTACATTTCGAAATTGTAACCATGGAAAATAAACCAAAGAAAAATTATACCAAAAAAAACAACCGAAATATTTACTATAAAAAAATCGTGGCTAAAAGTAATATATAAATCAGACGGCGCGACATTACCTGTTACTGTGATTCAAAAGTCAATGATACCTGGCACTTGACCAATAGACACAAAGAATATCGATTCATACCACTAATTACGTGTCTATCGATTTGCACTTGGCCAATGCAATGGACTACGGCCTTTTTTACGTGACAAAACCCATTATGGGTTCCTCTCTGCGCGTGGCAGCTGAGAGGATATGCCGGAATCCTACCGGTAATCCTGTCCGGGGCCCTAGCGGCGTCTGCCCACAACAGGGACCATCTCTGGGATGGAACTGGATTCTCTTCGTCCCACCGTCGTTGAGATGCGCACGAGGACACCGCGTGCACCACCTCGAGGCTTGTTAATTGGCGCAGGATCCTGCACCAATGCCTCCGTTATGGGGTTAGATGAAGGGCGTGAGGAACCCTTCTTGTACGAATGGGCTACGGCCTAAACTCTCATTGTGAGTAGAGACCCGTGCCCAGCAGTGGGACAGTAATTTTCACCCAGTAGCAGTTACGAACCCAAGTCGAATTCAAATCTCATTAGAAGCCGAAATATTTTATTATATTTAATCTGTGTCCCACAGGTAACCCTAACCCAAATCACTCAAAGTATTTTACGTCCCCGTCCCTTCACCGTGGAATGGGTTAAACGGTGATAACAATGAATTTACTGCACAAGTTTACGATTCTGCTTATTTATTACTAAATTACTACTTAAACTGTTTACTTTAATACCTATACTATAAAGTTTCGTTTGACCACTAGATAAAATGACATAAAATATTCTGCGTAAAAGCTTATGATTGACTTTTGAAATGGTAATTGTTTTATACGAAGCATTAATATTTTTATGAAAACATTTGAATACACGACGAAAATTCATTTCTCGTTAAATAAGGTATTTTTCTCGTACAGAAAGAAAGTTACATTTATGTTTCACTTAGAACAAACAATAATAAAAACAATTTCAGTATGAGCACATTTTATTACTTCCCGTAAAACGTATGTAATCAATCTAATAAAAAAATTGCAATAAATAGAATTGTTAATAGTATAATTGCTGCAGAGCAGTGATAGAGTAATAGTTGAAACTTGTCCTCTCAATCCAAATGGTCGACATCCAAAGCTAGCCACGCACCACTGATTTATGTCGTCGTCAACCCATTATTGTCCCACTGCTGGGCACGGGTCTTCTTTCAGTATGAGAGAGTTTAGGCCATAGTCCACCGCGCTGGCCAAGTGCGAATTGGTGGACTTCACACACCTCCGAGAACTTTTTTTTTTTAAAGAACTTTCGGCGAACATGAATCAGTGGTGCGTGCCTGGGTTTGAACCTCGGACCTCCCGATCGAGAAGGCAAGTTTCAACCATTAGGCTATCACTGCTCTCTGATTTATGTGCGTATTAGAAATTAATTATCACTGCTTTTCGGTGAAGGAAAACATCGTGAGGAAACCTACACACCCGAGAGTTCTTAAATAAAAAAGTTCTGGGAGGTGTGTGATGCCCACCAATTCGCACTTGGCCAGCGCGGTGGGCTATGGCCTAAAACTCTCTCATTCTGAGAGAAGATCCATGCCCAGCAGTGGGACAATAATGGGTTGTACCCATAGTTGCTGAATATAAAGTATAAAAATAATATTTGAAGAGTGAATAAGTTCAATGCGATAATTATACATACTTCTATTCAAAACATCTCCTATAATGCCTTAACAAATAGTCTTATAAATTATTTATTCACTGAGACTTAAATTGCATAAAATTACAAAGCGGTCAACAATAATTCAGATCCATCAAAATAATTTAATGGTCATAAAACACATATAAGCGGACTATACGTTATATTTTCAACCAGAGCTCTACAATAAAGTTAGTAAATATTCTTACAAATTAATTATTCATTGAGACTTAAATTCAAGAAACGTACAAATCCTTGACAGAATAATTCAGAACCATCAAGATGATTTGATGTTTATCAAATAGATCCAAGCGACTATAAATTGTGCAATGAATAATTCGCAGCAGCGTCATCATGATATCTTTGGATTGCATTAATTTGAATAGTGGCAAGAGTTTGAATCATGTGATATGAATCGTGATCTATGGCTTTGAATCTGCTTTGGGATTTACTTGTCACTTTTTGAAGTGAAACTTCTTTAGGCGCATGAGGGTAAAATTTTTACAGATGAAACGTCACGCCGGTATGCAACGGAAGTGTCGGAAAAGAGAGAGAGAGTGATCGAGACCGATTGAGAGAGAGTAAGACAGGGCGAACGTAGCATGAGCAACTAGCCGTGGAGTGAGAGTAGGGAGCAAGCGAGTGAGAAAGATTGAGAGAAAAAGTGAGACAGAGCGAACGTCGTATCACGCCTTTTTCCCTTCCTCTTAATCTTGGAAATTTAAAGTTTTAGATTTGTATAAATATAAACAAGATTTATACATTAGTTCGCCAAAGAAGTTTCACTTCTGACATGTGTACTTTGTACGCACGCATGTTTTTTTTTATCTTAGTGAAGAAGAAACGATCATGCAGTCCACCTGATGATAAGTGGTCACTGCCGCCCATGGATATCTGTAATCAACTTCGTACAGAACATGGGTTCCATCTGACGTCAATCACAGATGCGTTGCTCCCGAGTACTATGATGGTCGCCTCATGTGAAAGTGTGCCGACAACCACACCCTTCTATCAAAACGCAAAAAATGCTTCACGCTGGAAATAGATACAGTGGTGGTACTTCCCCGGTCGAATTACACTGGTTCTACCACCTTAACGATAGATAATCCGTGTGACGGAGCGGTCATCATGCTAGTTTGATAAGCACTATTGCTTATCAGACTAGCAGGTTCGACCTCAGGTATCTGAATGACGAATTTAGATTTCTGTTCTGGGTCTGGGTTTTTACGTTTTGTGCTTGTGTTTTTGGGCTTATGGCAACCGCGACATGAGAGAGTGGAGCTATTAGTTTAGGAAATGTTACTTTAAATTTAAGTGTCCAAGGTGTCACTACACCTTGCCACTGACATTAAGCTTAACCCTGTGGGTTAAGCTTAATGTCAGTGGCAAGGTCCTAAACAAGTTGCTGAAAAAACCCAGGTACAAGCGGAAACACTGTTTTATAGTAACGTAGAGAACTCGGAATAGGTCTTCAAACCTTCAAAATGAAAACCAATTAGCAATCATGATCTCTAACGATACGTAACGACAGAACGATATGTATGATTCGAAGTGCTACCGTATCAGAAATTTGCCAGTGCGTGAAATGTCTATTTTCGAAACCAATGAAACCTTACAATGGCATTGATAACGACCGGATGAACTAAATTATAAGACAGTGAGTTGTTCTAAACAATTAAATTGAACGCTCAATTTAACAAGGAGAATCAATGCAGTAGAAACTGTAATTGATTCTGGTGGACTCACGAATTTAGTTCCGATAACTGCATTTATGGAGTGGTTCGCTGTAACCCTAATTGTAGTTTACGTACATTTAGTTTAATTTAGTGAAATGTTAAGTCCAAATTGAAACTAACGACTCTATTTTTCTATTCTATCTATATAATAATACGCAAAGCTAAAATTGTGACGCGTTTTTAACAGACGTGCGCGGACGGAGGAGTATGAAATCATGACACTGAAGAATCACGCACGATTATAGTTTATGTAAAGAAGGATAACGGCATGCTATTTTTTCTAATAATGCATTTAACATACATAAAACCAACTAAAATACATTACACACACTACCGTGCATTGGACACAAATACATTTATGATAAACGAAATAAAACATTCAATGTCAAAAACACATAACGTCAAAAATGTCAGATTGTCTTTCTTTGTCAAAATACCCGCTATTGCTTTTAAATACAGCTGAGCTAATCAAACTTTTTTTATATATAACGGCTGTGTTCATAATAACTAGAAAATTAATACAATTTTATTGAATTTGAGAAATATTCGAGTTAGTTTGAACAATATGAAATTTAGTTTTTGGGTTAAATTACGGTCGAATTTCAACCGTTGCGACGGGTGACTAGTTCTGAGATAAAGTACGGAAAGTTCTTATTAAAACATACAGTAATTATGGTTACGATATTGCAGACGAAGAATATAGATGCATAACATATACATTTGAGTTTACGTCAAATATTTGTCAAAGTGTATACGAAATCCAAAGCATTTCGTTTCAGATACCTTATATTTGTTCCTCTCAAATGTAAATATTTCGACAACCAAGAGTATGGAAGTTCTCACTGAGCGTTAATGCGTGGAAGTGAAATATGAATAACAAAAGTGTAAAGACATCTGCTCTTGCGAGGGAAAGAGCAAAATTTAATATTAAATTAAGGTGTTACGTGAAAATCGAGGAAGGAGCAGAGGTGGATATAAATCCACGTGATATATGAGAGCCGGTGGGGCGCGTTGACATTTTTGAAGTAACATTTTAGGTTTCTGTACTTGTAGTTCTATAAATACTTTTTAGCTTTGTTTGTTATTTTACCTAGTATCTAAATATAGTATCCAAATATTTAAAAACAAAGTAATAATTTCTGTCGTATCTTTATCTACAGAGTAGAGTACTTATATTAGAATTACAATTTCAATGGATAAGAGGTTCAATATATGACATATAATAAAATAAATATAAATAAATAGGCGGGTAACAGCTAGTTGAATATAACTGAATCGGGTCTTAATAATATAGTAATTATATAGCTGTTGAATTTTATTGTTTAATAAAATTATACATGTTCTCTTGACTACGAAAGCTATGGGAAGGTTTCTAATATACCTTTCCTTAAAACTGTAATCGATTAATTTGATAATCATTAACATATCGGAGCGCTAATATTTAACATTTATTGTCTAATTTCATAAAAAGTTATTAGTATTAGTAATAGTCAGAGAAAAGAAACGGCTACGGCCAGTTTTATTTTAATTTGGATACTATTTTTTATTATGCCAAATTTAACACTCCTCTGTGCGTGTAGTATTCAAAAAAGAATCTGAAGACATCGCATCTTGTATTTATTTGAACCTAATATCATACGTTTATTTGACACTTATTCATAGTTTCGAGTAGGTATATTGATTTTATTGATTTTCAATTGGCAAGTTACGTTCAACAACAGCCAATAAAAATACGAGAACGCCAGTTTAACTTAACCGCTACTTATAGCTGTTTAAACTGTAATCTTCTATTGGAGAGATATAATGTGATGTGGGTGGATAGGTTTACAAATAAAAGGTGACGAAAGAAACTCTATGGATGTGCGCACTTAAAACGCATTTAAAAGAAAAATACATAACTCTTAAGGTGAAGGTAAGAGATTTTCTTAATTCATCAATCAGATTTCTCTCCGGCCGGAGATCAAACCCGGCAATCCGCTACAAGTCAGATCGATATGATACTGCGTCACACGCGTCACATGTCACACGTCACATGTGAGTTGTAAAAGCATAATCAAATGTTGGTCATATCACTGGAACAACCTCATTTGTTTGTGATACGCAAATAACACCGAACATATTCGAGGCAAATAGTTCAATAATGCAATAGACTACAAGTTTACACCATTTGTGAATCCAATGAGGATTGCTGGAAATTTGCACCTCGATATCAACATTTGATAAAAGGTACGAGTCTCACTAACATGGAATAAAATATAGAGCGGGGAATCGAATATTTATGAGATATCAATCACTTTATTCGTAGAAGTAAGATTCTTTTCGTGTCGCGGTTTTTTTGGTTCTACTTATTTAGTCTACCTATAAGGGCTATTTGAATATACTTTATCACCATCAAATATCTGTTTATATTTTCATTTCGCAAATGAATTAATTAATTCTATGGAATTTGACATTTGTTGAGCTAATTTTATAGAATGTTATAGAACGAATGGAATAGAATTAACGTTGAAATCAGAAATTTGTCAATGAATAAGTTCAAAGCATTGATTAAGATTAAACTTTGCCGTTAAGCGTATTATAAAATTTCTGATTACATAGAAGACAAAACAGCTTGGGACTGAGCAATAATATGCATTACTATAGTATATTTAATAAATGTCAAAGTGTAGCGTATCTTGCCAAACAGGGCTCTCTTTTACTGAACTGTAAGGCAAGATACTGGAGCCAACTTTCATTACCATGTAAAAAAAACATGATTGTAATAATATTTAAAAAATTAATATAAATAAGAAAAAAAGACAAACCCGCTGAGTTTCTTGCCGGATCTTCTCAGTTGTGGTCGTATTCCGATCCGGTCGTAGTGTAAGAAAAAAAAATCTAACTGACAATTTGTAAGTGCCCCCGTAGGCCTATACAAAATAAAGACATTTCATTTCATTGAAAATTGTTAAATAATAATTGCCTTGACTTACGAAAAAGAATAGAATGTCATATTACGTGCTTATATTTAACATACCACTACACTCAGTTCATCTTTTAACTTTTATTACCATGTAAAAAACATGAATGTAATTATATTAAAAAAAAATGGATATTAATAAGAAAAAAGACAAACCCGCTGAGGTTCTTGCCGGATCTTCTCAGTTGAGATCGTATTCCGATCCGGTGGTAGTGTAAGAAAAAAAATGTAACTGACAATTTGTAAGTGTCCCCGTAGGCCTATACAAAATAAAGACATTTCATTTCATCGAAATCGTGGTAGTATCTATTTTTTAATTTCTTGTCATTTAATTTCCGCGAAACCAAAAGGGGTCGACTTAATATTTCGGAAAACTGAAAAAAATACTTGAAACGAATGCTAACGGGACTGATCATCGTGTAAAATAAAAAAGTGAATTTGTATTATAAAAACATACAACAATACATGTTTTAAATCGACTTTCAATAAATTCCGTAGAATTTCATCACCGTATTGTTGTTTCAATGTAAAATTACATATGCAAATTTTCTATTAAAATCATTTTATTGTCATTGTGTGATGAATGTATCAATCAGTCACTATATATAGTGTAAAACAGTGTAGTACAAAACAAAGTCGCTTTGCGCTGTCTGTCCCTATGTATGCTTAGATCTTTAAATCTATGCTAAGAATTATAATGCAGTTTTTTATTAATAGATTGTTTCAAGAGGAAGGTTTTTAGTGGTTTCTAGTGGACAAACACTGATAATTTTAGATTTTTTACTTTGAGGCGGAATAAAGTTCGCCGGGTAAGCTGGCTAAACATAAATAGCGTTGTATGATTCTATAGTTTACCGAGTCATAGTGCAACAAGTGATTAAGCACTAAATTAAAACAGTCGAAAACCTCAAACCGAGTTCATAGCGAATGCAAAACATCTATTCTCGCCGGAATTACAATTGGTACGCAAAATACTGTAACATTGCAATATTCGGTTGTGGCGGCATGAATAAAGCATAACGCATACTAATGTCTTGTGACATAACGTTTTGCGTCATGACCAATTTTGGAAAATGTTTTTCCTTGAATTAACTCTCCTTTTGTGAAGTTTAAGTGACATTGTTCATGTCTACCTCATGGTAAGTTGTGACTACCGCGCGTCGGTATCTGAAGAGATCTCCAAATTTGAGTTTAATATAGATGTTCGTGACTGTAGTTGCCGTTATTTTTTTTCGGCTAGCTATATAATAGAAAAACTCTTACTTGCAGTCATTAAAGTAAATATAAATCCATTCCTACTTTTGAGGACTAAGGTCTAAATTACCTTTTTCAAGATACCCTTCAAAAGCAAACCGATTAAGGTTGTTATTGTAAAAAAAAACTTGCAGCATTCG
Source organism: Spicauda simplicius (assembly GCA_949699795.1). Taxonomy (NCBI): domain Eukaryota; kingdom Metazoa; phylum Arthropoda; class Insecta; order Lepidoptera; family Hesperiidae; genus Spicauda; species Spicauda simplicius. Next base: position 16,582,229 of record OX453062.1, read on the forward strand.
TGCACTGCCGCGGTAAAGCTATTGCATAGATTTTTTTATCAACTTATGCAATTATAATTATTTATTTATTTATGCAGTTTTTTTTCTTTGATATTAATTAAAGTTTTTTATTTGATACTATATACTTTCTCACAAACAGCTTACATATTCGTCCAACTTCCGAGCAGTACGTCTCGATCCGTGCGAGCTTCGTACTGTCGTACCATACATACACGTTAAGCGAACGCTCAGCCGCGCTATGTGGTAGGCGGAGTGGGAGGTGTTAGGTTTTTCGTTACGGGATTTTTTGCCTCGATCGCCGCGCTCAAAGCCCGCGATAACAGCTAAGCAATAGCTTAAAATAGAAATGGAGACCACGAAGGGTCCAACCATTTTTTGAAAGATTAAGAATCACTACGACAGATGAAGTACCACCGTCGCGTCGATTGTTAACGTGAACCATCTTTGTCATCAGGATTAGAACCGCCACTCTAAATGACTACAAGGAATCTAGTCTATGAAGAGTTGCTTACAGATTAGCGGTAATGATCACATGCCACCTGGGATTGTGTCCTCATCTTTTACTTCAAGTACATTGAAAAAAATTACAAACACAACTGGATATAGGTTTTCTGGGGTTGAACTTCGGCCTTGGTAGCATACAGGACATCTTGGTTTATTATTGTTATTACCCAAAATAATTTGTCTATCTAACAACTTTACTTCTTTCGATAGAATACTAACATCGCATGTATGTATGTCATGAATAAAATATGAAAACGCAGTTCAATTTTCCGCTGCGTTACTCTGACCCGTTGATGTCTTCTGACTGCGTCGGGTGTTTTTAAACTATCTGTAATAAAGTATATGATAATATCAATTGGGATTTCCCTCTCATCTAAGTTGTATATATAGCTCGTAAGTTTGGAGAGGATTATTATTTTTGCAATCAATACTCGAATGGAAAAAAAGTGTGCCACTAGGGGACTGCCGAGGTAAAGCTATTGCATAGCATTTTTTTATCAACTTTTTTTATCACTATGCAATTACAATTAATTATTTATTTATGCAGTATTTTTTTCTTGGACTTTAATTCAAGTTTTTTCTTTGACTCTATGTACTTTCTTACAAACAGCTGCTTACATATTCGTCCGATTTCCGAGCAGCTCCGTTCGATCCGTACGAACTTCGTACTATCGTACCATATACATACACGTTAAGTGAACGCTCGGCCGCGCTACATGGTAGGCGGAGTGGGGGGTGTTAGGTATTTTCGTTACGGAATTTCTTGATTCGGTCGCCACGCTCAAAACCCGTGATAAAAGCTATGCAATAGCTTAAAAAATCTTTCCATTATTTTCCGCTTCGATCCGATTTGTTCCATTCAGGTCTGTTCTGTTCTATTCTGTTCTATTATACACTGTAAAATGGTGTAAAAGGAAACAGTATCATCAAAACCTAACCACGAAGGTACAATATTGAAAATATTGATTTTCAATATGGTAGTATATGGGACTATAATGTTTAGTAAGTATAGATACTTACTAGAGCAGTGATGGCCTAATGGTTGAAACTTGCCCTCTCAATCGGGAGATCCGAGGTTCAAACCCAGGCACGCACCACTAATTTATGTGCGTATTATACATTAATTATCACTGCTTTTCGGTGAAGGAAAAAATCGTAAGGAAACCTACACACCCCAGAAATCTTTAAAAAAAAAAGTTGTCGGAGGTGTGTGAAGTCCACCAATTCGCACTTGTCCAGCGCGGTGGACTATGGCCTAAACTCTCTCATTCTGAGAGAAGACCCGTGCCCAGCAGTGGGACAATAATGGGTTGACGACAAGTATAGATACTTACTAAACATTATAGTCCCTTAGAAACCAACTCACAGTTACCTAAAAGATTTACAAAAACATTTCACACTTACCTGCTCGAAATCGAACCTGGATCTTACCGTGTGTCAGATAAGCCTGACTGTAGTGTCACGCGACCCCGCATTTCTGTGATACCATGAATAAAACATAATGCGCGCAGTTCAATTTTCCGGCGCTTTCCACTGGCTTGATAATATCTTCTGACTGCATTCAGACCGGGTTTGGAATTGTAACATTAGTAAACCACATCGGTCTATTTACAGATTAATTTCCATTTGTCATAATATTTACAAGTAGATTTTGATAAGGTAGATAGTTTTTGGTAGTATCTTGGCAGTGTTAATTCTATTTCTGTGATATACCTAAATCTGTATATGCACTGCTATGTTTTCGTTTAAAGTGCATCTATGCATCATTAGCCTTTGACACCCACTATTGGACATATGCCTCTTTAAAAAGGGATAGCCCTTATATCAATTTTACAACTTTACTTATAAGTAAAACTATATAAAATTATATTATATAAATTTTAATAGTATCAATAATTACCTATATATAAATATATAAATAACATTTTTTTACCTATATCTAAATAATATTTTTTTCAAATAATGCATAAAACATACTTAAAATCCTTGTATTTTGCAAAAAAAAAAAAACATAAATAATAAACTAAATAAAACATTCAATGTCTTACTATGAAAACACATAACTTTAAAAAAAAATTTTAAACAAAAAATACAACCGACTTCCATGCCACATAAAAGTAAAAAATAATTTAAATATATGTTGGTTTAGAGCAAGCACAGTTCTTAGTACATAGTCCCGAAGTCGGCGCTTACCATATTTTGCTGGATCATGACGAAACTACATGTATCTTATATGAGCGCCGACTTCGGGACTATGTACTAAGAACTGTGCTTGCTCTAAACCAACATATATTTAAATTATTTTTTACTTTTATGTGGCATGGAAGTCGGTTGTATTTTTTGTTTAAAATTTTTTTTTTCACGCTTTTCAGTCACGATAAAATCAGTTATGGCTGTTGCTAGTCGTCCGCTAACCGGATGAATAAAATTAATTATTCGTCCGATTTTCGGATGAATAAAATTATGTGCTGACGTCATCATATAAAAATAGACTTCTTTGACACAACCGGTCGGGGGCGCTACCGCGCCCCCTCCCTTAGATTCTGAATTGGAAAAATCTGTTCGAACCTAACCTAACCGAATAAAACAACTTTTTCTGAGTAAACATTTATTGAATAGACCTATAATTATCAATATTTAAAGTAGAAAAAGTAATATAAACCTTATAACTAAGAGTATAATTCAACTGATACTGATAAAAGTAACCCATCCAATTTAAAAAGGTTGGTAGTACTCTTGCATCTTTCAGGTAATTGTATTAAGAAGTGGAATTTTTGATCATAATTATATCCTCTCCGAAACTCATTGTTGGTATTGTGAACAACAACATTATGTATACGTAAGCACAATATGGCCCATGCCTACGGTTTAAACTTGAAGGACCTCAGCATTATCAGGGTTGATGAGTTGAAGGTCAAAATTATCATGTCATATCTTTGCTTAGTAATCTCATTACATATACGTAAGCACCATATGGCCGATGCTTATGGTTTAAACTTGCAGTACCCTGCATCATCAGGGTTGAGGAGTTGAAGGTCAATTTTCTTATCATACGTCTTTGCTTTGTAAATATGTTACATATCCATAAGTATCAAATGGCCAACGCCTATGGTTTAAGCCTGAAGTACCCCTGCATCATCTGGGCCGAAGAGTTGAAGGTCAAAATTATCATGTCATATCTTTTCCATGTAATCTCATCGCATGCACGTAAGCAACAGATCCCCAACTTCTATGGCTTGGGCTTACAGTACCCTGCATCATCAGGGTTGAGGAGTTGAAGGTCAACTTTTTTATCATACGTCTTCGCTTTGTAAATATATCACATACCCATAAGCATCAAATGGCCAACGCCTATAGTTTAAGCCTGAAGTACCCCTGCATCATCAGAGTTGAGGAGTTGAAGGTCAAATTTTTCATCTTATATCTTTGCTTAGTAACCTTATCAGATATACGTAGCGATCATGTAGCTAACGCCTATAGTTTAAGCTTGAAGCACCCCAGCATCATCAGGATTGAGGAGTTGAAGGTCCAATTTTCCACCGTATACAACCATTTTTCTAATGTTTTACCTTACATTTTTTTAAATATCATTTTGAATGCGTAAGATTGAAATAGCTAAGTTTTATGGCTTAGGCATTCAATACCCCTGCATCATCAGGATTGAGGAGTTGAAGGTCCAATTTTTCGTCGTATACCTTTGCTTAGCAATGTTATTACAAATCCGTGAGCAACAAATGTCTAACGTTTATGGTTTAAGCCTGCAGTACCCCTGCATCATCAGGGTTGAGGAGTTGAAGGTCAAATTTGTCATCGTACATCTTTGCCTTGCTATCTTATTATATATCCGTAAGCACTAAATGGCCATCATCTACGGCTTGGGCTTACAGCACCCTGCATCATCAGGGTTGAGGAGTTGAAGGTCATTTTTTTTATAATATGTCTTTGCTTAGTATTGTTATTACATACCCGTAAGCACCAAATGGTCAACCCCTATGGTTTAGGCTTGAGGCACCCCTGCATCATCAGGATTGAGGAGTTGAAGGTCAAATTTTCATCACATGTCTCTGCTTAGTAGTCTTGTTACATATATGTAAGCACCAAATAGCTAATGTTATAGTTTAGGATAGCTGTAACCCTGCATCATCAGGATCGAAGAGTTGAAGGTCAAATTTTTCGTCAACCTATATAAGCATAGATATATAATACATATTCCAAGTTTCATAAGAATCGATTCGGCAGAAGCCGAGTTATCTCAAATTATCTAAAAAACTTGAGGAGTGGTGGTGGTTTCCACCCCATAACTCAAAGAGTTAAGCATCACAGCATACCCATGTCCAAGAGAAAAAGTTGCGTGACGAAATTTCCTATCAAATGAAAGAAAGAAAATGGAAATCGGTTTATAAACACCCAAGTTATTCAAGATTTTAAGAAACCGACATTTTCCAATTTTCCGGGAAAACCGCCGGAAGGTTTTCATTTTCCTCAATATGGGACTGCCTGTGAAACTAGTCGCATACAATGTCGTATGAATCGTGTCGGTAGGCCATTTCGCCCGAACATACATAAAAAAAAAAAAAAAAAAAAAAAAAATAAAAAAAAAAAAAAAAAATAAAAAAATATACGTGACGAATAGATAACCTCTTTCCTTTGGGAAGTCGGTTAAAAATGTCAGATGTCTTTGTCAAATTACCCGCTATTGCTTTTAAATGCTTTGTTAATTAAAACCTCTTTGTACCCTTAACGGACGATTTTAATCAATAAAATTAATACAAATTATTAATTGAGAAATATTCATGCTTCTTTGGACAATATGAAGTTTAGTTTTTTAAGTTATATTACGGTCGAATTTCGACCGTTGCGACGGGTGACTAGTTATTAGGAAAAAAATGATAAAAGATCTTCTAACAGTCATAAGTTCCAATGAAACTTAATAAGTCTGAGCTTTTCAAATTTATAAACAGGGCGGTATAAAACATATATATTTCGCTTTAAATCGACTTGAAAGCAATATAAAAATAAACGCGCGCCAGCAGGTTACTTTTATTTTTGACTTAATATCTTTTAGCTGTAAAGAAAATATAAGGCAGGTACGAGCGGGAAGTAGATTAAAAATATACCTTTCTGGCATCGTGTGTGGCGGTCGAACGAAATGGATATCGTATGAAATTTTCAGTAAATGTTCCTTTATTTTTGACGTAAGCTTCTTGGAATTATGCAACAGATACCGTGAACACTTACGCTTATATGAGGAGGAAATAGGAAATCGGTATTGCGTCATCCATCCTCCATGTATGCTTCTTGTTTTTGACTTTTTTTATAGATAAATTATGTTAGGGTAATGTTAAATCACGGGTTGATAGGTCACAGTGATAGCCTAATGGTTGAAACTTGCCAGAGCACTGATGGTCTAATGAGTGAAACTCACCCTCTCAATCGGGAGTTCCAAGGTTCAAACCCAGGTACGCACCGCTGATTTATGTGCGTATTAGAAATTAATTATCACTGATTTTCGGTGAAGGAAAACATCGTGAGGAAACCTAAACACCCGAGAGTTCTTTAAAAAAGCTCTCGGAGGTGTGTGAAATCTATGACTATGGCCTAAAACTCTCTCATTCTCAGAGAAGACCCGTGCCTAACAGTGAGATAATAATGGGGATTACCCCAAGTCACGGAGAAACGGAGAAGATATACTGGATTCTTACTGGCAAGGCTAAAGAAATGAATTGGATTTGTTATTTATTTTTTATCCTGCCAATAAGTGAAACGGGCTACCGGAAGTAAAGAAGTCACCGTCGCAAATGGATATTTGAAACAACAGAAGAGCATGCATCTTCGGCTTTAAAAGAGACTTTTAAGCTATTGCATACCTTTTATTGCGGGCTTTGAGCGCGGCAACCGAATAAAGAAATTCCGTAACGAAAAAACCTAACACCCCCCACTCCACCTACAATGTAGCTAATGTGTAAGTATATGGTAGGACATTACGGAGCTCGCAGGGATCGAGACGAGCTGCTCGGAAATCGGTCGAATATGTAAACAGCTGTTTGTGAGAAAGTATATACAGTATCAAACAAAAATGAATTAATATCAAAGAAAAAAAAAACTGCAAAAATAAATAAAAAAATATAATTGCATTAGTTGATAAAAAATGCTATGCAATACCTTTATCGCGGTAGTCCCCGAGTGTATCATTTTTGAGAGCCCTGTATTGTAGCGCTCCAGGAGTACCTCATGAGGAAGTTAGTGCTACTTTTAAACACTGTTATAAAACAACAATATAAAGCACTAGTGTATACAGCGTCAACGTTGTCGTACCAAAGTTATCCGTCTTTAATATCCACAAAACGTACCAACATGTACCTAGTACTGTACTTTCGCTTCCCACTAAGTGTAGGCTCTAAACCGCTAAGTCACTCTTCATTAAGTCAAGACGAAGTGTCGCAAAACACTTCACTTTACGACAGTTTAGCGGCTTCACGTAACTGATGCAGTGTACATCACTGTCACTTTCGTGTGTAATCTGCGTTTGTGGGTTAACTTAGTTTCAGCTGTGGTTCAGTATAATATGACGACTACCCGCGTGGCGCAGTGGTTACCACACCGGTCTGACACGCAGTGGGTTCCGGGTTCGATTCCCGGCCAGGATGGTATCTAAATGATGAGTTTAGATTCTTGTTCTGGGTCTGGGTGTATGTGTATTCGTCTTTGTGTGTGTCCATGGCACCCATGATATAGGAGAAAATCCTATTGTGGGGCTATGAGTGTAGAAAGCGTTTTAAGTTTTTAATGTACTGTTAAGAGTAGAGATTATTGTAGTCCCACCTGAGGCCGTGCATGCTTTCCTTAACGTGTATCTATTAAATCTTACATTTTAAATTATAAGAACACATTGGCACTTAGCCAGTTACAAGATAAAAATACCTGTATTGTGGTATAAGCTTCCATCCTCTATCTTTAGTTCATCTTAGTTACGCCATCTTTATTGCAAACTCCAAGATATTTGTTTATCGAAAACAAGAGTTTATGGACACGAAAACTCTTCATTACTTTTCGATCTTTAGCCATCTTTAGCCATACCTATTTCGTGAATTCTTACACTTTTATAAAATAACTAGCTCTTATCCGCAACTTCGCCCGCACGGTCAAAGGGAATTAAAATTAGCATTTGATAGCGTGATTCAGAACTTGCAAGTGACTTCTACTAACGCCATCTATTATCAATGTCTGGAACTACTAAATATGTATCAACTAATAAAACATCGATATTCTCATGGAAATGAGAGAGCGCGGTAAAAAGTAACCTACGGCACTCTCCGTCCTCTTAACTATCTCTCAACATATAAACCATTTCATATAATAGCTATGTGGCGACGTGAAAGAGGAACAAACAAACACACTTTCACATTTATAATATTAGTATGGATTTACTATCAGTTTTGATGCTGTGATAATATTCCATCTACAAACTCTACTGAGCTATGAGGCCTTCATTAAGTCGAGATGGAGTGTTGCAAAACATGCGTCGCTTTACGACCGTTTAGCGTCTCCAGGTGAGATCTACGTGAGATACATTATGCACTAACATCATTAGATCCGAGCATCCTCTGAATATGCGTAAAATGTTCTTGAACGCTTAAGAAATGTAAATTATCGAAAGCGAAGGCCTTTCAAGTTCCGGGATTTTATCGGTCTATAGTCTGATAATATAATCAAGAATTACTTTTATTTCTATCTTTTTTTACCAACCTCGGAGTATATAGTTGAGGTGTCATTCGATTCGGAATAGGGTTTGGTTTTTTTTTGAAAATGGACCACTTTCGGACAAGAAAATTCCAAAGGTTACGAAAAATTTTGTAGAAGGATAAAAATTGTTTTTGAAAATATCTTAAAAACGAATTTAGATTTCAGAACTTTGAAAAAAGAATCATAAAGAAGAAAAAACTTCATATGAAAAGTTGTATCTCTAATAAATGTTTTGAAATTTTTTATCGGCATAAGAATTTTCATTCAATAGCGGAGCATTATTTCACATGTCCAATCGGAGGGTAGTATCTCTCGCCATTCTCCGGAAAGCAGTAGGGCGGTGTGATCGTTGTCGAAGCGACCGCCGCTAACGGGCTCGAATAAAATCGTGTGTGTAGAACGTTACCTTTAATTATTCGTGCTAACTGTGAAGTGAAGAATTGAAGTATAAACATAGTACTGGAGCTAACTTTCATTACCATGTAAAAAAAAACATGATTGTAATAATATTAAAAAAATGAATATAAATAAGAAAAAAAGACAAACCCGCTGAGTTTCTTGCCGGATCTTCTCAGTTGAGGTCGTATTCCGATCCGGTGGTAGTGTAAGAAAAAAATGTAACTGACAATTTGTAAGTGCCCCCGCAGGCCTATACAAAATAAAGACATTTCATTTCATTTCAGTACCAAAAGTGTGTGTGTATAGTGAAGCCTTCAACTTCATCGCTAGTGTGTGTGCACGTGTTGTGTGAGCCGCGTGGTGCCTTGCCAGGATCCTGGAGGACTAAGGAGCTTTTTTTTTTTTTGTTTTCGAGGGGGAAACCTTCCAAAGGTACCCGACGCCGTGGGAGCGACGCAGGGTTATGTGGGATTTTTACCGCACTAAAACCCCCCCGGTGGCCGTCCTCGGCGCTGAAAAGGAGGACTCCGGGATCTCGAAACGACTTCAACCGGAATCCTCCGAGCGCGCTGCCCCATCGGGCTCCTCCCAGAGGCGCGGCGATGGGCGGCTGGGCCCACTGCTCCGTCTAGTCTTTACGACGGTATGCGACCACACATACCGCCGTCCTTCCCGGAATTGCCTGACCGAACGGTTCGAGCTCCCACTCTAGCCGTCTGCAACCCCGGAAGCCCCTTTTAGTCGCCTCTTACGACAGGCAGGGGATACCGTAGCCCTATTCTGACCCCGAGGCTACAGGGATGGGAGGACTAAGGAGCTACGAGCGGACCGAACGTGACTAATCGTACGTAGAATCGTTATTCTGACAGCAAGTTAAGTAGCCCCAAAAAGTTTTGAAACTGCCTATAACCACTCGAGGTCTCGCTTGGCCATCTTTCATATCAACTGGACTTACAGAAAGGCGGTCGCACACTGTCGTAAACTTGCAGTTATTCTAGATATTTCTGAAGTGACTTTTTGAAAATCAACTTAAATAAATTTTATTTATACTACCGTATCTATAACTAGCTTATCCTCTCGGCTATGCATGTTTTGGTCACGTTTATCGGTTGAGTATTCCATAAATTAATCCAGCGCATAGGCTATCAGTATACCAAATTTCTGCATAGTCCGAATCCGTTTTTGCGTGAAAGAGTAACTTAGATACTTACGTTTTCACAAACTTTCCTGTATAATATTTGTAAGATTCCAAATAAAAGGTTTTACAGAATTTCCTCCTTTTTGAAAGTCGATTAAAATATTAATTTACAAACCACTCAGCGAAGCTAAAGGAATTTATTAAAAGCAATCTAGATCTTTGAAAGATGAAATCGGTTTTCTTGGTAAATACTCTTTGTGAGTTTTACCTTATTTGAGCAAATCTTTTTTGCTTACTCACTGTAAACAACAAACAATTATATCTACGTCACATGTATAATATAACTGCTGACTTTCTGTGTGTGCTTAGCCTTACTTTGCATCGCTGAGAGATCCGGTGCGTAGTTTATATATTTTAATGTAGATATTTCAGATTCTTTAAGAGTTTTGACTAGAGTTTACTAACATATGTTTTAATCCATAAGATAATTAATTTTTATTTGATCAATAAAAACATTTTTCATTTTCATTTTCATAACAAAAAATCATAGTTAACCAAGATATAAAGCGTAAACATAAGCAAGATACTGGGGCTAACTTTCATTACCGTGTAAAAAAAAAACATGATTGTAACTATATTTAAAAAAATGGATATAAATAAGAAAAAAGACAAACCCGCTGAGTTTCTTGCCGGATCTTCTCAGTTGAGGTGATATTCCGATCGGTGGTAATGTAAGAAAAAAAAAAAAAAAATGTAACTGACAATTTGTAAGCGCCCCCGTAGGCCTAAAAACAAAGTAAAGACATTTCATTTCAATTCGTTTTCATTTCAGCGTAACCATTTTAACATCTAGTAATTGTAAGACGCGCGCATATGTCACGTTCTTAAAAAGTGACACTGTTAATAGTCTTAACCCTCGAGAGTTGGAACGCTTCTGTGATTGGTTTTAGATACAACCCCTGTTCTATACAAAGTTGCTTACAGATTTCTATGCACTATGAGTAGCAGTAACAACCATCAGTTGGACTTTTTGCTCGTTTGTTACATCAATTTTGTACAACAAATACAACAAATAGCCACTAGGATTATCCATCCAACTTTTGACGCCCAACGTGAGTCACCTCTTAACCTACTACACAGCCAATAAGTATAAAATAGGTATCTAAGATCTAAACAAACAACGAGATTTTATGCAATCGAACTACTCGTACCTAATAGTTTTACGGCCATATAAGTAGCGTTAAAGTTTAGAATACTGCAATAAAATCCATGTTTTGATTACAACTAATAACTGACGTTTGTGCATTACGCCCACCTATATTTACAGCCCTTTGTGGAAGCAGACAGGTTCAACCCATTAGCCCGCACGACGCGCGAACTATTCGAATTAATTAAATTTAATTGTGTAGAAACGCGAAGTCGGTTTCGAGTCTCGTGAAAGCGAAATATATTTATTTGGATGCACCCATCTTACTTCGTGCTGTCAGTCGCACTGTATTAGCGGATTTTGTTCATTAATTTTAAAGTTTAATTGGAGGTTGCTACCGTCATTACAAAAATAAAAACAAAATTAAACTAGACGTTCGTTTACTTTTACTAAAATATTTCATTATATTATTATTTTATTATTATATTGTTATTTATTGATTGTGTTTTGTTTTTCGTTCTATCAAATATGTCGTCATTTTAATATTAAAAAAAAACATCGTTTTATTATTAACGTACTACCACGTTTTGATTCTAAATCGGATGTAATAATTTTATAAATATGTTCTGGTTACAACTACCTAATGGTTGACGTTTGTGCTGAGTCTTAGGATGGAACTCCTACCTATATGGACTGTGCTATAGATATCCGTGGCAGTGGCCACTTAATGACATTTAGTGACACGCTTGTTACCGATTTTAATAAATACACCCATAAACAAATAGTTATAACCAGAAAAATATTAATTAAAACTTATGCTACATATATTGGATATTATGTTAGCAAGTGTCAGTGCGTTACCCCATCGGGCTCCATCGAGGTAAGCGGCTCTGCACAACGCATCATCTGGTCTCAACAACGGTACGCGACCACACATGCCACCGTCCTTCCTGGGCTGCGCTCCCTGGCTGGATGTTTTGAGCTCCCACGCTTACGGCTCGCAAACCCGGGAGCCCCCTTTTAGTCGTCTCGTACGACGGGCAGGGGATACCGTAGTCCAATTATAAACTTGGAACTACAGGGACGAGTTATAGCATATCCTAGTAGGGCTTTGAGCTAGTTTGTACAAAAGTAAAGTTAGGTTTACAAAATTTTTATTTCTCATAAGATATACAAATAAAGTAAAAGATAATTAACCTAAGATAACAGATACAACCATTAACTTCAGTCGGTAACCTCAGTAACATATAGGTTTAATGGAGTCTTTAGAGGAGGTTATAGAAATTTATTTTGCAACGAATGATTAAGTCTACTACGCTTTATTTATAGGTACTTCAGAACTACACTATTGGAAACAATTAGATCTTTATTGACTGTGCTTCCAATGATTTTATACGAGGTGTACGTGCCAATTTTAAACTTTGATTAGTTAAATTACAATATTTTAATTAGGCATGCCACATATTACCTAAAATAAAATTCTACGTTTGTTTATATATTAATACGTGAAGCAAAGGTTGTGATTCGTTTTAAGGTATTTCCCGCAGGCGAGGGAGTAAGAAATTACGCACGGTTATAGTTGATGTAGAGAAGGATTGCGCAATGCTAATATTTTTTTCAAATAATGAATAAAACATACATAAAATCAACTAAAATACATTACACTCTTTACCTTGCATTTGACACAAATATATACATAGTAAACGAAGTAGAAAATTCAATATATGATTTTAGACTAGTATTATCGCGGAATTGATACATTATAATACTTATAAAGAATTCTAAAAAAATTCATAAACCGCATATCGTGAATACCCGTTAAGTATTTTATTAGAACATTCAATGTCCTAACTATGAAAACACATAATGTCAAAAATGTCAGATGTCTTTGACAAAGTACCCGGTATTACTTTTAAATGCAGCTTAATTAAGAAACTTATTTTTACCTTTAAAAATTATTACAATTTATTTGAACTAGAGAAATATTGTTGCTACTTTGGACAATATGAAATTTAGGTTTTTAATTTAATTTACGGTCGAATTTCGACCCTTGCGACGGGTGACTAGTCTGGTTAATTACATAAACCTATATACCTAAGTATTTATTGTCTGTCACTTATTACATAATGGACTACAGGTAAGCTAGTTTGCTAATAAATGAATCAAAAATACATAAGACATACTTACTTTTCAGACAAATAGACACTTAATTTACGATTTTGGTATCCAATAAGGCATTTATTGGGCAGACATTTAACAAGTACTATAAGGTAACTAATAAATACGTAAATGCTAATGTTTTCGACCATTTCCACTTAATTACACCATTTGATACCGGTTGCGTTCCAAATTGAAGTATGGACTTGATTCGATAAATTGATACTGTTTAGTTGTAAATTTGTTACCTGTAATTAGTAATTCTAGAGAAATGTGGACGCGTTGGCTTTAAGTATTTTATGTGTAGTAATAAATGCCTTATAATCAATTATCCATTTATTACACTTATACAAGCAATTTGATACATATATTTTCATATATTAGTGGATAATGTTAAAGCAGTAATCACTGTTAATGAACGATTGAAATGTGACACCGTCCTGTAATTCGATGGAGCCGGCTGCACGCAACGACTCATGCGGCGTTACCTCGCTCTGAGGTGTTCCATTTAAGGCTTGAAGTGCAAGCGAGAGCGCGGAAAGAGTAACAAAGCGGCACAATCGGCCTCCGCAGTTCGGCAGCGTTCGACATCTGTCTCTCTCCTACATGAGTGAGCGATGCGTCCGTGTGAAAAGCTGTGTGGTTATATAATAAAATAATATTAAAAAATATTTTTAAAGCAAGCTTTTATTTCAGTGCATTGAAAAGAAAAAAATAAGTTTTGTTGTAGTCATCATTTTGTTGCATCGTAAATTTATTTTATTCGTAATCATATAAAAGCTTGTGATGTGATAAAGATCTCACATCACAATTATTTATATACCAAATTCTTAGTTCACAATTATTTATATTATTTATTTATCAGAATCTTAGTTTAGAACTATCTTTTTATTCTTTTTCGAACGACACACCATTGACAACGCATGACAACTTATTCCTTTTTAAAGTTTTATTATTGAAAAACTTTAAATAGCTTTTTATATAAATATTATTGGAAATGTGTATTCTATTAATTTCGGTATTATGAGAACGCTAACAATTGCAAAACTATGGAAACCTGTTTTTACGTTATTATGTTATAGTAATAATATTATACGCGCTAAAGTTTGTGAAGAGGTACATCTATTCGTTACTATTTTAGTAACTTTTGATCGGATTTCGGTGAAATTCAGCACTCAGTTTGCGACTTGGATTAACACATAGGAAACTCATCACTGAATTAAACGTGACGGAAACGAACGTAGTCGCGTTATTAAGCGCCATAAGCTAGACATTAACAATCTGCAAACAAGATAGAATCATTTCTGAGATCAATCGAGGAATCATTGTTGTCCTTGAGGATTAAATTGGAACACCTCATATTAACAAAGCTTACCGATATAGCTCTCAAAATTAGCAAGATGAACTGGTAATGGGCCGGCCACTTCGCTCGTAGGACCGATAACCGATGGAGAAAGAAGGTCCTCAAGTGGCGACCACGTTTAGGCAAAATGAACACAGGTTGCCCCAAAGGTGGCCCAATGAAGATAACCTGAGGAAGACAGCGGGAAACCGTTGGATTCAGAAGGCACAGGATCGGTTGGAGTGGCGGCATTTAGGGTAGTGGACCTCAAAGGGCTGATGGATGAATGGATGATCTCAGATTTGTATCTCTCCCCGTCAAATCAGAACTCAGCAACTACTTGTAGGTATATTCTCCTGTTATAAGGCAAATACTTAAGTCACAATAAATTCCGTATCTCACGATAGGTGCCTGGAAATATTTCTTCATAGTCACATAAATTCTCGGCTATGAAACCCCAATACGTCTGAAATCACTTTATTGTTTTGTGGAGGCTTTTACTGTAACCTTTGGATTTTTGGGATAAAAAGAAATAATGGAGATAAAACAGGTTTTTTGATTTTTACGATCATACGTTTGATTTCAAACTTATTTACGACTTTTATGTTTTGGATCTTATTCCTATTACTGAAGGTGGAAAGAAATGTAGTAGGAATGTCATCGTTCGACTGCGGAAAATTTTCACCTTTGTTTTAAAAGCAGTAAATTTTGGTTATAATGGAATGGTAAACATTTTATTCTCCAGTTGGATTGTCGGGTTACTATTTTTTACAACATTTTCTTTGGTTTTTTTTTTATCTGACTGAAGTAGCAAAAGAGCATGCAGTCCACCTGAGGGTAAGTGGTCACTGTAGTGAACCTCAAGTACCTCTGGTTTTATCTGGGGTTGATTACAGTCCATAAGCGTTAGTGGCTACTTACCATCAGGATGGATACTCGTATGCCATTTCCATATTATTAAAATATTTAAATTGTACATATATTCCTTCCTTTTCGGTGAAGGAAAACATCGGGAGGAAACATAAATACCCGAGAGTTCTTTAAAAAAAAACTCGGAGGTCAATGAAGTCTTCCAATTCGTACTTGGCCAGCGCGGTGGACTATGGCCTAAAACTCTCTCATTCCGAGGAAAAGACCCGTGCTCAGCTGTGGGACAGTAATGGATTGACAACGTAAATATATTCCAATGAAATAAGTTCATAGACAGACATAGTTTGAGGTGATTACAATTTAGCACGAGAATCTCGCGCCAGACTTTTTTGCTTAAAAACTCGTAATTAAATTTAAACTAGCGAATGGAACTCAGTAGTGCGTTCCGAGTTATTACTCTTGCCGTGTTTATTCCTGTTTGGTAATGAATAGGAAGTTTTTTGAGGGTGGCGCGATTCCAACTAAAAATAAAACCAGTCAAGTTCGAGTCGGACTCGTGCACGAAGGGTTCTTTACAAATATTAATAAAAAAACGGCAATTTAAAGAACTTAGGCAAAACCGTTTTTTTATGTAAAGAAATACGTTTGTGATATGAAAGCCGCCCTAAATATTTATTTTATTCTGTGCTTAGAATTTGTAGTTATAGCAGTCATAGAATGACATCATCTCGTGAAATTTAAACTATCTATCTATCACGATTAATGACAGACAGACAGACGGACAGACAGCGGAGTCTTAGTAATATGGTTCCGTTTTCATCCATTGGGTACGGAACCATAAAAATTACGTTCAGAATCAACACCACACCATTGTGGTGTCAGCCTGAATGGTAATAGGTGCTGAATTCGCTTGCGGTTTGCAAATTTAGCGGTACATACAAATTTATGTGATGTGGCACCGAAGTGGTAATTCTACATACTCATTTATCGTATTGAACTTAATGGTGTTTGTTTACACCCCAGTTCATCCACTTCATGTAAAATGTCGATTTTTAATATAAAATAATGTTGAAAGATTAAAATGAATGGTAACGCCAACGTAGGATTTTTTTCACGTCCATTTTTCAATAAAAAGGTAGAAAAGGAACTTTATTGACATCTAAAATCAACCTGTGAGAGTCTTCCTTGATGTTGGCTACATAGGTTTTGCGACCTCTTAGGACTGATTTCGAATACCTCGGATGAGGATGTCGCCCGTACCATAGCCTTAAACCAGAACACGACAACGCTGAGTAATTTACCAAAAATGAGTGTGGCGATGTGTGGTCGAACTATAAAAGATTCTACCAAGAAAACTTACAAAAAATCATCTTCTAATTTATTGGAAATACAGTGATATATTAGTAGTACATAAGTAATTTTTTATCTAACTGAAGTAGCAAACGAGCATGCAGTCTGACAGTAAGTGGTCACAGCCGCCCATGGACATCTGTAATCGACTTCATACACAACATGGGTTCCATCTGAAGTCAGTATATGCGTTGCTACTCCCGAGGACTATGATGGTCGCCTCATGTGAAAGTGTGCCGGCAATTACATACTTCCATCGAAACCCTTACATTGGTTCTACCACCTTCAAATATAAATGTGAATGTAAGTTTGTTTATTACGCTTTAACGCCAAGCACGAAACTGTATAACTGTAACATTATTAGAGGTATTAGAAAAATTAAATGTGAGTGAAATCGCGAGTAAAAGCTAGTTATTCATAAAAAAGATAATGAAGCTCATATATTCATTTTTTCACATATTAACTTTATACTAATTTTTAATTTTTAATGCTCCTCAGTATCCACTCAATTATCCGACACTAGAATCAATTTCCGATATCTTCTAGAAACACGTTGTCTCAAGTACGTGTGCTATCTGAAATCCGTTCGTTCCACAACACGCCAATTCTAACAAACTGGACGCATTCATCTCACGTACACGTCCGACGCAGCGCACAGTCGACTCGCGAATGATCGGATCGACTTTACGATCGTACTGACTTCTCTTTTGAATTTCATACTGACATCTCTATAACCTCAGATGGATGGAAATGGATTCTACTATCTCTACAATAGTAGAATCCATTTCCGATATTTATATACGATCGTACTGACTTCTCTTTTGAATCTCATAGTGACTCATCTGTCTCAAGTACGTGCGCTATCTGAAATCCGTTCGTTCCATAACACGCCAATTCTAACAAACTGGACGCATTCATCTCACGTACAGGTCCGACGCAGCGCACAGTCGACTCGCGAATGAACGGATCGACTTTATGATCGTACTGACACAGTAAAATATGTAGTACTGACTTCTCTTTTGAATTTCACAATGACTTCTCTTTAACCTCAGTTGAGAGCCACGAAAAATTGGCTTCGAGCAATGCTCTGCACTGCAAACGCTAGACACTTTAAAAACAAAAGTCGTGGACTTATAATATCACATTTGTACATTTGTTTTGTACACTTTTTTTATGCTTCCTAATGTCCACCCAATTATCCGATAGTAAAATCCATTTCCGATATCTCCTAAAAACATGTTGTCTCAAGTACGTGCGCTATCTGAAATCCGTTCGTTCCATAATACGCCAATTCTAACAAAGTGGACGCATTCATCACACGTACACGTCCGACGCAGCGCACAGTCGACTCGCGAATGAACGGATCGACTTTACGATTGTACTGACTTCTCTTTCGAATTTCACAGTGACTTTTCCTTAACCTCAGTTGAGAGCCACAAAAAATTGGCTTCGAGCAATGCTCTGCCCTGCAAACGGTAGTAGCATTAAAAACAAAAGTCGTGGACTTATAATATCACATTTGTACATTTGTTTTGTACAACTTTTTTATGCTTGTTAATATCCACCCAAATTATCCGACAGTAAAATCCTTTTCCGATATCTTTTAGAAACACGTTGTCTCAAGTACGTGCGCTATCTGAAATCTCTTCGGTCCATAACACGCACATTCTAACAAACTGGACGCATTCATCTCACGTACACGTCGGACGCAGCGCACAGTCGACTCGCGAATGAACGGATAGACTTTACGATCGTACTGACTTCTCTTTTGAATTTCAGTGACTTCCCTTTAACCTCAGTTGAGAGCCACGAAAAATTGGCTTCGAGCAATGCCCAGCCCTGCAAACGATAGATGCGTTAAAAACAAAAGTCGTGGATTTGTAAGAACAGATTTGTACTGTGCTGCTAACGTTAGTGTTAACCGTTAAAAATAAATTTTGTGGCCTTTTTCATAGCCTCATTTATGTTTAATTGTTTCATCGTCTAAGGCTAAAGTTTGCAGATAAAGGCATTGCGTCTTTAGTACGAGTTGATTACGTTCCGTGAAAAGAACCATTTCAAAATACATTGCAAGGTATGAACGAGAAGTAAACGTTCAATGTATATTGCAATACATGGACCAAAACCTAAACTTTATAGTATCCATATACTTTTAAAATATAATACGAAACGATACGATATGCGTCGAGACGAGATAATACAAATAAAATAAAATAATGATAATAATTGAGGTTGTCGATAATTATCACTTATCATCAAGCACCTAAATGACAGTCAACCTTACTATATTTTGATCATAGAATGTTTACTTCGGTTATCTCAATTTTTTTTAGATTCCCAGTAAGACGGTATGCCGGCTTAAGACGTTCTCTGCAGATTTGTTATTCGTTATTGAAGTGAATTCGGAAATTTTCATTTTTTACTGCAGTCGTAATAAAGATAACAACAATATTATTGTACCCTATTACCGTAATCGAAAAAGAAAATACCCTCAAAAGTGCAATCCCAGTCCAATAAGACACGGTGACGGGGAAACCTTATTATTGTTGTACATGAGGGTGGCAGGTGCCTAAAATGTTCTGCGGAACAGATAAATATCATTTGATGGTAACTGTTGGGTAACACGCGGTATAATATTACAAATGTTGAATCCAGCAAGTCTATGCAATAGGACTTCATGCTACATCGTCCACTATATTTCAAAAATATATCTAAAATTAGCAATGAAAACAAAAATAATATCTGGAATAAAAGTATGTCAAAACATCGGTTGTCTGTAAAGTCGGTTTACTTACGATAATTCAACGTGACAACGTGGTAAGAAAATCTGATGGAGTGGTAACATTTTTTAAAAGAAAATTTTAATTTTATTTGTTTGACATCGCGAAGGAGGCAAATGGAAATCACAATAGAATAATTCAAGTTACATTTATTTCTACCCTGTCCACGCGTACGCAGACTCACTCAAGTAGGAAAAAGATAAATGTCGAATGCTGCCGAACGAGGAGGCAGATTGTGCCTCTTTGTCGGTCGTTCGGCGCTCTCGCTTGCACTTCAAGCCTTCAATGGAACGCCTCAGATCGAGGTAACGCCGCATGAGTCATGTTTTTGGTGCTTGCAGCCGGCTCCATCGAATTAGACGTTGTCAAGTCAAAAATTACAAAATAATTATTTTAAAAGAAAAGGCAGTAAGATGTATGGTTTGATCGAGGAGGTACCACTGCCATATCAATTTCAAGTTCTAACGTTTTTGTGTTTGATGGAAGGGTGTGGTTGCCAGCTCACTTTTATCGCCAATGTCCCTGTCGTTCCGGGATCAGAATAGGGCTACGGCATCCCCTGCCTGTCGTAAGAGGCGACTAAAAGGGGCTTCCGGAGTTGCGGTCGGCTAGAGTGGGAGCTCGAACAGTTTGGTCAGGCAATCCCGGGAAGGACGGAGGTATGTGTGGTCGCATACCGTTGTAAAGACTAGACGGGGCGGTGGACCAAGCCGCCCATCTGGTATCGAAAAAAATCATCTTAGCCCTCAAGAATAACAACCTGTTTATTATTTACTTCTGATAGAATCTCTTCTCTATATTAAGCTGGTTACAGATGGACGGCAATAACCAACTACCATCAGATGGACTGCATGCTTATTTGTACTTCAAAAATACCAAAAATAAATAATCGATGATTGTAATTACCTAATTTTTGTTCTTTATAAGTGTCACATAATGTATTCGGTTAATTGTTCCTTTCTTAAACTACATTTGAAAAATAATCACAATTATTGCTACAAAAACAGGTTTGTTACTTTCTCCTCATTTCTCCTTATTTTCATCGTTTTAGTTCTAAGAGAAAAGTGTTTAGCGCACGCAATAAGACGCAAAACATTTGGGAACAGTTATTGCTTATAGTTAATTGCGAGGGTCGCAGGTGCCTAAAATGTTCTTCGCAACAGATAAACGAAAGGTGCTTACGTGTATACACTTAAGGTAAAATAAGACAACTTTGAATTTAATTAAAATGCTGCTAAGCTCTGATGAATAAAGTTTTACGTGAAATTGTTGTAGGAAATCTAGGGTTCTGTTAAGGGGTTCAAGAACAATGTCATACAATATAGACGGTGTTTTTCTAATCCTATCCTAGGGTCTCTGGATATTTTATCTGATAGTATCTTTGAAGGTTTTTTTCGCTTATCCTAAATGGGTTTAGGAAGATCTAGCCTCGTCAATTTAGTTTAAGTCAATTAAAGGGACATTGATGCTTTTCGGAACCAAGACAGAATTTACAATGTGGGAATGTTATGGGTTATTAGGTATTATTTAACCTTTTTATGATTTTAGACTTATATTATCGCGAAATTCGAAAAGAATTCAAAAACCACATATCGTGAGTAGCCGTTAAGTATTAAAACGTATCTTTTTAACTACAAATCTCCCATTTTATAAATTATGGCATATTCAGTCTGTTATATTACGGGTTTTATATTTTGTTAATCTGTATGTATTTTAGTCGGAAGTGTATTACGTGACCACAACAATTAGGCGCATAAAACAAAAGCGGTTCCGTACCCCTCACCTCGCTTTTGTCCCCGCGCATCCCCTAGTGACGTGCAATCGAGTATTGTCTAGATGTTTACGTTAGCCAGCACATGTTTAATGTTATTTCGTTATAATGTTAGTTTAATAAGTGATTGTTAAAGTTTAACAGTTATTATTAAATTAGTTGATTATTCGTCAATAAACCTTAAAATGTTTACGAAAAAGACTAATCGTGGAGGAAAAAGGACTCTTACATTAAAAATATGCATTTTTTAAAAAGAGAAGACGCATGGGCTTAGTATTCCTGTCTCCCAAGTCGAAAATCGGGTATGTGCTGCAACAGACATCAGTCTTTTACACAAATAAAAAAAGGAAGAAAATATTCCATGTCTGCGAATATACTAAACACCTGAAAGTGCTTAATAAATGCACGACTATTGAACAGACACCACTATAGCGTATTTTTTAATAATGGTATACCTTTTTTTTTTGTTTTCGAGGGGGAAACTTTCAAAAAGTACCCGACGTCGTGGGAGCGACGCGGGTTATGTGGGATTCTTATGGCAACATGCCACCACACATGCCGCCGTCCATCCCGAGGTCACTTGACCGGACGGTTCGAGCTCCCACTCTTCCCGCCCGCAACCCCGGAAGCGCCTCTTTTAGTCGCCTTTTACGACAGGCAGAGGGTACCGTAGTCCTATTCTGGTCCCGGAACTACAGGGAATAATGGTATACCTGCATACTCTTGGTATTTGGTAATAGAATATACTTCGTATCGAAATGGGAAATTCCCTAGTTATAATGACGTTTTAACTGTTATGCGCCTAATTGTTTTGATCGATTAGTATAATTTTTTGAATTCGGCATTTTTGCGTTTGTCATTCCTTGCTTAGAACTCGCTTAGCAACGGAATCTGTCATTACATTTCTGACATTTCCACCAAGCGTTTCCACTTTTGTTATGTATGTTGGTAACCTTGAGCGTCCTTTTAGGGATTATAGAGTGCCTCACCTGAGACGTGCCCAGACTTGAGGATCGTTCTCAGAGACGTGCGTACTTCATTAACGCTTCGTGAGTGTTCACATATAATGGGTAATGGTTTGAAAGGAATTTCTTATGAAATACAGGTATATGTGTGGATTTTTATAGAAATGCTAAGAATTATTCTTGTGAAGTCTAACATTTCTGATTACGCGTAAATGTAATATGAACTAAACCCAAGATATATTTGGTATTTATTTTTAAATGAAGGCATAGTGAAAATAGTGAGTTACAAGACTGATCTTATTTCCTAACCTTTAATGAAATTTATGTTACATCGCGATACGATTCTGTTACTCACGGAAATTTAAATTTCGAAAGCAAACAAAAACTTTATATTACAAAAACATTACACTTGGTATGTAGAATGTATGTGGGACAACCTGGAGGTAGCACTACCACTTCTATTTCTAACGTAAAGTAGTTTTTGCAATTCGGTGGAAGAATATAGTATTAGGCTATTTTTAAGTAAGATGTTAGGATATTTTTAAGTAAGATGTTAATCCTTGGGATAAATAATGCATCTGTGATTGTTTTCAGATAGATTGTACTCTATCAAGTTGCTTACTGACGTTCTTGGGCGGCAGTGACAACTTACCATAAGGTTGATTGCTGGTTTCCTATTTCATTGTTTAATGAAGCATTTCTTGCGTTTCGATAGAAGGGTGTCGTTGCCGGCACACTTTTATATGAGGCGACCATCTTAGTCCTCCGGAGTAGCAACACATCTGTGATTGACGTCAGATGGAACCCATGTTCTGTTTGAAGTTGCTTACGGATGTTTATGGGCGGCAGTGATCACTTACCATCAGGTAGACTTCATGCTCGTTTGCTACTTCAGTCAGATGAAAAAAACATATGCTGTGCTCTATCAAGTTGCTTAATGACGTCCATGGGCGGCAGTGGTAACTTACCATCACGTTGATTGCTCGTTTCCTATTTTAATGCTATAAAGATTTTATTCCCACCTGTCTTTAAAATAAGCCTAATTCTTTTGCAATATGTATGTGGATTGATAAATAAGCTAAAAAATATTTCTAAGACTAATCTTATTAAGAAAGGTAAACTCACGTAGTACAAGAATTATATTTTTATCTCGGAAAATATTTATAAGCGTGGCGTAAGTACATTATGGTTAATGCGTGTAAAGAATAGTTAATTTAAAATGTATGATGTATTCAGGTTACCGCCTACTGAGCATACATCATAACTCATTGTTACACGTCATAGAATTTTGAATTAGGTTCTTTGAAACAAACTTCATAATACAGAAATAACCCCTTTAATTTGAACGTGGGTTTCATTTATTTGTGCAGTGCGAATAACCATGGTCCTTTCGACTTTGGTTTAATTTGGTTGGATGGATGGCCGTTACTGCTTTAATTTTAGACGTCTCTAAAATTAGGGGGAGAATGTATAAAATCCGTTTGAATAATTAAACTTAAAAGGCTTTCTACACCACAGTAGGATTTTCTTCTGTGTCATGGGTGCCATGGAGACACACAAAGACGAATACACAAACACCCAGCCCCAGAACAAGAATCATAACTCATCATTTAGATACCTGTCTGGCCGGGATCGAACCCGGGACCCATTGCGTATCAGACCGGTATGGTAACCACTGCGCCACGCAGGTCGTCACATACCTCCACTACATTAACTCCATTATATTAATATACTTCTATTTTAAATGACCTTAAAATTTAAAAGTAAAAAAACGAGCATGTATTTGTCCTCATTGTAAGTGGTCACTGCCACCCATTGAAATGAGGACAACTGCAAACAGAACAAGGATTCTATGCAGTCAATCACAGACGCTTTGCTACTGCTAAGTACCAAGATAGCCTTGTATGAAAGGGAGCTGGCATTCACACGCTTCCATAGAAAGGCAATAACTACTTAACAAGTAGTAAGAGTAGTGGAGTTGTGATAACCTAATGGTAGAAACTTGCCCTCTCGATCGGGAGATCCAAGGTTCAAACCCAGGTACGCACCACAGATTTTTCTAAAACTATGTGTGTATTAGAAATTGTTTATCAATGCTTTTCGGTGAAGGAAAACATCGTGCGGAAACCTACACACCCCAGAGTTCTTTAAAAAAAAAGAAAGTTGTCGGAGGTGTGTGAATTCCACCAAATCGCACTTGGCCAGCGCGGTGGACTTTGGCCTACAAACTTTCTCATTCTGAGAGAAGACCCGTGCCCAGCAGTAGGACAATAATGGGTTGACGAGAAGAGTAGTGGTTCTTTTTATGTTCTACAGGGGGAAACCTCCAAAAGGTACCCGACGCCTTGAGAGAGATGCAGGGTTATGTGGGCTATTTACCGCACTAAAACCCCTCCGGTGGCCGTCCTCGGCCCTACAAAGAGGACTCCGGGATCTCCAAAGGAACGCAACTGGAATCCTCTGAGCGCGTTGCCCCACCGGGCTGCTCCCAGAAGAGCGGCTGGTCCCACCGCTCCGTCTAGTCTTTACGACGGTATGCAACCATACATAACAACGTCTTTCCCGGAATCACCTGACCGAACGGTTCGAGCTTCCACTCTACTACTCTCAGGGGATGCCATAGCCCTATTCTAATCCCAAAACTACAGGGACAATAGTAATGGTCCTACCACCCTAGTCGAACTTCTACTTATCTTGAGTATGTTATAATCTGAACTGAAGGCTGTGGGAAAGCATAAGCTAAGAATCTCATTTATGTCGATTAAATATTTTATTATTAAGTATTATACTAAGTTTGAGTAAACCAACGTAAACAGGTTACTTAGCGAAACTTGGTGAAACTTCTGAGGATTACAGTCTTAGGACTAAACTAGTCGGTAAGAGCGATTTTCCTAGATTAACTTGGGCGTGGGATTAGTCAACTTGTATCTGCGTTAGTCAAACCAAGACGCATATATCAGATAAGTCAGAGTAAGCCGGAATGGGACATGATACTTATTTGATCAACAAGTGCGATGCCTTATATAAAATAAGCAAAATGTAGTGGAGGTATGTCTCTAATGACGAAGCATGTCCACAAAATGTACTGAATTTTTGTAAGTTTCAATTTATTTGGACTCTAAAGATTTGTTTGCCCTCTCATATTGTATTTATTTACATTTAGTACTATTTCGTGGCCCTTTGCATTTGCTTTTCACATACACATTTCGATATCAGGGCTGTTCGAAGAAATTTTGTTTTGAAATGAATTGCTTTTTATACTGAGTACTTTTAATTTTTTTTTATTTGATGAAGTAGCAAACGAGCATGCAGTCCACCTGATGGTAAGTGGTCACTGCTGCCCATGGACATCTGTAAGTAACTTTATACAGAACATGGGGTTCTATCTGAAGTCAATCACAGATGCGTCACTACTCCCGAGGACTAAGATGGTCGCCTCTTATAATAATGGTCCGGCAACCACACCCTTCCATCGGAACGCATAAACTGCTTCACGCTAAAATAGTTCTGGCGGTGGTACTTTCCCGAACGAACTACACTGGTTCTACCACCTATGACACTTCCCCGGGTGAACTACTCTGGTTCTTCACTGGTTCTTGGTTACATGTGATATATATATATATATATATATATATATTGAATGTATTATGAACAAGATATAATTTTATTTATATTCGAAATAAAAAAAACGGTCAGGAAGGGAAATATAAATTACATGTCTAATAATACCAATTTACTGCTCAATTTAGCTATATATGTACATTCATAAAGTATCCTGATAGGGTTACTAAATGACAGTTTAATATGCTGGGCAGCTCAGCCTTAGTCTAATCTCAGATCTCTACTGCTCAAGTGGCAAACAAACACGCTATATACTTCTGCTAATTAACATATTTATCTGAGGTTTAACTTATCTGAGATAGGAAATCTAAGAAAGATACTAAGATTTAGCTCTATCGTACTTTTCACATAACCCCTCCTTAAAAGTGCCGTCTTTTTATAATATGATAGCAAACAAGCATGCAATCCACCTGATGGTAAGTGGCCACTGCTCATGAACATTGGTGGTCAACCACACATAAGAAGAGTATTTTACTTGAGGTTCGCTACAGATGCATCGCTACTCCACACCTTTCAGACCAGAATATACTCGTAGCAGCCTGTACCATTGCTGTTATTATGCCAAAATATGTGTGGCGGTAACGTTTCCAGAGTCAAATCATCTATCTATATTTTGGGCAAATTTGATATAGAATATTCAATAACAAAGCGTTGCCTAGCAACCACTGACAGGCAGGGGAATGCAACTTTTTGTTGTTTTATCAGCCGTATTTTACCTATTATTAACTTTACCTGTAACTTATAATAGGTTGCAAATCCCTTCATGGACGTTAATTGTAAATAAATTTTGTTTGGCTACATTAAGCATATTATCTAGCAGTTGGCGTTATTAGTTAATAAACTATTCTTAATTAAATTACTTCGCGAAAATTTTATGCACGCTTTCGTTGAATATAAAATGCAATTGTGTACAAATTCGTGCAAGTTGCTGGATAACACATAGGATTTTTTATGTTTTTTTTACATTTATTCCAGATCGAATTTGCCCCGAGTATAGTTCTATAACGTTCAATTCGCCTGATTTCAAGATACAGCTAAGTTACAATTCATTATTTTCTTTTCTTTACAATATTGAAAGAAAAATCTTTACCGACAGGCAGGGTTTCAAAAAATGGGAACTCCCAACAGACAATAAAGAGGGTTGCGCTTTGAAATTTTCAAATTACACACTGGAAATTACAAGTTATATGCCATTAAAAAGAAAATGAGTATCTCGTCTTCAAACATTACCTACATTTTTGGTTATTGCCTCTTCAAAGAACCCATTATGTTCCCAAAAGAGTTTCTTCCCCATAACATTTGATAAGGATCCAATACAATTTCGCTTTGTTTTCAACATGTAATGAAAATTACAATGGAAAACTTAAAATGATCGAAGGGGTGGACTTATGGGGTGCTCTCGATGGGGTTTTTTATGAGGCAATAATACAGGGAGTTGTTTTGCTTAAGCCACCATTAGTTCGACTAATAACTAGTAGGGGGCGTTGGGAAGGGAGCAAAATCTATAGACTTACATTTTGATAGAATGGGCGAATATAAAAACAGTTTCAAATTGTTTCCAAAATTGCGAGCATATAGACTTAATTTTATGTATGTATGATTTTTGAAATTTTTCTGTTTTTAATTTATATTTTTGTGATTGCATTAAAATAATTGTATGCAGCTACTATATTTTCGGCGTAAATGTGGTATGAACAACCAAAACCAGCGTACCAACATTAATTAAAGACATTAGTTCTTAAGGAAAGCTAGGTAAAATACATTATGTACGTGATCGTCACCTATTTTGACTCCTATTACAATCAGATGGACTGCATTTTCAATTACTGCGTCATTTTAATGTTAAATTTATACTCTGTTTCTATTATCTCTTATCTTTAAAACATGGGTGTATTTTAAGTAACCCCTCTACTAATTTAATAAGAGAACATAAGTATTATGACGATAGTATGACTTTTCATCAAGTTAAATAGTTTTCTTCTCTATCTATTGTTTACTCTATAACGCCAGCACCTGATCAAATTATCATACATAACTGGTATTATTGTGAACTGAATTGGTCATTACGGTGTAATGTAGTTTGTTTAAACACGCCTTTCCGGCAACTTGGGGTGTTCTAATTTATTGCTCTTGCTGATAAATTTCCCTAATGGATTTTGTTCACGGACAACTCTCTTTAGTTCATATATTACTGTCGTAAAAATTGTTGTTTCTGATTTTTGTATGATAATCATGCTATTTTTGTATTAGTTAAAAATATTATGGCAACGAAATATCAAAGCAAGTACCTAAGGAACTGTTTTGAATTGCCTATTAATGTGTACTAGTCGCCCGTCGCATCAGCCGAAAATCGACCGTAATTTAAATTAAAAACTAAACTTCATATTTTCAAAAAACTAAACTTCATATTGTCCAAAGTAGTACAAATATTTCTCAAATTCAAGTATTTTTCAAATTTCAAGTAATATTGAACGCGCCCGTTAAATATAAAAAAAGAGGTTTAATTATCTAAGCCGCATTTAAATAGAGGTATTTTGACACATACATCTGACATTTTTGACGTTATGTATTTTCATAGTAAGACATTGAATGTTCTATTTCGTTTACTATGTATGTGTTTGTGACAAATGCACGGTAGTGTGTGTAATGTGTTTTTAATTAATTTTATTTATGATATATGCATTATTTGAAAAAAATATTAACATTCTGCACTCCTTCTCTACGTCCACTATAACCGTGCAAAATTTCATAATAATCGGTCCGCGGCATATTACTTAAAAATCCGTCACAAGTTTATGCTTCACGTATTAATATAATAATAATAATATAAATAGGCAATGCAAAACAGCTCCTTAGGTACACACCTAATTTCTCTTTTGTTTCTTAACCATTTTTTAAATTTGCTATGGTTCAGCTTTTGTGAATATCATTATAAGTAAAAATTCATATATTTTCATAGAAGTTTTAAAATTACATTTTTGTGTATTCATGTGTATGTTTAAATGACATCCATGACATAAGAATATGTCGTGAGACTAGAAATATGAAAATTATTTATTATAATAAGAATACAACAACAAACAACAACTACTAATCAAAAACTCGAGTGGTTTTGGAATACACCTTGTGAATACTAAAACAATACTCAGTTCTAAGATTCAGTACGAATGCACACTACGTAACGGACGAGATACTTTTCTTGCCAAGATATGTAACAACGGCCATTTATTTTCACTTGTCATGACTTGTAACACGTCTTACTAATGTTCACAATATGGATGATACTCACGTACTTAACTAATATAGACCTAAGGCGGGTTACAGACGCACGACAGTCGTCCGAAATACGCATACATAATCATGTTTTGAGCAAGATGTAAAACATAATAATTCGATTTATTGAAAGTCTACAGAAAAAATATAGGTACTGTAATAAAATGTCCACACAACTGTTTAAAATTTTCAAAATCAAATTTAAAGAACTCTTGCATTGTAATTCATATTATGTATTTTTGCATAATAACTTACAAATGACATGAAAGTATGCCATTATGTAGTTTAGATTCACACTTGTAATGTAACACTACATTAACTAGATTGTTTACGACTAAATACGAGTAAGCTGTAATTCGGACATTATTTTTAACAAAACATGCATCAAGACTTCAATATCAATCGTAACTTTGTGTTAAGCCTACGTTTATTCTCCTACTACAAACATACGTAATGTTTTCTGTGGAATTGGGGAGCATTTGGACCCACTTAATATTCCAAAAGGGAGCATAGGTTGTAAGAATTTTCATACCATGGACCCCCTACGTTGACAACAACAAACTATTGTTAATTTTTTTGTTTGTGTATATCACTAAATTATTGCCGCGGCTCTGCTCACTTCAGATTCGTTTACCACAATGATGCATTACGAGCGAGTACTATCACAACACCTATTTCTTGCGTTTTAGCAGAGCAGTGTGGTTGCTGGTTGATTTACGACCATCTTTGTCCCCCATAGATGAAACATATCTGTATTAATCGAATCTTTGTTATTTTTTTATCTGATTGAAGTAGCAAACGAGCATACAGTCCACCTGATGGTAAGTGGTCACTGCCACCCATGGACAGCTGTAAGTAACTTCAAACAGAACATGGGTGCTACATAAAGTCAATCATAGATCCTTTGCTACTCCGGAGGACTAAGATGGTCGCCTCATAACAAAGTGTGCTGGCAACCACACCCTTCCATTGAAGAAGGTGTGGCGGTGGTACTTCCCCGGTTGAACTACACTGGTTCTACCACCTGTTCTTTATGAAGTTGCTTGCATCCATCCATCCATCAGCCCTTTGATGTCCACTGCTGGACATAGGCCTCCCCTAAATGGCGCTACTCCAACTGGTCCTGTGCACTCTGAATCCAACGGTTTCTCGCTGTCTTTTTTAGGTCATCAGTCCACCTGGTAGGAGGACGACCTGTACTCCTCATGAAGTTGCTTATAGATAAATAAATTTAGAATTCATGTTCTGATAAATCGCTCATGAGCGCCTACTGTTTTACCATTGATTGAACGCATGTCTTGGTTAATTCCATCTAATAAAACAATATAAAATGTGTTGATTAAACTCACGTGAGTCAGTAAAAACACGCAAGCTTTTAACAGCGGAAATGCGAACTGTTTTTGCGCCCTTGCAGTTAAAAGGGTGGCATTATTAAATTTCACGCCTTTTGTCGTTTGCTATCTCCTTGGAGAAAAATGCAACTGTTTCATTCCCGTCGTAGCGATAACGATGAAAAAGGGCCCACATTTATCAGTAGCGTAAATATGCTAAGTGTCGGGGTATGAACTTCCCCACTTCCTGGTTGAAACGGGTGTAATAATGGATTGCGAGTCTAGACACGAGACAAAACTCCCAGCCCTTAAGACGTATGTCCAAGAATATAAAGCGGAGCGGAAAACAGGTATACGTCAAATACTTATATTTTCGTAAGAACCAAGAAGAAAAACCGTTTTAATAAATAAGTTATAAAGTTCTATCTTCGAATAGGATCTAGGGTTGTAACACTAGTTTCAAGTTAAACGATACGTCAAAGTATGCATATCAAAAACAAATAGTTGCTCACGTAAATAATAAAAATCATTGCAAATATCAACATTGATGCCGTTTTGCTAAATAGTTGAATAACTATCAATCGATAATTTATAGTCACTCAACTCATACATCAAACTGCGGCTATTCATAGACGTCAGGTCAAAAAAAGTAATAAGTCGATAACCTCTCAATCGTAGGTGCAATAACGCCGACTATACTGGTTAGTCGTTTTGAACTGATACAAGGGCATAACTCGAGCAGACTATATGTTCGATATCATATTTTTTATATGAGCTAGGCCCTAGACTTGAAATTACTTGTTTCAATGAAGATTGTAGCGGTTTTAAAATGCAATAGATATATTAATATTATTCGTAAACTAACTTGTGCATACACCATTTTTCTGTAATAAAATCCGTCATGGGATTCCTAGTAATAGAACCTCTATTACTAGGGAATCTATGATGGATTATAAAACTTCTGCTGTTATTTTTATTCTGTCTAGGTTGCTAAAAAACTTCGGCTGGATAAACACTTGTCACGGGGGCGACTGGTGACAAATTCGCGATCACGCTTTCACATTCTACCAGCTTATTCTCTAGCTAAAACCTCCACTAGCTGAACTCTTATGTCGATCATACCTCTTTTTTTTGTTATCGAGGGGGACCCTTCAAAAGGTACACGACACCGTGGGTGCAACACCGGGTTATGTG
The DNA here is from genome assembly GCA_949699795.1 of Spicauda simplicius. Classification (NCBI taxonomy): domain Eukaryota; kingdom Metazoa; phylum Arthropoda; class Insecta; order Lepidoptera; family Hesperiidae; genus Spicauda; species Spicauda simplicius. The sequence goes on from OX453062.1 coordinate 16,613,814, forward strand.
GGATTTTTACTTCACTAAAACCCCCCCGGTAGCCATCCTCAGCACTGCATGAAGGGCTCCGGGATCTCCAGTGGAACACAACCCTACGAGCGCGATGCCCCGTTTGGTTCTTCCCAGTGAGCATTTGTACTCACCGCGCCCCCTGGTGTTTACGACGGCGTGTGGCCACACATTCGTCCTATCCGGCGTCGCTTGGCTAGAAGGTTCGATCTCCTACTCTTACCGCCTGCAACCCCGAAGCCCCTTTTAGTCGCCTCTTACGAAAGGCAGGGGATACCATAGCCCTATTCTGGTCCCGGAACTATAGGGACAATGTCGCTCATATCTTAGCCGAACCGTAAACTCGCTCATACACTAACCGAACAGTAAACCAGCTAATAAATACATTAGCCGAATTGTAAACCCTCTCATACACTAACCGAACCAGAAACTATCTCGAGTTGAAGTTTAAACTCGCTTATATTCTAGCCAAGCCGCTCACCCGCTCATAGCCAATTCGAACCCTAAATCCGTTCATACTCTAGCCAAACGCTTAACCCGCTACAATCCTAGCAAAACTAAACCCGCTCATACCCTATCCAAACCCTAACGTTATGCGTGTTTGGTCTCCAAGATTGATGGCAGGTTCACATGACACAACCCTGCGCCCTTTGACGACTTCACTAACGGTTATTTATGGAGCGGCTTACGTTGATCTGCGGCCGAAATCCGCGCTCGAATTTAAATCCGCTTTCAAAAATCCGTTTTTAATTTTACAAGAGGCTGAAGTGACCCGTGTTTTGTAGCTTGAATTATAATTCTACGAAGTATCTACATTATGGTGTAATATATTCGTTTTTTACACTGCAGAATTATTTTTAAGCAACTGCGAACATATCATTTAGCTCTTACGAAATTATTATACACTAGATTGTATTGGTATATATTTTATCAGAGAATACAGTCAAACTGATGGTACTAATAACTATCAACTATCCCCTTCAACTAGTGCCGTATAAAACAGTAAGTTCCACCTGAAACTGATTAAAGATCCGCTGCCACTCCTGATGACTAAGCATCAGGACTAAGATATTGCCCCACTTGAAAGTCAGTTGGCAGACAGAATGAGTCACATTTTTTTAATGTTTTAAAAATGATAAATAAAAAAACACCGCAGTCTTTTAAAAGGCTTTTCAGAATTTGTTTTAGGAAATTTTGAACTAGACGCTTCATTAGTCTGCGCAGATAGTGCAAATTAAGCTTACCTCATATAAGTTACCTCCCGACCATTTAAAAATTTTAATAAATCATATTTTCCACATATGCGCAGTTTAGCTATATTTTGTATCCGTTTATTTTAAAAGAGGATTTAATTAAGGATAGCGTGGCGATGAATAATTTATTAAAAATGTCAACCTCAACAGTTTATCTAATAAATTAGTTTACACATTAAATTATTTTAAGCGTCTGCTTGCATCGCTGTCAGAGATTATAAACGTGCATTATTGTAAAACTAAAAATTAACACCTGACTACGGAAAAATAGCGGCCTCAAAAGCGTAAAAGGAGGAAATTTGTTCTTACATTATTGTCAAGAAACTTTTTAATATTTTTCATAAAATACATAAATTAGACAATTTACATAAGTATTATAATTATATTTAATTTTAAGACACATTTACGGGTCCGAAATTTCACGGATATTTTCTGAATGTACTTGACATTCACGGTAATGGGTTGTACCCCATTGTATGACTAGCTTACCCGGCTCACTTCATTCCACCGAAAAGTAAAAAATCTAAAATTATTTAAAAGTGTTCCTCCACTAAATTATGCATATATTATAACATAAGAACCTTCCTTTTCAATCACTCTATCTATTTAAAAAAAGTTCATTAAGATTCCGTAGCCTAGTTTTAAAGATCTATACATAGGGACAGACAGCGCGAAGCGACTTTGTTTTGTACTATTTATTGTTAGAGATATTTTGAGGTGGTAGAAGGAACATGGGATGTACTACCACCATACCTGTTTATAGCGTAAAACTGTTCTTATGTTTCGATGGAAGAAAGTGGTAACGGACTCACTTTCATAAAAGGCAACTATCTTAGTCCACAAGAAAAGCAGGACAACTATGATTAATTTCAGATAAAACCTCTGTGTTGTATGATTCGAGGAAATGTTTGATGTTAATAGTATTATAAAGAAACTTAAAGTAAATATATTATTGTAAATAAATTACCATGGACCATTATTATTTACAGCATAGAGAATGGTATAAATAATACTTAAATCGCATCGCATCGCATCAACCCATTATTGTCCCACTGCTGGGCACGGGTCTTCTCCCAGAATGAGAGAGTTTAGGCCATAGTCCACCGCGCTGGCCAAGTGCGAATTGGTGGACAAATATAGGTTATACAGATGTTTGGGTTAAATTTATGGTGAGCTCTATATTCGACCCGTTAGGGTATACAAAATATTCAAAATTTTATACTTAATACTTAAATGTAATATAGTAATTCAATTACAACATCCATAAAGCTTCAATTAAATTAAAACTATGTTTGGACATAATCACTATTAAAATGCTCCTGATTTCAATAAGATCAAGAATAATAAATTAAATTTACTCTGTCGGTGAATTTTTGACGGATATAAATTTATAAATGTTGTTTTATTATTGTCTCTTTTTATAAAATGTATGTTGTATAATAATTAATAATTTATACCATTGTGACATTTTGAATTATAATTAATCATACGTTATTGAAATTTCAAAATATTGTAAACTTTAAAATTTTGAATATTTTGTATACCCTAACGGGTCGAATATAGAGCTCACCATTAATTTAACCCAAACATCTGTATAACCTATATTCATGAATAAAGATATTTGTATTTGTATTTTGTAAATTTGATTCATAACCGTAAAAAATAGATAATAAAAGACAATTTGCAAAAGGCAAAATATGGAGAACATTTTCGTAATATCCAACAGCAAAGTTTAAATAACAAATAGAACTGCATAGCGAATCATGAAGTTAGAACAGAACTCTTGTTATAAACTTTGAACAAAATTCGCTACAGGAATAAATACAGGGCAGCTTTTTGTTCTTAAAACGGTTAAGTTTTGTAAAGAATAGTTTAAAATATAGCTTCGGTTCAATTTTGTATGAAGTTAAAGAATATTTGTTTTAAATGAATTGTTTTATGCACTTCGTTTGGAAAGTAGATTGTAGTAAGAAAGTACGAATAACTATAACGAAAATGGAATAGATATTTCGCTATGAGTTATTGAACTTGAATTGATTAGAACCTTTATAAATAGCGACAGAAATATTATTGTATATCCAGCGATAGAAAAGGTTTATTCTTAAAATACTATATAGCTGAGTCAACCAATTCGCACTTGGCGAGCGCGGTGGACTATGGCCTAAAACTCTCATTCTGAGAGAAGACCCGTGCCCAGCAGTGGGACAAATAATGGGTTGTACCCCATATAGATCAACCCATGGTTAACGACAATGTTATACGTGAAATGGTAGATTGATTCCTCAAACTTTTAAACAAGAAATATACAAAAAAGTCCTACGTGTCTGTCCATGGTATATTATATTTGCAAAATAGTTTGCGGGACTGAGAATAAGTAAGAAAAGAAAATTCTACAATGTTTATAATTTTTCATTGTCTGTTAAGGACTAAAATATGTTTACAGAGGTAATATTTACTCTTTACTTTATTAAAATCCACCTACTCCATCAGCAATTATTACAATTTCCATTTTGTGTTACATTTTTTTAACGCAGGTAAAACCGCTGGGTACAGCTAGTGATATATTTTTTTTCAAATAAGTATATGAGTCCTAAAGCCTAAAGTCCTAAAACCAATGCATGTATGAAAATTGAACTTATCCGTAGAGTAAATAATCATAACCGTCGCATCGGTCGAAATTCGACCGTAATTTAAATTAAAAAACTAAACTTCATATTGTCCAAAGTAGTACGAATATTTCTCAAATTCAAATAAAATGTAATAATTTTCATGTATTTTTGAACGCAACCGTTAAAGGTAAAAAGGAGTTTAATTAGCTAAACTGTATTTAAAAACAGTAGCGCGTATTTGACAAAGACATCTGACATTTTTGACGTTACGTGTTTTCATAGTAAGACATTGAATGTTCTATTTCGTTTATTATGTATGTGTTTGTGTTAAATGCAAAAAACACATTACACCCACTAGCTTAGTGGGTGTAATGTGTTTTTTGTTGATTTTATGTATGTTTTATGCATTATTTGAAAAAATATAACATTCTGCATTCCTTCTCAACGTCCACTATAACTGTAAAATTTCACAATAATCCGGCCGCGGCATATTACTTAAAAATGCACCACAAGTTTTTGCTTCACGTATTAATATATAGATTTAATTAATGTCTTTTGGAGCTACAAATTTAAAATAATTTCTATCAGATATTCGCAGATTCGTTAATTTTAAAGTTCTATCTATATGCCTTATTTAGGTAGTTTAATTAGCGCAAGTTGTTTTGATCCACCTTAACCGCGTCTATAAAGTTGTGGAGTTATGGTTAATATTCCGAAAGGGTCCCGGCAAAGGGTCCCAGAGATGGCTCTTAAAATGTCTCTCTTTCTTATGGCTTACTGATATTAGCCTAAGCCTCATAAAGAACGAAAATGAAAACGTTGGAAGAGGTTCAAGATAATAAAAAGTATATAAATGTAAAAAGTTTTATAATCTGTGTAACGTAACACGTAATGTAATACGTAGAGAAATCTTTAAATGTAAGAGTTGTAAAGTTCAAATGAAACCTTGGCAGTCGGCAAATATAGTAATAATAACAGTTTTTTGTATATTTATTACTGGCTATATTTAATATTTTTAACATGTAATCTATATATTAACACTTCCGCTGACTTTGTCAATGACAGCTTACCTACAGTTGACTGCCACCCGAAAAGACGAGTTTTTAGAAAATGGCTACCAATTTTTTTGTTTCATTTATTGAAGGAATCTTTGAAAATAAATCGATATTTCTGAATAGAGTGAACAGTAATCGTTTCTTTATTAGGCGTTTTACGTATACATATAAAATTATGATGATGAATAATAATATTTATAGATGCAATTAACTTAATACTGTGACGCGACTCCTTCTACAAAATATGCCGTAAAAGTGTAATAATTTGTTGGACTATGTATTTTCCTAATATATAATGAAATATTCTATGCAATTTTAGCATTTTTTTGTTTTTATTTAATAATAAATAATGTATATATAATAAAGCAAAAATATGTTACGGTGCTTCGTTAGTGGTTATCAATTTAAGGAATTTAACAATATTGTAATGAAAAGACAACACAAAAACACAACATTGTATTTTATTCATTCGAAATTACAGAAAATTATTTACAATAGATTGATCCAGTAACACAATAGATCGAAAACCTCAACACAACACTCCACACTCACATTCGTTTTATCATCGAAAAATCACTGGTAATAGAAAAACCTTTCGTTATTTACAAACTAAATAAATATTTTGAACTTATTACATATTATAAATAACACTTTACACGTCCGTAACACTAAAACATTATTACTATGTTTACACAATTTTTTTCACTGTACTCCCGCCAAAACAAATGTACCTATAGTCACAGAGCTTGTTCTCTACGGATGTGACCATACTAATATCGGTAAAAAATATAAATCGGTAATATTATAGTCTGGCCTAATTGTATATCTGAGTGTACGAAAAACATTTTCAAATAAATTTTATTATTTTTGTACCACATTTATATTAAAAATCTGGATAATAAATGAAAATATATTTATTGTTATATCAGTCATTTGTTAAACTCTAAAAAGCGCGCAAAAATTGGCGCCTGTATACCCCAGCTACATCGCCTTCCATAGATAAAAATTATAAGATCCTCAAATCATATTTATAATATTGCCCGACTGTGTCAGAAGGAGAGTAATGTTTTTTTTTTGCATGCGCTACAACTTAAACGGCTTGATGATAATAGTAATAAGTAACTAGATACATAATTTTATGAACGACTTATTTTCATCAGCTGACGTTTAATTTTAGTTTAGATGCGTTAGCCTAAAAGTGTTGTAAAGGGTCGGATCAATGATACTTATTCTAACAATACTTACAAATATAAAATATTTTTTATCATACATAAATTATACATAAACAATCGAATACAAAACAGTAAACAGTATTTTTGAAGTTATACTTCTTTTGGCGCGTGATTGAAAAATGATGAGAGTAAATTTTTCACCATGCGCGAGCACACCGTCACGAAACACCGACACCCTGAAATTAGCTATAGTCAACAATTCAGTTTTTTCTATTGTTAATGTCGTTTTTTTTTACAAACGTAGAATAAGGCAAAAGATATTTTTTTAAAAAGATTTTTATCTTGTTCCTTGGCGCAACAAGATAAAAATCTTAAAAAGAAGTGTAACGCGTGAACATAAGATAATACACACACTTTCTTTTTTTCTTTTTTGTTTGATTTTTGTTTGGTTTTGTTTTGTTGCCTGTCTGCTTGTTTGACATTTTCTACCTGGCAAACTTCTACTTTTTCGGATAAACTCAGTCACGTTCAAATCAAGGCTGTCCAACCTTATGCCCACGGGTCACAATGTGGCCCGCCAATGCATTTATAGTCTCCAGTTGCGTTAGGGCCTGATTGCGTTAGGTCCATCCCACTAACGTGTGACCCGCAGACCCTCTTGAAAGCAAAACACGTGCGTATTTCTATTAACTCTTTGATAACCTTGGTTGAGATCAAGTCTGAAAAGAACATAATTTCATGAATTAAAGTAGATAGGAAAATATATCGAAATCGATTTTATCCATTTGTTATATCCATTAATAACGTATTGATATTTACTTACTACATAATTTATTTATTCTGAACACTCCGGTGTCTGATGTTTTCTGCTTCAAAATTCTCTTTATTTCCAACATTAACCGCACCAAAACCTTTTGGAAAGAAATTCTGTAGGTTCCCAGTTCTAAAAAAAATAAAAATATTCAGTAAAATTCAGTGTTGTTATTAAAGAATATAAATAATTTTATAGCCTAAATTATATTTTACAATTGCAATTATACTTTACTTATAATATGTTATAATAAAATTAAGATGTTTTATATAATTCTTTCAAATAATGTTAAAATTTATATTTATTATGAATACCGATATAATATAAAAACCGTAAAGACAATTTTATTAGTACGGCACATCCCTAAAATTTATATAGAAATATTGCAATACGAAATTTTTAAATAATAATGAACAAACTATTGTATGATTTTGATATTTTGTTTTTCTAGAATATATATTTATTATTTTCACAAATACATTATCCCATCTTTCAGAGACATTTGTTTTTGTTTAGATTCCAATGGAACTCAATTTTATTTTATTTGTAAGAAAGTACATACAATTTTGTTGTACAAATTTACACAAAACACTAATTATTAGTTATTCTAAAGTTTTAAATACTTATAATGAGTAATGAACGACACTTTACTTACTTTTCCAATTTATAAACACGCAAAACAAATCACACCATGACATTTCAAACTCCCGCCATATTGCACTGAATCAAATAAATCTATGCTAAATAAGATGTTGACAGCATACAATTTTAATTGTTACAAAATACAAAATATTATATGAATGCATCAAATCTGATAATACAAATGTGTGTATAATTTATTTATCTTCATATTTGCCTAAGACAGGTAGTAGAAATAATGAACATTAATTATAAAAAAGTTGGTTTTGTTTCATGTAGTAGTCATAGCACACATGTGTGCTATAGTCCAGCCAGCGGTAGTTTTAAGTTATAGCACACATGTGTGCAATTGTCAGCGGGAAGGTTAATACGTGAAGCGTATAGTTGTGATTCGTTTTTAAGATACTTGCAGAGGAGTATGAAATTACGCACGGTTATAGTTGATGTAGAGAAGGATTGCGCAATGCTAATATTATTTCAAGTAATGCATAAAACTTACATAAAATCAAATAAAAATACATTACATTCACTACCCTGCATTTGACACGAACACTTAATAAACGTAATAAAACATTCAATGTCTTACTATGAAAACACATAACAACAAAAATGTCTGATGTCTTTGTCAAAATATCCGCTATTGCTTTAAAATGCAGCTTAGTTAATAAACCTATTTTACCTTTAACGGGTACGTTAAAGGTAACTAAAAAACTTAAAAATTATTACAATTTATTCAAATAGGAGAAATATTGGGGCTACTTTGGACAATATGTTTTTAAAAGTAAATTACGATCGAATTTCGACCATTGTAACGAATGACTGTGAAGAAGTGAGTGTTTTTGAAATTTTACAATTGACCGTTGATGGCATATGGTTCTTATTTAACTCCCTTGCTCTTTGAGTAATATTAAAAATACTAAAATTATTATTGTCTTTTACTTTTATTGTTTTCTTTAATTGACCGTGAATGAAAGAGGTCCAGTAGTCGCATCATTGGCAACGTCACCCTATTTTGTTGCAATGCACGAAATATTGGCATTATTGCTAATTGTCCATTCGGTGACACTCCCTTTTTCGAAGTCACCCGAGGGCCACGAAACATTTGCTTTAAGCGTCATTTCAAATTTTCATCACATCACATAAATCACAGAAAATGTGTACATTGTTCTTTTTGTGTTGATTTAAACATCGGGTTCGTTTTGAAGTCGTAGTACAATGATTATATCTTCTCGACTAATCTATGTTATTTGGTATGCGACCTTACATAACTTTCTCGACTTATTATTGTCCCACTGCTGGGCACGGTCTCCTCTCAGGGCGATAATGTTTTAGGCAATAGTCCATCGCCCTGGAAAAGGGCGAATTCTTGGTGATCTTGCATGACACGGAACATAAATGAGTAAAAGAAATATTCTAATATTCTTGCTAAATCTCTTGGGAACACTAAAAGCACATACATTAAAAGTTCGAACGTACGCGGTCCAAACTGTGAAATACCACCACCAAATCTATTTCTAGTAACAAGCAGTTCTTGCGTTTCGGTGGAAGGATATGGCTGTTGGCTGGATTTATAACGAGACGTCCATCTTAGTTCTCGGGAGTAGCAACGCATGTGTGATTGATTGAATATTGTTCTATATGTAGTCCATCAACCCGCACTTAGCCAGCGCGGTGGACTATGGCCTAAAACTTTCTCATTCTGAGAGAAGACCCGTACTCAGCAGTGAGACAATAATGGGTTGACGAGTCCTATATGAAGGTGCTACCAGATTTCTATGGGCAGCAGTGACTACTTACCTATATGGTGGATTTTTGGTACTTCGATGAACAAATATTTTATTTTTTTGATAGCTCCACGCTGTCGCTTGCAGCGCCGCACGAGCATCGCCTAAAACAAATCTTTCATGGCCTCGGGTGAGAGCTCATTACGTTCCCCTATTCGGAGATACGTAACTATGGGACGAAACATAGTAACTATATAAACAACAATCCATTTTAACTCTTGCAAGGAACGCTTTAAGCTTGAATTTAGTCGTCCGTTTCCGAGGGGCTTACTACCTTTTCATAAGGTGCTACTGTAGTATTAGGGATGGAGAATTGTTCATTACGTTAAACAAATAGTGCAAATATTAAACGAAATGTAGTGACAATTTATTGGTATTCTCGAGCGTGTTGATCGGTAGTACCTACTTGGTCTTGACATGTAATGGGGCTCGTGAGATTCAATATATTTTCAAAGAAAATATCAATAGTATCCAAATGAATAAATAAAAAAATCTATATCTAAATCAGATTTCACACTTTTTTGTTTCTGTAAAGATCATAAAGCACTATATTGGGAATTGAACGACCTACTAAATGATTGAAATGGTAACAAATAATATAAAAAATACATGAAACTTGAAACTCTTATATCGAAATTCTTTGAATTTTAAATATCTTAAACAACAAAAAGCCTTAAAAATACCTACCTTACGCTTTATAAACGTACTTTTACTTATCAAAATGTCCACCCGCCAAACAACTTCGTGTAAAATATTATGTGTTTAATTCTATTATCTAAACATCTGTCTCAAGATCGAACCCGGAACTCTTACACCGTTACAGTATACTAAAACGAGGGTGATACCCGTGTGGATTACAGACAATTACTCTTAATGTTTACAGCTAACATTTAAACGGTAATTAACACGCACCAATTTGTCCTAAGCCCGTAGTTAGTGTGGTCTCATCTACGCTCAATTGTTTCTCAATAACCACTAAACCCCATTTTGCAGGTCTGAGGTTCAATTCCCATGTGCGTGTCGAGGAAATATCGTGCGAGAAAAAATCACGCTTTCTACACTCATAGCCCCACACTAGGATTTTCTCCTGGGTATCATGGACACACATAAGACGAATATACAAACATCCAGAACCAGAACATGAATCTAAACTCATCATTCAGATACCTGTCTGGCCGGGAATCGAACCCGGGACCCATTGCGCGTCAGACCGGTATGGTAACCGCTCCGCTACGCGTGTCATTACGTGACGTGTCGTCGGTTGAGAAAGTATCTCTAAACAACGACCACAAATAATAGGTTTAAACGTCACGACAAATTGAGCTAATTTGCTACATTTGATGATTGATTTGATTGTAAGAACGAGTATAAGTGAAAATTCACAAACACACAAACACAGATTTATCTATAGGTAGATAGATTAAAGGTGGTTGGTACCTGGAAAGTGCCACCGCACCGCCACACCTATTTCTAGCGTAAAAAAGTTCTTGCGTTTCATTGGAAGGGTGTGGTTGCCGGCTCACTTCTGTATGCGACCATCTTAGTTCTCGGGAGTAGCAAAGCATCCGTGATTGACTTCAAATAGAACCCATGTTCTATATAAAGTTGTTTACCGATGTCCATGGCAGTGACCACTTACCATCAAGTGGACTGCATGCACGTTTGCTACTTCAATTATATAAAAAATGACCGCCTTTTTATCTGTGTCTACTAATCAATTTTAATATATGATTTTAATGTTTTAATATCAATATTAAATCATGTAAATCTCTTTCCTTTTTAATACACGACCATACCCATCGCATTGTCACGTAACGAATGCATTATTCAAACAAAATAATCTATTCGATAACAAACTTCAAACAGGGTTTCAAGGCGTGTCGATGAACTATGCTTTAACTTACTTCGCAAACGGTTTAACTGGCCCTTGTCCATTATTACCCTGGAACCTTATCTAACAAACATCCCTAACTGTGAGTTGAATGTGAAACAGTTCTATCTTCCAGTCCGGACCAACGAGTTGAATCTATATCGTTGTAATGTGAGCGCCTAATATGAGCTATTAACTCTACGCGATACATTTAGATAACGTTAGATTGGTCCTCGTGATAATTGGGATGAATTTTAACGTATAGTGTATATTTGTTAAATTAATGTTGGGTTCTGTATCGTGGGTGTTCTAATCTGTTATTAATCGCCACTGAGGACACGTAGGACGAAGGGCTGGGTTGCGGTCCGAAGGCCTGGGAAATATTTGATCCAAATCGCAATATTTATGTGGTCTTAGCTTAGAAAGCTTGTAAGGGTCGATTCACGCGATACATTTAATGTTACTGTATACTAGTTATGTTTCTTTAACTAGATATAAGCTGTATGCTATTGTTTGATATATTTTTTAATCAAAATTTGCACGCTGCGGAAAAGTCATACATAGACTTCATCAAACTGTTAAAAGTCTCTGCCATTTATTTTTTCTCAAAAAAAAAAACTTTTTGTTAAAAGTTTGCCTTAACAAGTATTACCATTATTATTTTAAGACAACGTATATATCGCAACATTATTCATAAAAAGATATAACTCAAAATGTATACCATAAAGCGTACGAACTAGTTGATAAAGTCGCAAATCAAAATTTTAAAGAAGTTTCTGTTTATTATTATAGTTTCGAATTATACTCTTTATTATAAGATTGAAGCCGCAAGTGAGGAATTTCTCATAGAACATGAACTTTATCTGAAGTTAATTACAAATGTGTTGTTACATCTGAAATTACCAAGGCCATCTCATGGAAAAGTGAACCGACAACCACACCCTCTCATAAAACGCAAAACTACTTTGCGCTGAAGATAGGTATAGCGGTGGTGCTCCCCTGTCAAATCACACGCATTATCATCTGAAAAAATAATAAAAAAACGTGTGGGACTCGGGGACTACCGCGGTAAAGCTATTGCATAGCATTTTTTATCAACTTATACTATTATAATTATTTCTTTATTTCTTTGATATTAATTCAAGTTTTATCTTTGATACTACATACTTTCTAACAAATAGCTGCTTACATATTCGTCCGATTTCCGAGCAGCTCGTCTCGATCCGCACGAGCTTCGAACTGTCCTACCATATACAAAGACGTTAAGCGAACGCTAGGCCGAGATACATGGTAGGCGGAGTGAAAGGTGTTAGGTTTTTTCGTTAGAGAATTTCTTGATTCAGTCGCCGCGCTCTAACCCCGCGGTAAGGTCTATGCAATAGCTTAAAAACAATACACATAAAAATCGGATTACGTAAAGAGAGATGCTTTACAAAAATACTGTTATTATTTCTTTCTTTGTTTAGTACTTGGTTGGCTCAGACTTAATGATTTCTTAACACAGTAAACCCGTCTGTTGACAATGAGTAAGTCTCTAATATTTCCATTGAAGCGGAGAAAAGGATTCAGTTTTCCTCGCTTTTACCGGTGGGAAAGGTATTTAACGAAAATAATATTTTGTTGGCACATAAAGTAATTTTGAATGTTTAAGTGGATAGCTTCCGTGGTTTATTGGTGCGTATTTTCTATGGCTTTCTCCTACATTTTACTCCGTTGTGGTGTATTTATATTTGTACAGTCCTAAAACTTACTAAAATTAAATGAAAAATTAATCTTAAGAAATTAAAAATTAATTAATTTTAAAGTTTATCGCAACAAAAATTAATTAAATAAAATACGTACACGGCTTTGGGTTTTAGTGGTATTTTTTCATTTTTTAAATATTCTTTAAATATTATAAAAAGATATTCTTAACTATACTAGATACTCTTAACTTCAAATTAACTGCACATATGAAAATACGAGTAGAAAAAGTTAATATTTCTCCGCCTTTGTCTTGAAAAAGGAATCTCAATACGTATTATTTCTGACGGAATCTTCCTTATAACCTCGCTAGAATATTCCCTGTGACTGACGTGAAGCCGATTTACTCAAACCAAACTGTGTCAATGCAATGAATAAATCGATAAAGTCAAACGCTCCCCTTCGAGTGTTATCACACTATATCAGACACACGTTTGTCAGCCCTTTTTGATATTGATGTATAGTACGTACGACAACTGCTTTGTTCGCTATATTCGCTATATTTAGTTATAGTTTTGGATTGTTATTCCTCAGTCTATAATCCTGTTTCGCGGGGATCTTTTGAAATATAGGCCTAAGCGAGTATTTCCTAAAATAATTGTACTTATGCCTTCACGAAGACGACCAAAATAGATCTCTTCACTCATTCAATCGCTACCAATCTGAATGAAATACTCTTATTTTTTTTTTAGTTTCAACATATTTTTTTTTTTTTTGTATTGAATGGATAGTTGATAACCCCTGAAAACTAGGCTGGAATGTCTCATTTACTTATCTGTTACAGCAAGTATCAGATCCGATCATAGATGTTTTAATTATATTGTAGAAGAAGACAATGAACGTCCTATCGACCTGAAGGTAATTTGCCTATTATCGGCATGGATATCTGTAATTAACACCAGATAAAATTGGAATCCCACCTGAAGTCAACTACAGACGCGTTACTCCTGAGGACTGAGCTGGATTGCATGAGATAAATATGACACAGAGTCCTTGCCCTCTCATTCGGGAGGATCGAGGTTCGAACCCAGGCACGCACCACTGATTTATGTGCGTATTAGAAATTAATTACCACTGCTTTTCGGTGAAGGAAAACAACGTGAAGGAACTTACACACCCAAGAGTTCTTTAAAAAAAAGTTCTCGGAGGTGTGTGAGGTCCACCAATTCGCACTTGGCCAGCGCGGTGGACTATGGTGGACTAAGTCTCTCATTTCGAGAGAAGACTCATGGAACAATAATGGGTTGACGACGGAATATGACACTCATCTTACTTTTAAACTAAGTATATCACAGCGTTAACACCATTTTTATAATACAGAATACGGTGATGAACCACAAACATTTATACACAAAATCTCTTTTTTTCATCTGACTGAACTAGCAAACGACCATGCAGTCCACCTGATGGTAAGTGGTCACTGCCGCTCATGGACATCGGTAATCAACTTCATACAGAACATGGGTTCCATCTGAAGCCAATCATAGATGCGTTGCTGCAATGACGCCTCATATAAAAGTATGCCGGCAACCACACCCTTCCATCAAACGCAAGAAATGCTGCTTCAAGCTGGGTGTGGCGGTGGTACTTCCCCGATCGAACTACACTGGTTCTACCACCTTCTCATTGTCTTTATAAACATGTTTGAACAAATAGATTTTGTTACCGTCACTTTAACTTAACATTGTGTAGTATTAACAAGTGAATTTTTCTCTGTCAAAAGAAAAATACAGAAATGCAGACCGATGCTTACAAAATCCGGATTATTTACGAGGTAAACAACTGAGATGTAGGTTCGAGTTTAAAAATCGGTTGTCAAATTTACTGTAACAGTTTTGTGTGTTGCATTTCAATGAAAATATATGAAAGATAAAAGTATTAATATGTAAACTATTTTGAATCGCGTTTATGCTCAGATTAGCAAACACGTGTTAATCTAATGATTAGCACTCAGCTTTGCAATCGGGCATCCGTGGTTTAAACCCCAGGACCTTTATATTTCTAAAATAATGTACTTATTAGTAATTAATTTATCTCTATTACACAATGATTTAAAGATGTTCGTGGGCGTCATTGACAGTTGTCACTTGCAAATTCAACGAGAGCTGTGAAATGTGAAAGGTGCAAACAGAACTCTCTTTCAAAGCCGGCGATGCATTGGTGACTCCTCTGGTGTAAATGTCCATAGGCCAACCTGGACCACGTTCTATCAGGTGGGCCATCCGCCTTATCGTTAATAAAACCATAATAAAAATATATTAATAAAATAACAGTAATATAAAGTCTATTCTCAACACATTACAAAAACATTAATGAATTTTCCAAAAGCAACCCGAAATCAATATGCAAAAGGGTCACGTAGAATAAAAATTTAATTATTTACATACATACGACCCGGTCCCAACGAGTGTGTGCATGTATTTTCATTTTTTACGACACATCAAAAGAAACTGAAACCGCGTAATTTTATGATAATGGAGGGGTGGCTTGGGGGTAACGAAGGCTTTTAAATTTACGGTGCGACGCCGAGCACGCAAAACTGGAAGAGCCTTACGCACGTGTTAATTAAAAAGTGTAGTATTTATTTTACATTTAAACAAAAATGTAAGTTACATAAAATTTATTTCATATATTTTATTTAAGTATTATTCTTATTCTTATTCTTAGTATTTTTGAGTATATTATATGTAAGGGATATTATTAACTTTAAAATAAAAAGGGTGTAAGATTTTCAAAAAATTCCAAAATTATTTTAAATAAAATAAAATATTTGTTATTTACATATTATATTTCATTTATTACCTATTTTAAAAAGGTATATGTTGGTTTGGTGTCAAACTCCAAACTTATGTAAATTAAAAAAGATGTGCTGTCATGGGACACCAGGTAGGAACGAATTTAAAGAAAAGAAACAGAAAGATATTACTATTCGCTTGTGCATACGACTTTACGACTTGCGTTCTATACTTTTCTTACGGATTTTTACTAACGGTCTTTTTCTTACGGTTTTACTATGACATTTTTTTAGTTCGGTCACGCAGCAAAATCTCTGTCTCCTCTAAGCCTACCAAAAATCATTTCATAATCTGAATACAAATTCTCATAGATTGTTTACTGTCTATTAATTGTCGCAGTGATTTTTAAATCACTTCTCATTTCTTAGTACATCTTTTTTAAACAATGTTAAAGGCGTTTCTAGTTGCTAAAACTTTGTGTCAAACACCATGATGAGCTGGTGTTTTACGGCTTACAATGCTTAAACTCTTGTAGGTTATTATTACGTCTAAGTATGAAGTCCAAAATTATAGACTCAAAGTGAGTGCCTATATTTAAGATGAGGTTTAAATATAATTTATAAGTAAAAATAAGTTAAGTAAAAAAAGTTATAAGTTTAGTTTTTATTTAGTCTTTTTTTTTGGGCGGCAGTGACCACTAACCATCAGTCCACCTGATGGTAAGTGGTCACTGCCGCCCATGGACATCTGTAATCAACTTCATACAGAACATGGGTTCCATCTGAAGTCAATCACAGATGCGTTGCTACTCCCAAGGACTATGATGGTCGCCTCATTTGAAAATGTGCCAGCATCCACACCCTTCTATCGAAACACAAGAAATGCTTCACGCTAGAAATAGGTGTGGCGGTGATATTGAAAGATATTAGTTTCAATGTAAGAGTGGTCTGTTAATAATTAGTAAGGATCTGGTCGGTATTGCAATATAAGTGTCATTGTATATTACATAACAAATTTTGTTACAGATAAGATATCCATATTTTTATTGAAATTAATTTCTTAGACAACCAAACTCAAAGATTTTTATCATACTTAATTTATTTTAATACTCATTTTTGAAATGTTTCTTTATTTTTACGATATTTATAAACACAAAGACAAAGTCGCAAGTAAAAGCAGTAGTACAAAACAATATCGGTCATTTGTGAATTAACGAAACGCTGCGTTTAATGAATAAATCATTGCATTAAATGATCGCTTGACAATATTATTAAATTTAACCACGTAATTACTTTATATGCAGTAGCAAAATAGTTTTGCATGATTAATAGGCCGTCATAAGGATTAAGAGTAGCGTCTGTTAAACCGTTTTTAATATATCCACTGCAGCGTGTGGTAATGTTCTACTATCGACGAGTAACGAGTGATTACGTCTTCTTCAACCCATCATTGCCCCACTGCTGGGCATGGGTCTCATTATGAGAGAGTTGTAGGCCATAGTCCACCGCGCTGGCCAAGTGTGAATTGGTAGACTCCATACACCTCGTAGAACTTTATTTAAAGTTTTCCCGGATATGAACGTTTTCTTGCGATTTTTTCCTTCATCATAAAGCAATGATATTGATTTCTAATACGCACATAATTTTAGAAAAATCAGTGCCGCGTGCCTGGGATTTGAACCTTGGACCTCTCGATTGAGAGGGCAAGTTTCAACCATTAGGCTATCAGTGCTCAACTCAACGAGTAATTTGTTTAATGAAAAATATTAATCAGGGCGTTGAAGCCCATGCGGCTCAGCAGAATCCCTAGCGTTGCTGTGTTTCGGTTTGGACTCATACAACTCGCAAAATGGACAGCTTGCTTACCGTATTGGAGAATAGCAACAATATTACATTTCTCTATGTAACTGGTATTCACTAATCTGAGTCATTCCCGCTCGGTAACACTCAGCGATTACTTTATGAAAATCACGTATATTGCAGAGATTGGTGTATATGGATACAGGTTATGTTGTGTGTCGTGATATGGGACCTAAAAATATAAAAAGGACTAGACGTAGGGTTAATACCTTTGCTTATCTCTAATACTCTTGACAAGGTTTCTCCCCACCACAATGAAGTAATGTCAAAATATAAGCAATAAAGCAATTAAAAACCGCTATCGTGAATTAACAGATTAAAATGGTTTCATCCAGAGATATTATTATTAATAGTCTCCGAGTTACTACTCCAAAATCATATATTACTGCTGTATGATGTACATTTAATTAGTCCGTTTTAAAAATATGTCTATCTGTTATAATAATTCAAGTTACTTTTGATCGTATTTTTTAAAATATATTGTACTTTAAAACTCATGTGAAATGTATTTCTGTTGTGTTTTATTAAGTAAATAGCTCATTTGAACTATAAGAGACTACATACACGTCACCTTTAATGTTCCTACTTATCGTTCTCTGTCCACGGTGTAGCATTTCAGTAATTTATGCAATTTTCATATCGAGGTCGACTACGTCATTCGAGGCCGTTCCCCTATAAAACCACATTTTTAATAAGTTTCATGCAAATCAGCGGCCACTAGAGACTTAATATCGGTCTGATCATCGTCTGCAGATCAAATTGAAAAGGCACGTCGACAGAGGTCCTACTTGACGAAGGTCTTTCTTTCGAGAACCCTACTTACCCGGGCTTTGATATGGGCTGACAAACCGAGATATTCGAAAAAAGTCATTACGGGCTAACCTGTCTGCAAAGGATCAATACAAAATCTTGGACGAAAATGTTTGTCGTAAGAAATAGTAAATCATCTTGGGACTCGCCAGATTCTGAGTACCTAATCTGACGGATTGGCTTGTTTATTCTGCTTTTCGTACCTATTCGAGGTCTTGTTCTTTGGATATTGCTGTGACAAAAATAGGAGGTTGGATTTTGCTGAAATTAGGCTCACAGTTTATGACCTAGACTGATTCATAGGATACTCATTACCGCAGTAGAGGGAGCGGGCAAAGCTGCGGAAATAACTTAGTGCTGCACATATTTCTAACTTAATAGTTACTTTGGTATACTTATTTAAGTAAAAATAATACAAACTACTCTTGCATAACATTTTTGGGAATAATAAATTATTATGTTAATAGTACGAAGCGATGAGCCCTATCTCTTGCATCGCTTTCAGAGATATCTATCCCACTCAATAAACATTCCGAAATGTAAGATACTCATCATCAAGGGGTACAAAGTTTTTTTCTATAATTTGATAGCAAAGTTTTCCATTAATTATATTTGCATACCTTCCATTATCCTTAAAAGGTATGCAAATATATCTTGCACAGAAAGGTATGCGGAGCAGTTTTTGGTTAACCACAGTAACCCTAATGGACAGCGTCTCTTCCTACAAGTATCTTCTTTGCGTACCGATTTGTTGCTTGAACTAACTGGTCACAATCTAACTACATTTTTCTGCTCAATTGCAAAGTTATCGAGAAAAGTATAGTTAAGGAAAGCTACAAAGCTAGGAGAAGGAATACTTTGTCCCTGTAATCTCGGGCCCGGAAAGGGGTTACGGTTATGAACCCTGTATGTCATGATGAGCTACTAAAACAGGGCTACCAGAGTTGCGAGCGGCAAGAGCGGAAGCCTGAGGCGCCCGTCAATCTATCCTGAGAAGAAGGACGGTATGTTAGCCTGTGTATTTGTTTTATGGTGTGGTAGGCTTAAATGTTGAATTATTAGTTGACAGGCCTTCGCCACCAATGTATTACAAAGCAGCAGAGCAGCTATCAATCTAATGATAAGAACCCGGTAGCAGGCACTTACCACTGATTTATCTAAAATCATTTGGATGTGCGTATTAGAAATTAATTATCTCTACTCATATCTTATGGTGAATGAAAACATTGTCATAATTTGTATACATCTATGAGTTCCTAAAGAGAGTTTTCAATGGTTTTGTGAAGTCTAGTGATTCACACTTAGCCAGAAATATGGACTAAGGCCTAAAATTTATTCTAAGAGAAGACCCGTCCCTACCAGTGTGACAAAAGAGTTTACAAAGTGTTACAAAGTCGGCATAAACATTATAAAGAGCATTAGTTATTCGAGCTGATTCAAACCTAGTTATTTCAAAGCGGGTGAGGCTGCGTTTATCCAGTCAACAGTAAACTGTGAAATTTTCAACCGTTTGTTATCTCCGGGCAAACATTGACTTAGATCCAATCGTTTTGATTGCAGTACAGTTATGTACCTCCGTACTCACTGCTGTTATGTTATTGAACTTTGTTTAACATGTATCGTGTGCTTTGTCGGTCGCTTTGGTCATTTATTACAATGTTTGGTAGTTTTGTAACTGGTTATATTGATTTGTCTTCACTAGTTTTTTCTGTCATCGGATAAAAATGAAGTACCGTGTATTTTAGTGCCGTGAAATTTCTTTATAGGGAAAAAATCCCAGGTAAGTTTAAATAAAAATTAATACTATTTTATTGCCTTATTTTATATCACAAGCTTTTATATGATAGAAATTGTACGAAAAACGATGATGGGTTTGACTACTATATTTTCTTTTCTTTTATACCACACTAGTTGACCCGGCGAACTTTGTGCCGTCTAAAAGTTAAAAATCTAAAATTTTCAGTGTTTCTCTTAGTAGATAATTATTATTACACATGTATTATACATAAAAACCTTCCTCTTGAATCACTCTATCTTTTAAAAAAACTGCATTAAAATCCATACTGTAGTTTTAAAGATCTCTAAGCATACATAGGGACAGACAGCGAGAAACAACTTTGTTTTATACTATGTAGTGATTTCTATTGTTACATATACCTACATAAATTGGGTACTAGAAATATGCGTATTGTTGTGGCTGTGTTCAGCAGTGATAGCCTAAAAAATTGACCTTCCAATCGGGGGACTATGATTCGAATCCCTAGCATTCCTCTGTTTTGAATTGTAAGTAGCTATATAGTAGTAAAAGAACAAAAGCTTGTTTTAAAAATTATTTTTTAATATTATATTATTTACCTTAAAATGTACATACATATATTGAAGAAATCTGACTTAAATTTTGCCTGGTTTTCAAACTTCGGACCATTCATTTGATAGGGAGTTCCAGTCCCGAGCTATAGCTATTGAAAATTTTCACAATAAAAAATAAAAGATTAATATCAAGATCAGGGCTTGGTAGCAGTGTGTCAGGTAGTTCGGTAGTGACGCCGAGGGCCAAGAACAAACTCACAGTTTGTACTAAACTTTGTAATTTCAGTTTTATGGACCGTAATAGGCAGTAGGTCATGCTTAAGGGCAAATTTTCTGGTGATGCGGCTTGCGATTAAGGTCGTGGTGACAGATAAAAATGCGATTAAGGAGGAGAATAAATTGTAAGTTCACCTAAAAGAATGATAGCCATTTTAACAGTTCGAAAAAAAGTTTTACGGGAACTGAAATTTAAACAGAAGCCGATTTGCAAGATTAAGTTGAATAAACATTTAACTTAAATAAGCCTAAAATATCGGGAGGCCCTCTCAATCGGGAGGTCCGAGGTTCAAACCCAGGCACGCATTACTGGTTTATGTGCGTATTAGAAATTAATTATCACTGCTTTTCGGTGAAGAAAACATCGTGAGGAAACCTACACACCCGAAAGTTTAAAAAAAAAGTTCTCGGAGGTGTGTGAAGTCCACCAATTTGCACTTGGCCAGCGCGGTGGACTATGGCCTAATGGCCTAAAACTCTCTCATTCTTAGAGAAGACTCGTGCCCAGCAGTGGGCAACAATAATGGCGACATAACACTACAACTACATTTGAAACAATTTTACTTTCGTAAAAGTTGAGAGAAGCATTACTGCCATACGCAAGTCACAGCCTCGCGACACAATTAAGCGCCATCATTATATTTCTAAATCCGTTAAATTTTACGCCAGAATTGTTTCCAGCCTTATCGCATTACTCCAGATCTTGATAACTTGCATCTTTATAGCTGCTTTTATATTCGACGTTCATCACTCAGTTTTAATTAACAAGTTCATTACGTATTCCGCCCTCTGAATAAAAATAAATCCAGCCGTCTTCCTAATCAAGTTTCCTTTTGTCATTTTTACTAAGGACATAAATGGTTTAACGAGTGCCTTCGATTTGTTTACTTCGTTACCAAAATTCACCAATTCCCTGTTACATTTTATCTCGAAATTCTGTTTACGGTGTATTTAGCAAGTCACTTAAAACAAAGCTTTTAAGCTTAATAATAACTTGGAAAGTAATCTAATTACAATACAATTATCTATCTCACGGTGTAATAAAGTCAATAAATTGACAAACACAAACTCAATATGAAGAAGTAACTGAATTCAATAAACAATTTTAATTGAATATGTATAATTTTAATCGGGATATGAAAGGTATTTAAATGAATTAAACGGTGGTCTTCGTACTTCAATAACAAACGTCAGAACGTTCGTACGTCAGAAGTAACACCGCCACACTTATTTCTTAAGAGTAAATAACTTTTCCACTTAATACTTAGTTTAACAGTATTAAGTGCTGCTGAGTTCTTAAAGATGCGGGTATAGTCCTCATCTGTAGACTTTAGGTAGGACTGTAATACTATCTTAGGTTGATTGTAGATGTTCATAGGCTGCAGTGGCCACTTATCATCAGACGGACTGCATGCTCCTTCACAACTTCTATAAAACGAAACTAAAAGGTTTGTTTTGCATACGTAGTACGTCTGTAATCCTACGGAATTGGTCACATGATATAATGAAAAAAATAAATAAAACATAAGCTAGAAAAAAAAAACAAATCAGGAATATATATACATATACTTGACGAATAGAGAACCCTTTTCCTTCGGGAAGTTG
This sequence comes from Spicauda simplicius, assembly GCA_949699795.1. Lineage (NCBI taxonomy): Eukaryota > Metazoa > Arthropoda > Insecta > Lepidoptera > Hesperiidae > Spicauda > Spicauda simplicius. The sequence continues at coordinate 16,636,345 of OX453062.1, forward strand.
GCTAAAACTAAATTTAAAACCGTTTAAGATTAAAAAATAAAAAGTCGGCTTAAAACTAACGTTTACAAATAATAAAACAAGAAAACGGAACCACGATGAGTAATAATACCATCACAGAATTCCGTGACGGTGGTAAATAGAAAAATAGCTGTAACCTAGCATCATTAGTTGGAGCCGTCGCCCTCCGACCGGGCGTCCCCTCTGGGACAGCGAAACGTGATAACGTCCCTCAACGCGGCGTTGGTTTTGCTGTGGGGCCACAAAACAAGAGATTTTCTCATTTAATGATATAAAAAACTGTAAGATTCTCATACAGTGTTTCCTGATAAATTGAGAAAATGTGACGGTACAAAATAACTAAATTTTTAAACGCTTTTATAAGCTTCCATCATACCGTGTAACGAAACCTTTGACCGTGGTTTTGACCAACTTTCAACTATCGGATTAATTTGAATTTTTGCATACTTAGCATGGACCGATGACAATGTAATAATATGAAAAAAATCCTGATTACATAAAAAATATTAAATAAAATCAGCTCTTAACAAGATTAACTAGATAACAGTACCCTATTCCTGTTTACAACAATAGTTAAACGTCAAGAGAGAAAAACATAAGAATAGTCTATAATTTTTAGAAACATATTAACAAGTTTTTACATACATAGTTTTATCGTCAAAATAAATTAAACAATTTAATTTTAATGAAAAATCAATTATAAGGTAACACATTGCTTAGTTCGAGGTAAGGGAACACCTCCTTTAGTTGCGTCTTCATTAGACACATTACCTACAGCTTACATCTATGATTAAAGTTAAGTATTTATTATTTTATTCTACGTGAAATTGATTCCAATGGATGCATTAGTGCTAGTGGCAGAGTACTATCAGATGAACTTTATGCTTTTTTCTTTTTCATTTTGATAAAAAAGACTGCAATATTTTGGAATAAAATATAATTAATAGAGTAAAAACAAGCAGTGATAGCCTAATAGTTGAAAATCGCTTTCTTGACTAGGAGATTTAAATACCAGTAACCTACCTTTGATTTTCCTAACATAATGTGCGTTTTATAAATAAATTATCTCTGATTTATGGTTAAGAAAAACTTCGTGAGAAAACCTACACACCTTCGAGTTCTTTAAAAAGAAGAAAAAACGTTCTTATGGGTATGTGTCCAGCGGTGAGACAATAATAGGCTAATGAGGACAAATAGTATCTGTTTGTTTGGATTTGATATGTTAAATAATACAACGAATGTATTTTTTTTAAAGGATTTAATCGCGCAGAGCAAATTGAATTACTAAACGCTCCTTTGTATGTTTGTGGCCACATCCGTATAGATTGATTAACTATCAGAAGTGATATGTATAACAAAACTCTTTGGATTTGACTGGTATACAATAATACGATCTTTTTCGTTACATGCTTAATTTTTTTTTCTTTTAATATATTTGGATTAATCATATAATGTTCGCAGAACTTATAGAAAGCCAGTTTTTATTTATTTTTATTTACCTTTTTCAAATTTCAACAAATATTTGAGTTTTGTTCCATCCATCCATCCATCCATCAGCCTTTAAAAGTCCACTGCTGGAGATAGGACTCCCCTATTCAATGAGTTTTGTTTATTATTAGTTAAACACAGTATTGCCTCGTATTACGCCAAAGTTATATGTTTTTCTTCGATTTATTGTCTCGCAACTTTTTATTTCATACTAATATAGACGCAAAGGTACCGAAGGGCAGAAATAATAAAATTGCAAGGTCGTAAATAGTGTTTATACCAGAAGGGCACCGTGAGATATTTCGCCAATATTCGAACCCCCGTCCCACGAGATACGGGCAATTTGACCACTACACCTTACTCTCCTGTTACAGTTATATGTATTAATATTATGGTCTCCTATAAAATATAGGGTACAGAAGGGTCATTTTGACGGTAGTAATGTCTCAGAGTAATAAAAATAGATATCACCAAAAAGCCCATTTATTGTCTTACCGTCTTTTAATGTTAGTAACAAAAGAGCATGCATTCCACCTAGTATTATATTGTAACTAGTACCTATGAACTTATGTAACCATCTTTAAAATTGTGACAAAAGCTTCACTTAAGATAGAGCACAAAAAATCATATTTTTTTCTAAAAATATCTAAGGCGAGAATAAACCATATTATTCTACTGACGGATAACACACAGTTTTAATTGAGGCGACCATCATAGTCCTCGGGAGTATTATTATTATTATTATTATCTGTGACTGGCTTAAGATGAATCCCATGTCCTATGTGAAGTCTCTTACAGATGTTCAATGACCGCTTATTATCAGATAGATTGCATAATAGTTTGCTACTTCCACCTTATAAAAATACAAAAGCCGCTTGTGTGACTTAAATGATAATACGAACCATAAATTTTATTTAAAAATCACCTTCTCACAACCGTCCCTCATCTGCGTTCCACTACACGTGTCGTGGTTAAACATACATATTATAGATTCAACACATCTACATTGCATTAAGAAAACAACAAGAAATGAATCATCTTGATACGTGGTCAGAATTCTAGAAATAACTATTTTTTTTATAATCAATATTATATTTTTTAAAACGAACTATTAACACTTTATTACATATTATATGACAGTAAACAAAAAAGTATTATTATATTCCTATTTTACCTAAAAGTTTCTGAACCACTGATTTGAAAAGTTCTTTATGTACATTATTTTAAAAGTTATGATATTTTAACATTATGATACACCCTAACAAAATGGGTAGTTAACATTTAACATTCCCGCGCGGTGAGGTTCATTAGAAAGAGCTTTGAGGTTTTTAAATGTAATTAGAAATGTTAATGCTCTTGAACCCTCACTGACCTGAGCTTTGAAGTATCGTTAATAGAAATAATAAAGTACGGAAAGTATGGGATTGAAATATAATTTCAAACGTATTTTTTATATGAAGGGCCTAGAGACGAGTATTGAGTAGCCACTGTATACCGCAATGAGTATTATTTATTTAATACTTTAATTTTACTCGACTGCGTTCGCGAGAATTTTCAAAAGATAGGAACTTTTTTCTTAATGATTTTGTATAAATACTCTTAAATAATTACTTCGTAAAGGCGTTTACAGATCTCTTTAAACTACTCATACTTACTTATATGAGTAATTTTAATAAAAATAAGATTTAAACCTGCAAGTCTTAATAAAAATGCTTATGACTGCCGAAGACTCAGTGCCTTCGAGCTTTAATTGACAATACGACGTACTATAGTACCTCGTTACCAGAAGTAAACCTACGTAGTCAGTATCTATTGTCATCATCAGTCAGTATATATTCATATTATTGATGTCCTTGAACATCAACGTAACGTCAACGGAGAAAAAGTCAAGTAACTTAAAAAAAAAACTAGATACCATTTTTATAGCTATTGATAGTGTAAAGACCAGCTGCGCTGCGGTCGCGAGGTGTGCATGCCGGGTAACTAAAGTATGCGGCGAATATCTCTGTTCACAAGAGTGGCAATCTTTGATCGGCTTAAGGAAAAATTAGTTCTATATGGAGATAGGTATCCATTACGGGCAGTAATACTTAGGTACCATCATGTGAACTGCAAACTATTACTAATCAATCTTATATTAAAACATTAACAGCTGCTTACAAAGCATCGTAGTAAAGCGCCCACCTGTTCTACTAAGATACAACGTGAAACATAAAAATGATCCAATTTAAGTAATAAAAGCGCTATCTGCTCCAAAAACTCAACAGCGTGATGCGGCTGTCAACAGCGCCGTTAAATTAGCTCAGAGAATAAATAAACTGACGCGTGGGCCTTTATTTATCGGCAGCGCCCTTTTAATGAGCTTTCCAATTTTCAACGCCCATCTGCTTTATATTTGTTTAAACGTTTAAGTGTAAAGGTGATTTTGGTGTTCCACTTATCACTTTGAATGTTCATGGTACTGCCTTTGAATGAACAAGTAAATAAATAGCTTTCTATTATAATAGTCTTGTAAAGGAGCTTTATGTCGTGGGTGTCATCATTGGTATAAACAAAAGTTATAAATCGAAATTTCTAACTTTTGATTTAAATTAAAAAACTAAACTTCATATTGTCCAAAGTAGTACGAATATTTCTCAAATTGAAATAAAATGTAATAATTTTCAAGTAATTTTGAATGCACCCGTTAAATATAAACAGGGGTTTAATTAGCTAAACCGCATTTAAAAGCAATAGCGGGTATTTTGACAAAGATACTGACATTTCTGACGTTATGTGTTTCCATAGTAAGATATTGAATGTGCTACTTCGTTTATTATTTATGTGTTTGTGACAAATGCACGGTAGTGTGTGTGGTTTTAGTTGATTTTATGTACGATTTATGCATTATTTGAAAAAAAATAACATTCTGCACTCCTTCTCTACGTCCACTATATCCGTGCAAAATTTAATACTAATCCGTCCGTGGCATATTACTTAAAAATGCGTCACAAGTTTTTGCTTCACGTATTAATATAATAAATTATCGTGTGTGTCTGACTAGGAATTGAATCCGGAATCCAATTTGTCAGATAGTGACAGCAGCATCGCACGTGGCGTGAAGAAATGAACATCCAAACAAAATAGATTACCGATTTAATAGTCACGTAGCGACCACTTACAGGTGGTAAAAATGAAAGGTGGTACAACACAAACAAATTTTGACCATACAAAATTTAAAAAAAATGTTTAGTAGTACGAGATGCAACTGTTCTATTTTTAGGTTCATTTTATTTGTAATTTAAAGGAAATAGATTTTTATAGATAAGTCAGAATTATCTTAAATTTACTTGTGATTAAGAGAGTTAAAGATTAATAATTGCTTATTATTTACGGAAGTACTTACAACAGCATTGTGTCAATACCAATTACCATCATGCAGACTGCATGCTCTTTTGCTATTTCAGTCAGACAAAAATATATTGCGAGAAAATATACGCAATAATTGTTTTAAAGAAACATAATAAACTCACGCTGAGGTTACCTAATGTACCTATTGAACATATTTTTCTTATCAAGGTGGTAGAACCAGTGTAGTTCAACCGGGATAGTACCACCGCCACACCTATTTCTAGCGTGAAGCATTTCTTGCGTTTCGATGAAAGGATGTGGTTGACATACACATTAGGCGACCATCATAGTCCTATTGCGTAGCAACGCATCTGTGCTGTAGCAACGCGGCAGTGACCACTTACCATCAGGTGGACTTCATGCTCGTTTGCTACCTAAGTCAGATAAAAAATATATATAGAAAATATTTGAAGTGTCAGTTTTAATGTCCAAAACCGTAAAAGTTCTTAGAAACATTCGTAAAGTTCTTACAAACTATTTATCGTTATATTTTAACTTTCACCGTTTCGTAAGCGATAAAACATAGTTAAACCTGAATCCTTTGACGAAAAAGGACAGTTAAAACTGATTTATTTGTATATTTAATCTGTGCCCGGAATTATTTAATAGCCTAGTTGACAGTCGAACGGCTGCGGTGAAAGCCTTGATTGGATATTAACTACTTATGTATAATTGCATTGATTGTAGTTAATTAATATCAAGTTTTCAACGTCATTGTAATGTAATCGTAACCTTATTACTTCTAATAAAGTTAGTAATACTGCCCTCCTCATGAGCACAGTAATAGTAGTTTTTACGAAACAAAGTAGATAACATTCTTTTAAGTTACTACACTCAGTGCTACATACATAACACATGGCTAAAAAAAGGTTTTTGGAGAGAATGGCCAGGAGCGGCCGTGCTCCAACAATCATTGTTTGAAACTTGTACATTATGCAGGAGTCTGAGTACTTCGTTAGCGTGATTGAGAATATTAGCAGCGCCATCTCTTGACGAGTTGTGGGACGTCGTCCTAGTGGTGCCATCTCTTGACGAGTTGTGGGACGTCGTCATAAGTTTTATTACATGTCGGTCGATATTTAACGAAAAACGCAATCCTTACGCTAGATTAGATGTTTGGTAAGTAAATGATCAAATTATTAACTGAAACAGAATTAACTGAAAATTATTAACTGAAACAGAAAATCTAATTTGTAAGTAAATACAGCATTTACGTCGTTTGTACAAAATAATATATCAGGTTACTGAACCTGATATTTGTATTTTACAGCAATATCAATATAGTGAAGTACATTAAAAAAAAAAAAAAAACAAGACTGTAACATTTGAAACTCTAGTTAAGATAGCTACAACAGTATTTTGTAACATCGACGTTATTTTAATTTATGGTTTAAATTTTAAAAGTTTATTCCTACAGCTATAAGTCAAATTTAATTCAACGGATACCTCAATATTACTTACTGATAAGATTACAATATCCGAGCAATTTCTAGAAATGAAGTCGTTTCTTTGTATCAACGTCCCTGCTTCAAAGTAAGGGAGCGGCCATGTTTGAAATTTCAATTTAATTCACCCCGCTATTCCTTTTTACGAGAAGCCCGACTTGTTATAAACATTTATTAAAATCCCTCTAAGCACGGTGTATGAAAACGGTGAAGATAAAAATATACGCCACGGATTAGCCAAGTAAACACTGAGAAAACAAAATGTAAACGTAAATAACGGTAAACGTAGGTGTATACACAAATATATATGTAAATATAGCTACGTTAACTATAAAAAAAACGTGTTAATGCTGTGGTTAGTTTAAAAGTGCCTATCTAAGATGAAGGGACACATTTATCTCATGCAATCCAGCTCAGTCCTCAGGAGTAGTAGTAGAGCCTAATAGCCTAATGGTTGAAACTTGCCCTCTCAATCGGGAGGTCCAAGGTTCAAACCCAAGCACCACTGATTTATGTGCGTATTAGAAAAAACTAATATTACTGCTTTCCGGTAAAGGAAAACATCGTAAGGAAACCTAGACATCCGAGAGTTCTTTAAAAACAAATTCTCAGAGGTGTGTGAAGTCCACCAATTCGCACTTAGCCAGCGCGGTGGACCATGGCATTCCGAGAAAAGACGAAGATGTTTAATAAACGCTGTAATTTTATACGTAAGTTAATATCTAATCAAATATATATTGAGCAAAAATATAATGGAAAATGATGTAGGAAAACCTTCAAAAGATGCAATGTGGAATTTATGTTTGTGGAAATTTACTACGCTATAGTCCTCGATGAACTTTGTCGACGCCTCGTGAAGGGCTGCTCAAGGTTCACCAACAAAACGGAACCCTATTTTTTTAACGCGTTGCTCCTGTAGGGAACTGCTAGGCTGAGTAGTTATGCTCTCGCAGATCTTAGAGTACTTACAGTATGCATCCACACATCCCATCGTTCTTCTGTGCGTATGCGCATGTCGGGCGATTCTAGCTGTTAATCTTGCCACTTGCAATCTCGGAACACCCTTATTAATCTCTCCTCAGGACAAACTAAAGGTACCATAGCTTTTTCTAGTCCGAAATAGAAAATAGAAACACCTGATTTAAAATAATTTCGTATAACAACTAGAATATAATTTTACAAAGAATTAAATATTTCTGATACGTCTGTAAATATAAATACCGTAGAGTCCACACTAAGCTCCTTTTACACAAACAGTGCTCGGTTCGCGTTCCTCTTTACACTTTTAACCGCTAAAATATTGTTTCTGGCGAGCACGATACAAGCGAGTCAGCAAACCCTGGTAGCGCGACGATATATAGAACTGGAAGAGGCATGTCCAACGAATAAGGTGACCTACTAAACAGGTGCGCTCTCGGTTTCTGACGACGGAGCGTACTTCGTCATTCTCAGGCCCCGCGAAAGGACTTGTTAATTATAACATTTTTATACGACTTTTATAGGACTTGCTAATTATAGCAAAACAAAACCGTCTTCATATTAAAACATCTTTTTTTTTTTTGATTTCGAGGGGGAAACCTTCGAAAGGTACCCCACAACGTGGGAGCGACGCAAGGTTATGTGGGATATTTACTGCACTAAACCCCCCCGGTGACCTCAGCGCTACAAAGAGGACTCCGGGATCTCCAAAGAAATGCAACTGAAATCGTCTGAGCACATTGCCCCATGCGGCTCCTCCCAGATGGGCGGCTGGGCCCACTGCTCCGTCTAGCCTTTACGACGGTATGCGACCGCATATACCGCCGTCCTTCCTGGGGTCGCCTGACCGAACGGTTCGAGCTCCCACTCTAGCCGCCCGCAACCTCGGAAGCCCCTTTTAGTCGCCTCTTACAACAGGCAGGGGATGCCGTAGCCCTACTTATATTAAACCATCTATATGTTTTACATCTGTGTTGCATCCTGAATTTTCACAGAATAGGTATAATCCGCCCTGTATATTGGACCAGCCAATATCAAGTTAGTGCTGCTAAACCAGCATTTGCTTGCAATCTCTATATTGAGATAGCATCGAATGTTTTCGACTACCACATATTTATGGCTTCTACTAATTAATTTATTAATCCATACAGGTAATACATTATTTGTATTATATTACGTTTATTATTGTAACAAAACTAGTAATTATTCTGAAGTTATTTTGAAGACGAAAATCTCGCCTTCGAAAACTTAAATTTGCAGCGTTGTTTAGAAAAATTATAAAACATATGTCACTCCGTGTGATCCAAGGTGGTAGAACCAGTGTAGTTCGACCGGGTAAGTACCACCGCCACACCTATTTCTAGCGTGAAGCATTTCTTGCGTTTCGATGGAAGGGTGTGCAGTGACGGCAGTGACCACTTACCATCAGATGGACTGCATGCTCGTTTGCTACTTCAGACCGATAAAAGAAGTTCCATAAGCGGATTCTAATGATATGTCGTATGTTGTATTGTATGTTTCACATATTTATGGATTCTACTAATTAATTTGTTAATCGATACAGTTAGTACATTATTTGTATTGTATTACGTTTATTACTACTAGTCACCCGTCACGTCGGTCGAAATTCGACAGTAATTTAAATAAAGAAACTAAACTTCATATTGTCCAAAGTAGTACAGATATTTCTGAAATTCAAATAAAATGTAATAATTTTCAAGTAATTTTGAACGCATCCGTTAAATATAAAAAGAGGTTTTATTAGCTAAAACGCATTTAAAAGCAATAGCAGGTATTTTGACAAAGACATTGACATTTCTGACGTTAAGTGGTTTTATAGTAAGACATTGAATGTTCTATTTCGTTTCTTATTTATGTATTTGTGACAAATGCACGGTAGTGTGTATAACGTGTTATTACTTGATTTTACATAATATGTTTTAAGCATTATTTGAAAAAAATATTAACATTCTGCACTCCTTCTCTACGTCCACTATAACCGTGCAAAATTTCAAACTAATCCGTCCGCGGCATATTACTTAAAAATGCTTTACAAGTTTTTGCCTTACCCATTATTATATAGATAATATATAGATAGGAGTAATTAAATAAACTATAACCGTTTTCTACATAGCTTCACAGAAGGATTTTCACCCGATTTTTTGCCATGAACACACACAAATATCGATACACAGACCCAGACCCAGACCCAGAAAAAGAATCTAAATTTATTCAGATACTTAGCCGGGGATTGAACTCTTAACCCACTGCGTACCAGATCGGTAGCCGCTCCGCCATGTTAGTTATTATATTTCGATTTACAATGCCGAGCTAATTTGCTGCCGTTGTTAGCCCCGAGCCTATCATAATAGACTGAAACGTCTAGTGTATTTAGGATCAACAAGTTGAACCTAGCCTTGGTTTCCAATTAATTACTGAATAACTTTATATATTTTTTTAATATCTGATCTTATTTTGTAAGGCTTGCGGGTTGTTATATTGTTCGACCCAAGGCATTGTTTTTTATATAAAATTGAAACAAAATAGCGTACACTCCACCTAATGTTGCTTGATCCCTGCCTTCCAAAGACTACTGCTGTTGATCCATTGTGTTCTACTCATTATTGTCTTATTGATGGGCAAGGGTTTTCTCATAAGGCAAGATACTGGAGCTAACTTTCATTACAATGTAAAAAAAACATGATTGAAAAAAAAAACAATATAAGAAAAAAGACAAACCCGCTGAGTTTCTTGTCGGATCTTCTCAGTTGAGGTCGTGTTCCGGTAGTGTAAAAAAAATGTGTAACTGACAATTTGTAAGTGCCCCCGTAGGCCTAGAGAAAATAAAAATATTTCATTTCATTTTATGAAGTGAAAACGTTTCAGGCCATAATCTGCCGCGCTAAGTACGAATTGGTAAACTTCACACATTTGAGAACTTATTTTTAAACCACTCTATGCCGCATAGATTACTTTGTAATGTTTACCCTTACTGTAAAGCAGTAATAATTAATTTATCCTGCCTGGGAACCAAAACTCGGACCTTCGAGTTGTGAGGCCGAGTTTCAATCATCACTGCTCAGAAAAAACTGTTATCAACTGCATATAGAACAGTAGTTCAACTTAAAACTAATCGCAAAAGTTTGCCCACTGAGAACTAAAATCGCCTTACATGTAAGTCAGCTAGCACTGACTCCATGCCGACGAAAAGAACTTCTTTATGCTAGAAATATTAGTTGTGGTATCTCGAACTACTCATACTACCAAGTTCGACCGGGGGAGTACCACCACCACATCTATTTCCAACGTGAAGCATTTCTTGCGTTTCGATAGAAAGGTGTGGTTGCCGGCACACTTCCACATGAGGCGACCGTCATAGTCCTCGGGAATAGCAACGCATCTGTGATGACTTCAGATGGAGCCCATGTTCTGTATGAAATTGATTACACATGTCCATGGGCGGCAGTAGCCACTTACCATCAGGTGAACGGCATGTTCGTTTGCTACTTCAGTGAGATAAAAAAAAACTTCAAATTTCGCTGGGAAGTAGTATTAAGCTATAGTTCGAATTATGCGACGGTTCTCTTATGGTCGTGTACAACCTCCTATGGGTTAATTGACTATTTTTGCCTGTTATGAAGCAGACCATTTTCAATATCACCAAATGGAACAATAAATCAAATTCATTTCAATTGGTTAAAGCATTGAGATGAAAACTTGGTAGAGGTGTTTACGATGGCCGTAGGACAAAGGGAATTTGATCCGCTAGCGTCAATCGACGCGATAAATTCTTAAATCTAATAAAGCAATGATTTGACAATCTCGAGTCAAATTTGATTTGACGAATGCGAAAATTGGTTACGATTATTAGATAATTCAAATTTATTGCCATCCGTGATGCTTTGACGGTAAATGACAGAAGTTAAATATTAGCGCTATAGTAACCGGTATAATATAGGTATATCACACAAATTTGATGAAGAAAGACATTTTTTGATTTTATGTTTGGGTACAACCCATTACTATCCCTCTGCTGGGAACAGGTCTTCTCTCAGAATGAGAGAGTTTTTAGGCCATAGTCCACCGCGCTGGCCACTTGCGAATTGGTGGAACTGGTGGTATTAAGTTTAGTAGGTAGTAAAACCTTTAGTAGCAGACTACGGCCTAAAGCTGTACCACTATAATTTACTCGTAAAGTCATATAAAGACTGACTGAGTGACTCAGAGATTAAGTAGTTGAACCTAGGACCCTGAAATTTCGCACATAGGTTATTTACATAGCGTAAATGAGCTAAGAAAGTAATTTTGAAACTTTTACGACAACTACTGCCAAGAGGGTAAAATAGGGATTGAATAATTATAATAATTAAACTGTCTTCAATGTAGAGCAGTAAATAGGTTGTAGTGTATTTCTAGAGTGAAGAAGTTCTTGCGTTTGCGGGTTACGTAGCATTTTTACCGCACTTAAACCTTCTTCGGTGTTCGTATTTGCCTCCGAGGAGAGGTCTCCGGATCCCCAGCGGAACGCAAATTAAGTCCTTTAGGTGCATTGCTCCATCTGTTTAAACGCATATGAGCGGCTGGCACTCCACCGTCTGGTCTTTCCTATGGTATGCGATCACTCATACCACCGTCTTTCCCAGGGCCTCTTAAATTATGGGAAGCCTGTGTCTAACAGTGGACCTAAAAACGTTGATAGGTGAAATTCATATTGCAACAATTTGATTTAAACTTTCAAATCGACCGTAGCGACCCAATTCACAAATCCACCGTGGCAATACCCCGTAACGACGCACGGGTTAATCAATCAAGGTACGTCCGCTTGGAACATTATTAACTAAGGCCTGTCACCGGTATGACCAACAGAGATGATACAAGTGATTAATTGTTACTGATAATAATGTATATCTGATATAGTTATGCATTATTATAATCACTTGTGTGCGTAAGCGTTTTAGCCTCTACGGAGTATCGGCTATAGGTAGCAGGTTACCTGCAGCGTTAAGCTGAGTGGAGATTATCGCGTTTATTGTAATATAGTGATAATAAAGACCAGACATCTTTACGATTGTATCTTGATCACTCATGCCACCGTCTTTTCCAGAGTCGTTAGAATTAGGTGAGGCCTGTGTCCAACATTGCACTTAAAAAGATGATGAAATTCTCATTACAACAATTTTATATATGCTTTTTACAATCATAGCCCCCACAGTAGGATTTTCTCCAATGTCGTGGGTACCATGGACACACACAATACGTACACAGACACCTAGACCCAGAACATAAATCTAAACTCATAATTCAGATACCTGTCTGGCCGGGAATCGAACCCGGGACCCATTGCACGTCAGACCGATATGGTAACCGCTCTGCCACGCGGGTCGCCAATAGATCTAAAATTTCAAAGCGGCAAGCACCTACAACCTAGAGGTAGTGACCTAATTCACAAATCAACTATGGCAATACACCGGAACAACGCACGGGTTAATCAATCAAAGTACGTCCGCTCGGAACATTATTAACTAAGGCCTGTCACCGGTATGACCAACAGAGATGATACAAGTGATTAATTGTTGCTGATAATAATGCATTCCTATACTACTTGTGTCCGTATGAGTTTTAGGTTCTGTGGAAAATCAGAGTTACAATTAGCTGAATGGAGATTATCGTGTTCATTGTAATATAGTAAAAACTGCATATATAGTATTTTATGCATATATAGCATGCATATATAGTAATTATTTTCTAATCTTTCTACACACACGAGGGTTTTTCTTGTTTCTTGGATGCTACGGACACACGAAACATATTTATACCCAATGCAAGTATCTAAAATATTTAGTGTTGTTTTCATTTATTTAAGTTAACAAACAGTTACACATAGAAGATAGGATACAGATATGATTTACAAAGTATACCTATACTTTGATATGACACCAGCACCGTTAACCACAATTTTATTATACAATGTTTCACATTAAAGGTGACGATATTATTCATTTATTTACATTTGTTTATTTCCTTGTAGGAAAATATTACTAAGGTACGTTATACTACGATTGGTATGAAGAATTGATCTTTTAAAGTTAATATATCTATTATTAACAGTATCTGTATGATTGAAGTATATGTTATAACTATTAATTATCTGATACATCGGGGAGCGCTTACCGTGATTCGGCACTAGAGAGTAGCAAATAAATGTTGTTCCCTCTGGACGTGTATGCGATTAGGTATTCTATAGTTCATATAGTTAATAAGAGGTATTCAATCATATCTCCCGTTACATATATCATAAAGCAGCAGGGCATACAGTTAAAGGCGCCTAGATTTAAGAGTTTGAATGTCATATTTCTCACAAAAATAATGATAAGTTAAATAATTATGAAAACATGTGTAGATCTAGATGTAATTTTGAGTCCAGGGTCACTCCTAGGTCTTCTATGCATTCGGTAGAGTTTTGTTAATCGAAAGTCGACTCTGGAGATGAATTAGTCTTTGGTAAGGTGACCGCTCTGCCCCGCAGGTCAACACTACATTTTGTTCTACTACAGAGTTCTATATAAAGGATTACGTAGTGGTCAAGACCATCGTTTTTTTTCCAGAAGCAATATTGATATTATTTATACATTAGTATTAGGACTAGAACCTAATTCGACTCTTATGGTACATCCACAACGTTTTCTACGTGTAGAAAATGTGGTGATCAATCTTAATTTAATATTAAATTACTAATTGACATTTATTTGTGTGTAATATAGTTTTCGTAATTTATAGTGCCGTGTGGTTATAGTCTGCAATTGACTTCTTTTCCCGTGGAAGGAAGCATCTAAGGACCAAAATCCAGCATAGTCTACAATTGACTTCTTTTTCCGTGGAAGGTAGCGTCTAAGGAACAAAATCCAGCAAATGGGCAGCGTCTTCGAAACATCGAAATACACTACGGCATAAACTCTATTAGAGACCCACGTCCAATAGTGGACCTCAAAAAACTGATGCATGCATGATGTGCGTAATATATTCGCATATCAATCGTAGGGTACGAACTACCACGTTAATCAATCAAGCACCGTCCGTTCGAAATACAATTATGAACTTATGGCATGTCGCCGGTGTATGGATGACAGCTTAGTTGATAGAAATGATTTATGGCTGTTTGTCTATGATGAACCGATGCAATGAGAGTGTAGCAAAGCGTCCAGTTAATAAGACACTGGAACAAGTGGTTTGAAATTCAGCGCCTCTCTAGTAGACTGTTAGAAGGTTAGAATCTAGGATCATATCGGGTGTTTAAAAGTTCGGTGCGTTTAAAACATATAATTGTTTTGAGGTGGACGTAAACATTGTGAGAAACCTTAATTATTTACAGTTTAATGAAAACTACATGATGTGATTTGATCAAAACTCGCCCGGCCTACAGGAGCTTGGAGAAGTACTAAGACTTCTGAATATAAGATTTCATTCCCAGAAGTAATAAATATTCCCGATGCTGATACTCAAAAGTAAATGAACTCATTTCATTTATTTTTGACTTTTAGCATCGATCAATGAATGAATATGGAGTTTTTGATCATAAAACAAGGGAGAAAGAGCAAATACCACCACGTTCTAGTCTTAGTTACAGTATGACGTTGAGGTTTTCGTTCTCAATTGTTATATGCAAGCTATGATGTGTATGTAATACAACAACAAGTACAGATTTTTTGACTACGACCCTTTAATTATATCTGTTTGGTAATCAACAGCTCCACGAAAGTAACATAATTTAATGCATCCAAATAAAAAAACTATATGAATATCGAATATTTTAGAGGTTTAGATAAAAAGGAGTGTGTCAGTTCCAACGCACGACTGGAGTTTACTCGCATTTAAAATAGATGGTGCCATACTCCCACATTAAACCTATAAATAATACCAGTACATGGTTCATTTTGAAAAATTATATCTGATATATAAGTACGTACTAAAATATTAATATTGTACGTATTTACAGATTACTTATTTTAACGATTTACTATTTTAAATACCATTGATTTCGGTAAAACATAAACATGAAACCTATGCATACCATCCACGCGTACTGATAATAGTTCTATAGTTTTAACTAGATGGCGTTATACTCAATAAAAAAACGTAACAAGGTCATTCATCAGTAGATTGTACTCTTCACATATTTCTCGTATCGGGCCCTTATAAATGCAAATCGATTCTTAAAGAGTAAACTCCAAAAAGCATTACAAATCAACAAGTATTAATCACCCTTGCTAGTGCCTATGTCGATGTATTTGATCCATTCGCACCACAAAGCTACGTGTTTCAGCATTTCTGGGATCAGAGCAGAGGAGATTAATTATGAACTGTATTTACACCAATCCGTGGTTTAATATGATCTACGTATCTCCCAGATACAGGTATTTCTGTGTTCATTACATTGTTATTTCAACATCTTTAAGGGATTTACAATCTGTCAACTAGTCAACTTCCATTCATCCTACCATTCCGTCTTGTTTGATATAGTTGATATTAAAAAAATGGAATTAATAAATAAAAATGTGTCCCTGGTTTAAACTTTTTTCATTACAATTTTGAAGTAAAACAAACGATTTAATGAAAGTAAATGTATTTTTGTTAGATAAAATTGACATAACTACATAATTTTACTTTTGTATCAGTTAATATTATTCCTTATTCTAAAAGAGAGGAATATATTATTTCGTAACAAGCAATCTGAAACTTCGTTTGAATAGGACGTTAATTTTCGAAATAGCCTCAAAAAGTAATAAACGTCACGTAGATTCCAAAAGGATGCGATTGCCGATTGATTCGTATCATATTTCTTCTAAATCGACGAGATAAGGCGTCATATTTCAAGTAACAACGCAATGTGTGAGGATCTCGTCGTCACGTTCCGCCATCATTTCTCATGTTTCGTGACATTTTGAACGAAGAAAAAACAAAAGTGTCGCTTCATTCGCTGTCACTCGAACGTGACCACAGACTAGATATAATCCGTATGTTACACCAAATCTAACTGCCGTAAGCTTATGGTATCTTGTAGTATTTTTTTTGTCTGTAACAGTTACGAGTGTAATATGTTAAGAATGACGTCAGTAGGTAATCAACAAGTCAGAGATGACAAATTATGACTGGGAATATAACCCGCAGTCTAATTGGATCACGTTTGAGATGAGTATGGGACTGTAAAGGCTTCTCTAGTCTTTTCTCAGAACTGGTTAGGGCATTATAGAATGCAGCGTAATAAAAGTTCTCATATACTCGTACCTGCCATTAACTGGCAAATGGAAAACCAATATACTTCAATAGAAGCTATTTCTGTCGCTATTATTAATACGTCGTAATATTTGATTTATGATTCATAAATTCAATTAATTTATTAATCGTTAAAATGAACATTAACAATTTCATTATTTATTTATAGGTATAACAGTTACAAGACTTTGCTTGTATTGATTTGTTTTGTTTAGTATCAATTCCTTGTAGAGAAATATATTCCTAAACATTTTAACTTTCAAAATAAATAATTTACAATATGTAAAATATTCATAAGCCATTTCACAATGTAATTAAATCATTAGACAAGCAATTGATCTGGTGGGTACAATACAACCCAGGTTAGTTCCTCACAGTTGCATTGCTACTCCTCTGGACTAAGCTGGAACGCCTCGTGTCTTACACCACTTATCACTTATCACCTTTGCACTAGAATACAGGAGCTCTGTTGCTTTAAACTTAAAGTAAAAAAGTGTGTCATTCGTGTCTTCGGAGTCAAAAGACTGAGACTTCTAACTCTTCTAAAACCAATGATCTTAAGAATATATTTAAATGTTAAAAAATTAAACTAATGTTTATACATACAGTGCTACGAACTTTGTGTGTTTTCTAGTACTAGTCACCCGTAGCATCGGCCGAAATTCGACCGTAATTTAAATTAAAAAACTAAACTTCATATTGTCCAAATTAGTACGAATATTTCTCTAATTCAAATCAAATGTCATCTGACATTCTTGACGTTGTGTCTTTTGAATGTTCTATTTCATAACTAGTACTAAGTACATATGTGTTTGTGACAAATGCAAGGCAGTGTGTGTAATGTGTTTTTAGTTGATTTTATGTATGAAAAATGCATTATTTGAAAAAAATATTAACATTCTGCACTCCTTCTCTACGTCCACTATAACCGTGCAAAATTTCATACTAATCCGTCCGCGGCATATTACTTAAAAATCCGTCACAAATTTTTGCTTCACGTATTAATATAATAATTATAGCTTATTTGCCGAGGTGTGAGTGTCATAGACAGTAATAAAAAAGTAATCGAATGCTCACAAGAGCGGAATCTTAATCTTATTTAAAATGTCTATATGTAAGATCGAACTCAAAAAGTTTTTCGTGATAAACGTGGTACATTTAAAATAAGTCTTGCGAGGCGCCATGACTACATAAGTGCAAGTGATATATATATGGACACTGGTCAATGGATGGTCACTGCCGCCGCGGACATCTGTTATAAACTTCATTCAGAACATGGATTCCATCTGAAGTCAATCTCAGATGCCACGTTGCGTTGCCACTCCCGAGAACTATGTGAGTGCGGCGGTGGTACTTCCCCAGTCGAACTACACTGGTTCTACCTTACCTTGGAAAATTGAATATATACTGAATAAAATAAAAATAAAGTCAAAATTGTCGAAGGCACAAATTACTGTCTCTCTTTCGCTCTCTTAATTAGTAAACCACGCAAAGAGTTACATCGACAAAACACCAAAATTGTTTCGACAAAAAATCGTCAATAAAAACTTTACGACGTCACACGAAAGAGTGACCTGGGCACATACGCGTTGAAAATTTATCGCCGGACCAATTGAATTTATCGTCAAAACTAAAAGTTTTATCGTCGGGATTTACATGCGCGAGACGAGTTTTAACGATCACATTTTGCATTACGGAATTTTATAACGATGCGATCATTTGTAAATTGAATTTGGACCGAAGCATATTTCTTATTTTAAGCAGAAATACGAATATAAAAATCAAATTAATGTGTCCCGTGGACTATAAAAAGTCTCATTCCCGTGTATGTGTGCAAACATTTGTATGTGTATGTGTACGTGTGGTGGAAAAAGCGGAACGTTTTAGAATATAAATATAATCCAAGGTTTCCCCCTGTAGTCCGGGAGTAGAAAACTGCTACGGTATCGCCTGCCTGTCGTAAAAGGCAACTAAAAGGGGGGCTCTGGGGTTGCGTTCGGCTAAAGTGGGAACTCGAACCGTCCAACAAGCAACCCCGAGAAGAGCGGCAGTATTTGCGGCAGCATGTCGCCGTAAGCACCGGAAGGTGTAGGGGGACATCGTTGCGTTCCATTAAAGATCCCGGGTTTCCCTGCAAGCGCTGAGGAAGGCCATCGAGGAGGTCTTATAGGACGTAAAAATCCCACATAACCCAGAGTCTCTCCCAAGGCTTCGGTGTACCTTTTGAAGGCACTCCGAAGCTCACTCATAGCAACACACTAGGATTTTCTCCTGTGTCGTGGGTACCATGAACACACACAAGACGAATACATAAACACCCAGACCCAGAACATGAATCTAAACTCATCATTCAGATATCTGTCTGCCGGGAATCGAACCCGGGACCCATTGCTAGTCAGACCGGTATGGTAACCGCTCTGCCACGTCGTTACCAAAGGTTATCATGGTTTAACTCCAGAGGCAACACCAACGCTACGTACACTTCTGCTTAATAACATCGTTGTACGCATCTTGATAACATAAGCACGTCTTTATAGTTTGCAAAGTATATTTCTCAAAGTAAGCCAATAATCGACCTCAGGTATATCATCTAAATTGTACCTAATTGATAATCGATTATTATCAATTGATTATTTCATTATTATTTTAAAGTTACAGTTTTTAAGGATAAAGTTAAGTTAAGTAAGTTTTTAAGGATAAAGGTTTTTAAAGTTTAAAGGATAGTTTAATTTCTCCTGTAAAATTAGCGTTTTGTGTTGTGTTAATATTCAAGCAAATTAGTGATTTATTTCATACATAAAAATCCTTTATATAAATTCTTCACTCTACTTACAATAATAATATTTAACTATTTATGCATCACCTCCATCATTAGCATAAGAAACTAAATCGACGTCAATGAAATACTAGCAGTACTCCGTCAGCAAACTGAAGGAAGAAAATTATTCACAGTATTGACACAGCACGCCAGTAAATCCGGCTGTCCACAGCTCACTAAACCCGTCCTCATTGAATTAAGCAGCAAGCATGAGACTAAAGCAGCACTGGAACACTCACTGGAGCAGTGATAGCCTAATGGTTGAAACTTGCCCTCTCAATCGGGAGGTCCGAGGTTCAAACCCAGGCACGCACTGGTTTATGTGCGTATTAGAAATTAATTATCACTGCTTTTCGGTGAAGGAAAACATCGTGAGGAAACCTACACACCTGAGAGTTCTTTTAAAAAAAAAACTCGGAGATGTGTGAAGTCCACCAATTCGCACTTGGCCAGCGCGGTGGACTATGGCCAAAAACTCTCTCATTCTCACTGAAATAAGTAGCAAGCATTAGACTAACGTGGCACGCGCGCAGAATGCCGTATAAGATTGCGGTTTGGGGACTTATTGACGTGTTCATAAGTATTATGTGAAATAGTACCTACAAAACTTCATATGTTGATGGTTGATATAATGTGTGTAAAAATAATTATAGAAAAATTTACAAAGAATATATTAAACGATTTGTTTATGCATCAAAAACAACATTATGCGTAGGAAAATAAATCTGCATCAATGAAACATAGTAGCAGTGCTCCGTCAGCAAACTGAATGAAGAAAATTATTCACAGTATTGACACAGCACGCCAGTAAATCCGGCTGTCTACAGCTCACTAAACCCGCCCTCATTGAATTAAGCAGCAAGCATTAGACTAAAGTGGCACGCGCGCAGAATGCCGTATAAAATTGCGGTTTGGGAATTTTTGACATATTCATAAGTGTTATGTAAAATAAAAATCATTGTAGGTATATCGATAGTTGATATAACGTGTGTAAGATGCTCATAAGGAAATTTACAATGAACATCAATTTTATCATATTAAACAATTTGTTTATGCATCACAAACATCATTATGCGTAGGAAAATAAATCTGCATCAATGAAACATAGTAGCAGTGCTCCGTCAGCAAACTGAAGGCAGAAAATTATTCACAGTATTGACACAGCACGCCAGTAAATCCGGCTGTCTACAGCTCACTAAACCCGCCCTCATTGAATTAAGCAGCAAGCATTAGACTAAAGTGGCACGCGCGCAGAATGCCGTATAAGATTGCGGTTTGGGGACTTATTGACGTGTTTAAGTATGTGTAACACTGTCTACAAAACTTTTCATATTGATATAATTTAAAAAAATGCTTATAGGAAAATCTGAATATTAGTGAAACCAATAGGTGTTAAAAGGAAAGACGGTGAAATTTTACGAATATTACAAATTGGATGAAATAGACAGCTAATGATCCGAAAAAATATAAATTTGTAATCTTTGTATATAGTTTACACATCGCTCACTCCAAATTCGTATAACAAACTCATAGATTATATTTAAAAAAAGATAAATCACAAAAAAGCTTCCATAATTTAGTACTCTAATTGCACGTTCTTTAAAAGTATGTTATAATTATAGTCTTACTATTTCATTTCGTTTATAATTCCAGTTAATTAATTAATCAAGCTATAGGTACGTTAACTATTGTAGAGATATTTATATTTGTGTTGTGCGGTCATATTTTATTGTCTCGTCAACCCATTATTGTCGCACTTCTGGGCACGGGCTCTCAGAATGAGAGTTTAGGCCATAGTCTACCGCGCTGGCCAAGTGCGAACTGGTGGACTTCACACATCTCCGAGAACTTTTTTTTAAAGAACTCTCGGATGTGTAGGTGTCCTTACGATGCTTTCTTTTTTTAAAAGCAGTGATAATTAATTTCTAATAAGCACATAAATCAGCGGTGCGTGCCTGGGTTTGAACCTCGGACCTCCCGATCGAGAGGGTAAGTTTCAACCATTAGGCTATCACTGCTCACCATATTTTATTATTTTATTTTATTCCAATCATAAGAGAAACATAAACAACCTTTCTTCACATTTCAGTGAATTCAATTCATATGAAGTTTCAATTCATATGAGTAATTCCTTAATTCACGGCGTGTTCATTAAAGCTGTTCTCTTGTTTGGTTTCACCTGCAGCGCTGTTTGAGCTGAACGGGTCACGGCTCAAAGCGCTGTTTGTGCCCGCTCTCCTGTTACTCAAATTAGTTATGCAGTCGCGTTTTATTAAACCTGTCCAACTGAGAAGAACTAATTGTTCTCTAGTTCCTCTGTTTTATTAGTTTCACCTGGAAATGTTTAAAATACAATTATATTTCGACTATTCATTGCGTTAGTAACTTTTATTCCAAAACCTTGTTTTTAAATGTCTCGTTTCGTACGCAGATCCAGTTTTGCAAATTTCATGAACATGAAAATAAATAAAAAATATGGTTTTCTAAATTCTCACTTGAATATGCCTAAGTTTAGATAATGGAAGACTTAGTACTGATGGCTGGAAGTTTGTGAACTTCAAAGCATTACAAAGCCTAACTGCTTGTGATAACACCGAGACAAAACGACGTATTAAATTCTCAGAAACATATTGAGTAAATCTCGTAATGAAATCAGTTATCTCTTCGGAAGCAATTGTTTGGGAAATTGAACAGTTTTCACACATTCACAGACCTAAGTATTTTTTCTAAATAAAATATTCATTTCGCGTAAAATAGTATTAACATAATGAATTCACATTATGTTAATACTATTTTACGCGATGTATGATTCTTAAAGTTCGCTATGTCTCCAGATGAAAAATCAGCATAAACCTTTTTTATGGTTTAAACAAGTTTCATAAATATTTAATGCATTTTTTAAAGATTGTAGTAGCAAACGGGCATGCGGTCCACCTGATTGTACGTGGTCACATTCATGGACATCTGTAATCAACTTCTACATAACGAGGGTTCTATATGAAATCAATCATAAATATACTTCCGAGGGCTAACACATCGGCCACAGCTAATGGCGGTGCTACATGCGGTGCGGGGAAAGGCGCGGCGAGCGGTGAGATTTGCGATGATGTCACAGCTTGATTGTTTGCGAACGAGGCCGGACGGCGATGAATGTATTTGGGAAATAATTTAAATTGAAAAAAATGTCTCTTATTAATGTGATCCGGCAACCACATACTTCCATCAAAACGCAGGAACTGCTTCAAACGAAGAAAAGACGTTTTATTTCGGTCAAGTCAAACCTTGCATTTTGTATCTAATTAAAGAGATTTAATAAAAAGTCTAAGGGTGATTGGGGAAAGTGGATTTCAGAGCACAGTAAAACATAACTAAAACCTTCTTATTATGCGGTTCAATGACAAGTGCTTCTGTTGCAATCATCAGGCTCAACAAAGCAACTAACGAGGCGGTTGTTTGTCGTTTTTCTCCTGGCGTTTAATAACGCTTCGTCCGAGCGATGTCAGAGTT
Organism: Spicauda simplicius; assembly: GCA_949699795.1. Classification (NCBI taxonomy): domain Eukaryota; kingdom Metazoa; phylum Arthropoda; class Insecta; order Lepidoptera; family Hesperiidae; genus Spicauda; species Spicauda simplicius. The sequence goes on from OX453062.1 coordinate 16,659,259, forward strand.
GAGCTCGGATCAACAGTTCGTGAACTGTTGCTTTATTTGTAGTGTACAGACAATTTTAATATTTACAAATTAGTAGATGACTTTATAGTTCTACCACTTTGCAAAAAATCTTTGTATCTAATTAAGCAGACGGACTTGCAGACTTTGTATCTAATTAAGACCTCATCAACAGTGTGGTTTAAAAGTCAATTTGAATCAGCATAGCAAATAAATAGCAAAAACTTTCTCATTACGTGGCACAATGACAAGTGCTTCTGTTGCTATCATCGGGTTCAACAAAGCAACTAACGAGTCGGTTGTTTGTCGTTTTTCTCCTAGCGTTTAACAACGCTTCGTCCGAGCGATGTCAGAGTTGAGTTCGGATGAACAGTTCGCTTTATTTGTTGTGTACAGACAATTTTGATGTTTACGAATTAATTGATGATTTTATAGCTCTACCGCCTTGCAAAAAAACTTCGTGTCTAATTATGCAGACCTCATTAACAGTGTGCGGTTGAAAAGTGAATTTGAATCAGCATAGCAAATAGCAAAAACTTTCTCATTACGCGGCACAATGACAAGTGCTTCTGTTGCAATCATCGGGTTCAACAAAGCAACTAACGAGACGGTTGTTTGTCGTTTTTCTCCTGGCGTTTAATAGCGCTGCGTCCGAGCGATGTCAGAGTTGAGCTTGGATCAACAGTTCGTGAACTGTTGCTTTATTTGTTGTGTACAGGCAATTTTAATGTTTATGAATTAGTAGATCACTTTATAGTTCCACTACCTTGCAAAAAAAACTTTGTATCTAATTAAGCAGACCTCATCAACAGTGCGGTTGAAAAGTGAATTTGAATCAGCATAGAAAATAGCAAAAACTTTCTTATTACGCGGCACAATGACAAGTGATTCTGTTGCAATCATCGGGTTCAACAAAGCAACTAACGAGTCGGTTGTTTGTCGTTTTTCTCCTAGCGTTTAATAACGCTTCGTCCGAGCGACGTCAGAGTTGAGCTCGGATCAACAGTTCGTGAACTGTTGCTTTATTTGTTGTGTACAGACAAATTTAATGTGTACAAATTAGTAGATAGTTTTATAGTTGACGACTTTGGCACAGCGTATACTACTTCGGTCTGAAGTAGCAGATTGGCCACCGCACTAAACTGACATACAAAGGGTCCGGGATTCGATACCCGGCTAAACAAATGTCTGAATGATGAATTTTGATCTCTGTTTTGGATGTAGGTTTGTGTATCTGTCGTTGTGCATATCCATAATACCCACAATACAGGAAGAATCCTAGTGCGTGGCTACGAGTATCAAGCATTAATATTATAATTTACTCTGAACTGTCTACGTTCTGTTCGTGGTAATCTTTTATAAGTATATTTAGTTATTGAATATTAAATGAGTAGCTACAAAGTATCATAGGTATATAATTAACCACTTAACTGTTTTTGAAATAAGCCTCTAATTAACTGATGCCTAGGACAGATGAATGTGTAAAGTACGTATGTATTATATAATTATTTCATCTATTTATGATACGTATCCATTTGAACTTACGGGCTTATACGAATATAGTAAGTAAAGGATACGTATATGTATTTCACATATATTTATTATGTCAGCTAATTTTAAATTTAAGTGTTTTTGTATATTACAGTTTTTTACCAATAAGAGTATCAAATGAGCATGCAGTACACCTGATGGTAATTTGTCACTGCCACCCATGGACCTGTAAGTAACTTCATGTAGAACAGGGGTGGTACCCGGTCAAACGACAACATTTCTACCCCCTGGCAAACTATTAACGTAAAACTGTAATAGAAGTTTGTGTTGTTTGTATACCTGCTAAAATTTCTAACAAAGTGGACAGTGAAACACCGACGACATGCCCTAAGTCCATAATTGTATTCCGAGCGGGAAAGCGCTTGATTGATTGCCTGGCACCGCTAGAGTTCCTAGTCTACATTCATACTATTAAATAATATAAAAGCAACTGTGTTTTGCATACAGAATAGACTATTCATCACTTATAGTGCTTGTAGTTCTGTCCAGGTGACGTACAGTCCTTCCTCTCATGAAACAAAGGATTAAGTATGATTCTAATGTCGCTAAAACATGGCCCGAAATAAGACAAGTAAAATAATATATAGAATTAAAGTTATTCATATGCAAGAGGTTGCCGGCACTTTTTTATATAAGGCGACCATCGTAGTCCTCGGGAGTAGTAACGCATCTGTGATTGACTTCGGATAGAACTCGTGTTTTATTTGAAGTTTCTTAAAGATGTCTATGGTCGGCAGTGATCACTTGCCATCAGGTGGACTGAATGCTACTTCAATCGGATAAAATTATATAAAAGTTTCTGCAAGTTTATCATAATAATATATGTTTTGGTGTACAATAAAGTATCGTATTGTAAAATATATTAAAAACCTTTACTGTAAATGATACCTAAATTATTACTGTAATAAAAGTTTCTCTTAAATGCGATGTCTGTGTCTTACGGAAGTAGTATCAAGTGAAACATGATGTTCCTATTTCTGGGTATTTTACTAAACTGTAGCTACAGCATAGCAATTAATTTAATTATTGTGGTAAATGTATTATACCAAAGATTATGAGCGTTATATTTATTTTATGAGTAGCTGAGCCTGTGGGAGAAGCTGCGGAACTTCGCCCAGGTTAAAAAAAAATCGATGTATCGATTGTCCAGTGAGAGTATGATATTTTTCCACAGTAAAAAGTGGCTTATATGTTAAGCCAGAGTGTCAGCTAACTCCTTACCAAATTTTATGAAAATCGCTTTAGCCGTTTAGACGAGAAGAAGTAACAAACAAACACACTCACAAAATTTCGCTTTTATGATATTAGTATGAGTATGATATGATATCAGTTAGGAGATATGAGGAGTTGTACATTAATGTCGAAATCAATACAGCCTACACTTGTGCCTGAGTGCGAATATTCACGTTTTATGAAAACAATAAAAGTGTACGTCCTCACTTATACATTGCAATGTACATTAAACGTTTAGATTTTCTGTTTTTGCCCATAAGTTGCCATGTAGTTTGCAATGATAAGCAAAACTTTAGAAGACTTAACTTAAGAAGAAAAGATTGTGTTGGGAACTAAAGGGATACATAAAATGTTCTTATGTTTATTTTTTCTTCTTCTATTTAGTTCTAATTATTATATTGTTGTTTAATACATTTGGTAATTTATATAATTCGTAGTAGTCAGCAATATAAAGGGAGAGCGAGGCCCCCTACTACAAGTGTAAACATACTTAAAAGGTACCCAACAATATTGTAAAACTATGTACTACTTTTAATGCAATAAATCATTTTTTTTTCATGTTAGGTTAAGGCTAAGGAAAGTAACGAGCGACAATAAGCTAGTATACAACGTATAGCAGCGCAAATTGTCTTCCCCGATTGTCGCTATTTGTCGAAAGCGATGATTGTCGCCAACAATATCATGCATTAGCTGCCTAAATTTAAATGATTTTTTGTAAAAATTATCTGTTTTACAACAATCTAATCTACTAGGATAATATAAATCAGTAAAGTATATCTTACATTCGTAAATATCTCTGTAATCTCGTTACGACTCCGTTTCCGAAGCGCAAGCAGTCACGATTCGATAAAGTTAATTAACGTAATTAATTTCTAATAACGAAAGTTAGCCTTTCACACTGCAGGCAATTATCGACAGGAAATTGATAATTATGGCTCCTCTATCCATAGTTTAAGTATTATTTTATTATAATAATGTGGAATTTTCATCAGTAAGCAACATAATTCATTTAAGTATATCCGGTTTAATTCTACTGGATCTTAGGTAACATCTTTCTACTTTGCCTAAGATCAAGACAGATATTAAAAAATTAAAAAATGGTCTATATGGTATAAAATTTGCATATTGTACTTGTTTTGTATGTATTTTTTACGTTGCTTTTAGTACCATCTACTAGAGGAAACTACAGTAAGTATGACAATACATGCCCGTGCCATACATTTAGAACGCCTTAACCGGCATATTCAATTTTTGGCGCCCCTTTTAAGAATCTTCTGTAATCAAAATTATTGTAACCCAAAAATTTACTGCATAAAGATTGTTATTATTATGAAGCTCTTCATTCCAAAATCTGTCCTGTTCCTCGCCGCGCAGGGTTAGCTCTGATTTATTGGGCCTTGCACCAAAGCGTCAAGTATTAAGCTACCCACTCATCGATCCTGGTCATCAGGGTATATTTCCACAGATCGGAAGTCCTACAATTATCAGCCTTCAGTTATCCCTGCTATCGGTTCACCAAGAAATCATATGATATAGGTTATATTGGTGAAATCAAAAACCATAAAAAGAATAGGGCTAGAATAAAGATTTCACAGGTTGTCATACATACCGAGACAATTTTTTGTAAAGCAACGAATATATTTTTTCAACGGATTTTAATTTATATCTAAGAAATAGTACCGCATAGGTAGTCGATTTCAAATGAGACTTTAATGGCATTTAGTAATGGTTATACATGTCGGTCGGCGGCTGTAACCACTCGCTATTACGGGGACTGCCTGTTCAATTGCTTTACCTTCGTAAATAAAACTCAAAAAAATGAAATAATTTAACTTCTTTTCTTTTAATACTTGAAGATAAAATAATGTAATCCGTGTTCAAAAGTTACAAGAAATCGACAGCCCAATGTATCATTATGCACCAAACTGTAACATGCAAAGGATCATTAAGAGAAATAACGGAAAGTCAAAATACGGTCGTAATTCCGGCGTATCGACTGGTCCAATTACGAAATACCTTCACGCCAATACACCACCAACTGCTCTCACAGAAAGACCGAAATTGCGTGCGCAAATTTGACAGAATACATTAATACCCTGCGGCCCACCATGCCATCAAGGTACGCCGAGTTTACAGCCCAAACCGAGGTATTTATTAAGCCAAACCGAACTATTTACGATTCGTACCGTAACTATTACTCACGCACAGCAAAATGCTATCCTATACGATTTCATTACAATAAATCTTGGGCTGAGTTATAAAGTTTGCGGCGAATGAGACTAAACCAAAGAGATAATGTACTTCGGTCAGGCTTTCTTTACGCTCCATTTGGTTCCGCGACCGAGTTCCAATGGTCATAGAGTTTCAACTTGTTTGCTAACTCTGTTGACTATTGATAAGTTGTGTTAGATAATTTGTGTGATAATTGTCCCATTACTTAAACATGATAATTCCGGTATAGATACACCGTTATCTCAACGTAATTACTTTATACGTCAGGTTTGCAAACAATTGTTGAAATGTCTAGCTGGTTTCAATGTAAATAGTACAATGCCCTGATAAGCGTTTAAATTATTGGTCCTATTAGCTTCTGGTCGTAAATTGTAAGGAATTCTTTGAAGCAATTACTTGAAGAATGCCGGTCAATGGTTGGAGAAATATCTTTGAATTGAATAAGTATTATTTATTGACTCAACGTTTTAGGGAAAACGATTTTAAACGAATTCTTTGCAATCCTAAATCTAATTATTTTAAGGTATATGTAACTATATAATAACTTATGGCAACGATGGGTTCCTACACCTAAAAAACGCATAAGCGTGTTACTGTTTTTGTTATAAAACATAACTGGCGTTTAAAGAAGTATCTTATCACAAAAATGTTTTCAATGTTTGATGTTGAAAATTAAATACCAACCGTTATAACTTTTATTTCTCAAAAAAAAAACACAGGAAGAGAGGAAGTGGTATGATTCAAGACAGACACCATACGATATGATTCTCTACGGAGACAGGGGGCAACTAACATACCGAATCTAGGCGATGGGCAGCAGTGTCTTCGTGCGTATCATTATCCATTGCGGTCACTAACGCGCATGACAGGCATGGTGACATTTGGCTAAACATCCATTAGGTGGCCTTTGTTCTTGGTGGAGGTAATTGACGACCCACGCGGCGGAGCGGTTATCATACCGGTCTGACGCACAATGAGTCCCGGGTTCGATACCCGGCCAGACAGATATCTGAATGATGAGGTTAGATTTATGTTCTGGGTCTGGGTGTTTTGTATTCGTCTTGTGTGTATCCATGGTACCCACGACACAGGAAAAAATCCTAGTGTGGGTCTGTGAGTGAAGAAAGCGTAATGGATGGATGTGTGGATTTAAAAAATCTAAATATCTTTAATTCTACCTTCGTAACACATATAATTATCTAAAACGAAATCAGCCTGTACATATTAAGGTCCACGTAAATATCTGAAACGAAAGACATGTCTTTATTTTGTATAGGTCTACGGAGGCACTTACAAATTGTCAGTTACACATTTTTTTTTTTACACTACCACCGGATCGGAACACGACCTCAACTAAGAAGTGAGGTAGAGGTTCTTAGTTACTTAGGGGGGATACGGCATCCCCTGCCTGTCGTAAGAGGCGACTAAAAGGGGCTTCCGGGGTTGCAGACGGCTAGAGTGGGAGCTCGAACCGTTCGGTCAGGCAATCCCGGGAAGGACGGCGATATGTGTGGTCGCATACCGTCGTAAAGACTAGACGGAGCGGTGGGCCCAGCCGCCCATCTGGGAGGAGCTCGATGGGGCAACGCGCTCGGAGGATTCCGGTTGAAGTCGTTTCGAGATCCCGGAGTCCTCCTTTTCAGCGCCGAGGACGGCCACCGGGGGGGTTTTAGTGCGGTAAAAATCCCACATAACCCTGCGTCGCTCCCACGGCGTCGGGTACCTTTTGAAGGTTTCCCCCTCGAAAACAAAAAAAAAAGAGGTTCTTAGTTGAGGTTGAAACGGTTTGTCTTTTTTGTTATGTTGTATTTTTTTGGATCATGTTTTTTTTTACATTGTAATGAAAGTTAGCTCCAGTATCTTACCTTACATCTCATTGATGAATTTAGGTTTGTATTATATATGTTTCTATTTCAATTATTTTTTTTAGGTTGCAAATATTCTTAGACGAGACCAACGGGAGTAACTTTTATAGTCGCCACGTCTATTTTCAACAAGAGTTTTATAGTCTTCATTAAACATACTTAATTGTTAAATCTAATGTTAATCAGCGTCATAAATAAATAAATGCTCAACGATTGGAATATTTTTATGCAACGATTTTATAGAATCGTAAACCTTTTACAGCGTATAGACCACACATAACAATACCGGTTATTTCGAACCACCTAATACCATAAATCTGGTCTTGCATGTTTAAGATAATAATGACGCACATATACGTGAATATATGGGCAGTGATAGCCTAATGGTTGAAACTTGCCCTCTCGATCGGGAGGTCCGAGGTTCAAACCCAGGCACGCACCACTGATTCATGTGCGTATTATAAATTAATTATCACTGCTTTTTGGTGAAGGAAAACATCGTGAGGAAACCTACACAACCGAGAGTTTTTTAAAAAAAAAAAGTTCTCGGAGGTGTGTGAAGTCCACCAATTCGCACTTGGCCAGCGCGGTGGACTATGGCCTAAACTCTCTCATTCCGAGAGAAGACCCGTGCCCAGCAGTGGGACAATAATGGGTTGACGAGAGATATGGTCATATTTTAGTTGTAATTGTGGATCATTATTGTTTGATATACAAATAAAAATGAAAAACCAAGTTATTGCCGGATCTTCTCAGTTGAGGTCGTGTTCCGATCGGTTGGTAGTGTAAGAAAAAAATGTAACTATTAATTTGTAAGAGCCCTTGGGTCTATACAAAATAAAGACAATCCATTTAATTTTAAATTATTTGATCGATGTAAAGTATCTATGAATTGCAAACCGGAGGAAGAACTCGTCATGGTCCAACCATGATGGCTAATCGCCACATTTCTTTCTGCATTACAACAGCAGTATTAAGAGACATCTTCTTTTGGTTTGGAGGATGTGATTTATTTATTTATCTATTCAATAATCTTTACTAACATTACAGGAATGCCTAATTCGTTAGTAAATGCCAAGTGTGTTAATATACATTAATTATTATTTTAAAATTGAATTATTTAACATTTACAATATTTAGGTATTAAAATTATCAAATTATTAGTGGAAATATTATTAACGAGTAATATTAATAATATAATAATATTAATATTATAATTAACCGTAACAGTGATAAAACAAGGAGTATGTTTGCTATTTTTATGTATAAAAAAAATCACATCTAATTTTCATGGGATTTTGGGCTTACTTCTGATACTCTAGTTCTATGTATATGGTATTGATTAATAATACCGCTTGTGTCGTTTAGTGGCGGTCTTGACAAGAAACACTTCGTGTCTCACTGTGCATAACGTAGAAAGCAACTAATAAAATCCAGGAGGTAGACAGCAGTGCCCTGCTGTGGCAAATGAACACCAACCACGGTCATAAAAATATACCAACCGCGATGACTTTTGACAAAAACTACTGTATCATTAGCTATGGTCTACGTTCAGACTACGTTCAACTTTAAAAGTCTAGTGGATGAAAGATAACCATAATTGCATAACCAGCTGTAATGGCCCACTAGTAGACAGTTTGTTGTCTCTTAATCACATAAGTATATAAGTATAAGTATAGTTTTATGCACGCAAATTATATAAATTTGACAATGCCTGTATGCAATTCGCCTAACAATATAACGTGCTTATAAAATATACACGGCTGAAATAACAACAAAACTTTTGTATGCCAAAAGATTAGACCCCAAACAATAAACCCGCGCGCACACTTTCAACTATGCGCAGAATTACATGCTCAGTAATTTTCTATTAGGTCCTACGTACACTGTTGGCCGAACGTGTTTCTGATCTGGCGCCCGGTATTAGGATACTTTAGTTAACGCGTTCAAATCCAACTTTCTTGCTATTGTTCGGAGCAAAGAGTAAAAATGTACTAGACATGGCATGGCGTGACTCGTGTGCGCAGAGCTTGGCTTAGCGCAGTCACGGAATGTATTGTGACGTGGCTAACTAAGAATAAAAGAATAAGATATATAAATTGAAAAGCTTAAGATAGTTAATTCTATTCCTTGGTTCTAATTTAAGAACGGACATTTTGTACAATTATAAAAGTATCATTAAAAGTGTGCATGGTATTAAAAAATAAATCCATGAAGGGTGTATAGGAATTAGGAGCGAAGTGTATATTGTAATAATCGATTTTAATTTTTTAAAGTTCTAAAGATAATGCCCTATTAAATTAATTCCCTTGTAGATATGCGAATGTCTTTTAATGTCTGTGTCTGAATATACATATTTTCTTTTGATGCATTGCGGCAAAAACTGCACTCCATACTGTTAATTGTTATGTTACTGCTTTAATATGCCCAGCAAAAAACAGAACGAAACAAAGTCAGATACCTTGTACTGAGATTTATATCTAAAATTGTTAATTCAACAAAATCCTAACAAATTATGTTCATGCAAAAGACATGTAAGCAGTGATAGCCTGTTGGTTGAAACTTGCCCTCTTGATCAGGAGGTCTGTGGTTCAAACCCAGGCACGCCACACCACACCACTGATTTTTCTAAAATTATGTGCGTATTAGAAATTAATAATCACTGCCTTTCGGTGAAGGAAAACACTGTGAGGAAACCTAGACACACGAGAGTTCTTTAAAAAAAAGTTCGCGGAGGTGTGTACAGACCACCAATTCGCACTTGGCCAGCACAGTGAACTATGGCCTAAAACTCTCTCATTCTGAGACCCGTGTCTAGCAGTGACACAATAATGAGTTAACGACAAAAGACATGTCTATTTAACACTAGCTCTATAACCATTGTTGAATCGTCGAAAGTTGCATTGTTGCATCACGTGCACGATGTATCATGACGTGATTGCGTTAATACGGTTACGGTTGACATCTGCTGGTGTAATGGCTGCCGGCAAATTGATGGCATTAACGGCAAATTCGATACAGCGCACGGTTCGGTTGTCACGTTGTTCGAGTTTCAACGATGTTCTTTTTGGGGTCGGATTGATTTAGTGGGCTTAATAGGTCTGAAATCTGTATTCTTGTGTAAATTTCACTTTGAAATATTTATTATTTTGTACTAAATTATAAGGGTGTATTCACAAAGCCCCATTAAAACAGAGCGAATAATGACTTGTTAAGAGAGGTGCCCAGCAATGGGGCGAGAAATGTTTGCTCTCATATGGATTTGAAAACTTGACAAGAATTGGTGTTATTGACCGATTAACCCTTAAGTTCCTTCGCCAACGTAATTGAATCTACCAATTGAGGTACTGTGGTAACTTTGGACCAGATCAGTCTTTGTTATCGAAAGAAATAGCAGTAGGAAATATAAGTGAATCTCCTGCTAATTTACTGTTATGGCTGACTAAGGACTTTTGCAATATTTTACTTAATTTGTGATAATAAAATAAAGTAAAAATATAATTCAACTGTATAACGCATAATTGAATCTTTTTTGATTATCGGTAATTTTAATTACTTGAATATTGTTTAAGTAAATATAAAGTACATATAGTACAACAACAAGAATAAAATAGTATAACATCTTATTACTAACTAAACTACCTACATAAGTGCCTATAAATAGCTTCACTTTAGCTCTTCCTTCCAAGTCAAATAGTTTTACAAACTTTAAGATGTCGAGACGAAAAAGAGATTGCATAGAAACTTCCCATCGAACTATGTGCTTCCATTAATCAGCGGTGCTTAAACTCTAATAAGAGGAAGGAATTTTAATTAATTTGAATGTTTTCAATTAAGATTTACGAGGTGTTTTATAGTTTCTTCAGGCTACGTAACGAGCAAAGTTTGTTTTCAAATCCAAAATTCACAATTCAAAATTCACAACTTTGATTAAAATAAACTGAATCGAGTAGGTCTCATGGGAGTGATGTGCTAATGAAAAGTTTATTCTAAATAATAAAATAAATCTTTTTTGGTCACTGACTGCTAAATCCTGTTGTCTTAATTTGACTAATAAAGTATTAAAGGGAACTACTTCTGTTACATACATTTGTAGGCAATTCTATATTTTACAAAGGTTCAACTTATTTGGCTAGTAGTAATGTGATTATATTTTGCTAGGTAACAAGGGTGATGAGTACTCTATGCGGTAATCTACGTCAGGGTTTCTCAACCTTTCAGCTCCACGTACCCCTGTTAAAGTTTCCAAGTGACAGCGAACCCCCGTAACATAACTAATTAAACCCCAACAAAGAAAATAATAAAATTTATTGTTGAACAAAATAGTTTTTTTATTTCAATAAAAGGTAACAATAAAGTGCCTAAAGAAATATATTTTTACTTGCTATTATTGTGATGGGTGTGCTTGTTTCTTGTCACAAATGGAGTCGATTTTAGGAATAATTATTCGCAAAGTGAGGTACGCAAAACCTAAGGGTGTACCCCACCGTGCAAAACCCTGGCCTAATAAATAAATGATGTACTTCATAAGCTTTGTCGTCATATTTCAGTGAAATTCGACCAATAGTTTACGTAAAACTGTAACAAACACATACATCTTTTAAAACTTTCTCATATCTAATTTTTTCAGGATTTTTATTTTTATGCAAAACTAAATGATAATGTTATTTTTGGCATATTGGAGAGGACAGTTTTTTTTTTCTGATATTATATAAAACAAATAATTAAACTTTGCTTACACAATACTCAAATAACCAAAAAAACCCATCCCTCTATCTAGATTTCTGCTACTTGTAATCACAGTATATGTATAATAGTAATCGTAAATCAATGTTATCATGTTCTTCTTCTTTCTTCTTCTTTATAAAAATGAATGTTTGTCTATATGTCCTCTATAGTATCGTAAAATATCTATTTGATACATCTTTAGCAAAGTTGTTATTCATGAGCTCGCGAAGGTTTCTGGTGTATTTTTTTTTGTGATGGCGTAGCAAAGCGCAGAGTACAGCTAATTTCCTTATATTTGTAATGAAATCGAACGAAGCTAATTTACGTGGCTTTATTAAACTCGGTTACTTCGATTACATTTTAATCACATTGGCGAATAAGTCTTTATAATTTTTATGTCCTCTTACAAAGTTAGTAACAATTTTCATTCATGAAAATTTATAATAAGAAATAATAAACTTTAGTGCAGCGAGGTGTCAAACTCGTAAAGTCGTTTCACTTGCCAAAACGAGAAAGGTGTGGAAACGTGAACCAAGTTGAAAGAAATACACGATTAATAGTAATTTACAGCAAATAAAACGTTGTTTCTATACAAATATGTTTTTAGTACATTTCAAATACTGTCACTCGATGTATTTAAGTTTTAGCCTGGTTTCATATCTTTCAATTCGTATTATTAGCTGATTTCAATTCAAATAAATTCAGTATTTAACAATCATCATCATAAACATAATACAATATTATTAATCTTTAAGGATAGCCCTGTATCTGGCAATATTAAATGCAAAGGCTTATTATTATTATTAGTATGTAGGTACATAACTATATATGGTGTCAATTGATAAGGGGTCTTTCTTTTTTCTTTATTTACTAGTTGACCCGGTGAACTTCGATCCGCCTAAAAGTCAAAAATCTAAAACTATTAGTGTACCTCTACTTTGTTATTCATATATTATACATAAAGACATTCCTCTTGAATCACTCTATCTATTAAAAAAACTGCATTAAAATCCGTATCGTAGTTTCAAAGATCCTCAGATCTTTGTTTTATACTATGTAGTAATTTAAATTGGCAGCGGCAAATATAAAACTAAATGAATCTAATACTCTGCGACTCTAATTTTAATCGTTCTGTTACGAGCCTTAGGGAAACAGGGTTTTTAAAAAAAGATTTAATTTGTGGCGACACGACCGGATGGTTAGGAAGTAGAAGTGAGACTCACTGGTCTGAATGCATCGACGGAGGGGAAAGAGAATAAATACTAAGCATGCAAAAGTAAGAGTGAGGAGTCAGCTAATAAGGCGACATAGAGCATCTATAACAGTTCGCGTGTAAAAAAAACGGTTCACTCACCGAAACACTTGTATGACACGCTTTGTTTCACAAATTGGACCATACAGAAAGTTGAATACAGTATGTTGCACAAAGATAACAGTAGTCCATCCGATTGTGGAATGTTTACGATCTTTCGGAAGCAGTTTGCGGCGACAAATATTGCACGAGCATAAATTTAGTTTTGCATCGAACAAAGTCAAAAACGATTCCGGCGGCAATAATGTAACTGAACAAAAGCAATAAATACGTTTTAATACTTAAATTTATTTGACATTTTATTGCATTTTATGTTTTCACTTCAGTGTTGAATTTTGTACATAAACTATTAGCCTCTCCCTGTATAGCCCATTATTATTTTGAAATGAACTCTTGTACAAGAGCTCACGGTATTTGACACAATTGTTTCTTCGATAATTGCTTTATTTAAAAAAAAATTGAAGAAGCATATTAATTTATTTAATTAAATAAGGATATTTCATGAACTAGGCTGATTAAACAACATTTAAAACCTCTTATACTTTATAATCCACTAGTTAACCTGGCGAACTTCGGTCCGCCTAAGAGTCAAAAATCTAAAATTATCAATGTTCTTCCACTATATTATGCATGTATTATGCATAAAAACCTTCCTTTTGATTCACCCTATTTATTAAAAAAAAATTCTTTTAAAGATCTAAGCATACACAGGGACAGACAGCGGGAAGCGACTTTGTTTTATACTACGTAGTGATGTCTTTTTGTAAATGCATGTGTGTTTTTCTCACTATTTACAGATCAGTACCGAACCTATATAATTAACCCTAGATAAGATTAGTCGACCATACATGTATTACTCTCTCTAACGCTAAATACGTTGTAACCTCGGATAAGTATGTCTCTCTTATTACCGCTAAAAACCGAACAAACCGAACGCGAAAGCAGAAAGTTATCTGGTACAAATCACTATTCATTTACAAGTCACTTGCGACAACAAAGTCGGAAAATCCCTATCCAAAAGTTTCATTAAACATTTCCGTATAAAGTTTTTATCGCCGTTTTATGTAACTTATCAAATTATGGCTCAGTATCTTGTAATCTCAGCCCCTTTATTTTTCCAGGAATCCCTCACACGAAGTAAGAACGTCAAAGTCGCAATAAATTACCCCGGGCGGGGATGGCTCAAATGAATTTGCCATTCAATCTCACGCTACATTCTCTTTTAATCTGTTTAAACGGCGACAAATTTACTGCTACAGATTTTCATTTAATGTTCCGAATGCTTTTCGTTCCTTTTTTAATACTCGAAGCGCTGACACATTTGTTTCTTCTACTAAAACGCTTTTATTTGTCAATAAAGCGAAAAGGTTAAGCGCATCTGTTTTCGGCCTGTAGATCGTAACGCTTCTGCGAAATGAACTTTGCCTCGCGTTACTTTGATGTTGACATTCGGAGAAACATTGAATATTGAATTATAACTGTTATGCTGAGAATTAATTTGCGTTCTTAGATGTCGTTTATGTTATGAGTAAGGAGTTACTTTTTAAATCAATCCCTTTCAAATCTGCATACTAGAGTTAGTTAAATTATGAAGTGAAACTTCTTTATCGGGGTTGGAAAAAAAAATAGTGTAACATTTTTTCGTTACGCGCCATCTTTTTCTGTTACGCGCCATCTTTTTTTTCCGTTACGCGCCATCTTTTTCTTATCCCTACCACGCGTGATATTAGATAGATTATTATAGATTAGATTATTGGATAAAGTTTAATAAAAGCCTTTATTACTTATTATTACTTTATTTAACCAATTTCTGTAAAGTTGCATATAGTAAATATTTTTTTGAAAAATAACGACATAAAGAAGTTTCACTTCTTACGAGTGTACGCTAGTACACGCACACATTTTTTTATTCTTGATTTATTCATAAATTAACTACTTGTTTACATGTAGATATATCATACTTCGACCGATATTTTTATGTAATAACTAGTTGACCCAGCGAACTTCGTTATACCTAAAAGTCAAAAATCTAAAACTATCAGTGTTTCTCTAGTATATTATACATGTATTATACATAAAAACCTTCCTCTTGAATCATTAGATACAATGATTCAAGAGGAAGATTAAAAAAACTGCATTAAAATCCGTAGCGTAGTTTAATAGATCTAAACATACATACATAAGGACAGACTTTATACTATGTAGTGATGATCTTTGATGAGCAATCGTTAGTGTCAATTTACTTTTTGAATGTGGCAATTATTAAATGATATTTATGAATGTTTTATTTATTCACAGTCGAAATGTTCTAATAATAGATAATGCTAATGCAATCATGTGATTTCCGTATAATGTTTTAAAAGGATGTTTTTTTTTTTATTTGTCTGAAGTAGCAAACGAGCATGCAGTCCACCTGATGGTAAGTGGTCACTGCCGCCCATGGACATCTGTAATCAACTTCATACAGAACATGGGTTCCATCTGAAGTCAATCACAGATGCGTTGCTACTCCCGAGGACTATGATGGTCGCCTCATGTGAAAGTATGCCGGCAACCACACCCTTCTATCGAAATGCGAGAAATGCTTCACGCTAGAAATAGGTGTGGCGGTGGTACTTAACCCGGTCGAACTACACTGGTTCTACCACCTTGATTATTTAGTTGCTTGTAACCCAACAAATTTTTTGATTAAATTGTTCATTAAGCACATATCTCTAAAATAATAGGTACTTCGCTTAGTAAAATTTATATTAAACATATCAGCCCTTCGTAAGTTACTTCATTTTTTGGAACGAAGTTCCTTACGGCAGCCTTGGAGGATATAGGGATTTTGCTGCGCGACTGAACTAAAAAAAATGTGATAGTAAAACTGTAAGAATAAAGCCATAAGAGAAATATAGAACGCAAGTGCAAGTCGTATACACAAGCGAATACCTTTTCTTTTTTTTTCTTATCGAGGGTACCTTCAAAAGGCACCCGACCCTGTGGGAGCAACGTCGGCAAAACCCCCCCTAGTGCCCGTCCTCAGCGCTACGTGGAGGATTCTGGGATCTCCAACGGAATACAACCGGAGCCCTCTAAGCGCGTTGCCCTTTTCGGGCTCTTCCCTGGTGTGCATTTGCGCTCATCGTGTCTCCTGGTGTTTACGACAAGCGACCACACAAACTGCCATCCTTCTCGGGGTGATTAGCTGGGTGGTTCGAGCTCCCACTCTAATCGCGCGAAACCCCAAAAGCCCCCTTTTATTAGTCGCCTTTTACGACAGACAGGGGCTACCGTAGCCGTATGCTACTCTCCGGCTACAGGAGAACTTTTTTCCCTCGTTCTTTTTTTAACTTTGTTCCAATCTGGTGTCCCACGACACCACATCTAGTATTTTAAAGTTTAAATCAGGCATGGTGACCGTGTGAAACAGTACTGAGAACTACATTTATATTTGATCATGTATTTTCAATTTCAAGAACAGTAAATGCGTTTTGACACGTATAATGAGACACGGGACGGACACACCCGTATCTTTATCAGTTGCCCTTGTTATATCAATATTGATTCCGTTTGTCCGTTTCAATTGATTCTAGATGTTTTACTCGCCCGCATCTTATTTACCAAATGTCAGATCGATCATAACAAATATTACTCGTTGAGTGTTAATGGTTAATGAAATATACGGCTGTATTTAGAAATGGTAGAAAATTAGTGAATTCAAAGTTGTTGAAGTTATTTTATTTATACTTCTGCTGGAGGAATGCAGCCTCGTGATAATTGCCGGCCATGGACATTGTTAACAATTACTCAGGAGTGATCTAAGTTGGAAGGCCTCGATAAGGGAGACATATCTCTCTTAATGTGCGATATTGTGTTCCAGACTGAGGGCTGTAGGCCGTACAATATTAGGCGATACCTACTGCATTATTAAACATAATATTTAGGTGCGACTGTAATGCCTCCGGAGGAATCTATTAATTTGACGACCCGCGTGGCGCAGCGGTTACCATACCGGTCTAACGTGCAATGGGTCCCAGGTTCGATTCCCAGCCAGAGAGATATTGGAATGATGAGTTTAGTTTCCTGTTTTGGGTCTGGGTGTTTATGTATTCGTCTTGTATGTGTCCATGGTACCCACGACACAGGAAAAAATCCTACTGTGGGGCTATGAGTGTAGAAAAGTGTTTTAAAACAAAAAAGAATATTGAGTTTAGATTTCCAGCAGTGGATCAATAATGGATTGGTGACGAATTATATCCAGTACTTATGCAGTGGACAGTAATTCCAGGTGTCCACAGCAACATTGACTCTCACTGCGCTTACTACATGAAAAAATCTATTTCGTTGTTTGCATTCCCACGGCGGTCAATAGTCGTGTCGTTCACACTAACGCTGTAATGAAGCCGCTATTAACACCTTCGTGTAAGCCCAATTGAGGCTACGTGTGTACTTTGTGGAATGTTTGTTGTACTGGATTACATTGTAAGTACATAGTCATATATGCAGTATATAATTATAAGTCAATAATAATAGAGTGTAGGCTGCTCCCAGACTAGATGGACTGATGACCTAAATAAGACGGCGGGTAGCCGCTGGATTCAGATGGCTCAGGACCGGTCGAAGTGAGGTCGCGAAGAGTGGTCGCAGATTAGGAGAGGCTTATGTCCAGCCGTGGACTTTCAAAGCCTGATGGATGGATGGATGAATAATAGAAAGTAAATATACCTTAACTTGTATTACCCAAAAGTGCAAAACCTATGTGGTAAAAACAATATGAGTCAAGAAAATTGCTTCGCTTGCTTGGTTTAAGTTTGAAATATGTTTTTTGTGTGCATACAGTATTAAGATTAAATAATGTTCATTTTCACAGCAAGTTTTAAATAAATAAATAATTAAATACTTGTACTTGAAAATTAAAATAACGTGTTCTTGTTTTTCTTAAAAAAAGCGGTTTGAACTTTAATAAATATAAATGATACCTATATTTTATTTATTTAATAATTAACTACCTACTCTATAAGAAAGTGTTAGAAGTATTTTTTAATCCCATAAAATTGACGACTCAATAATTGCTTCTACAACTACAATAGTTTTGCTTAATTTTAAGATATGGAATGACATTAAGGATAATAGTAATCGGATTCAATCATACCAATTAGTACACCATTGTCTCTCATTTTCGCTTTGTAGCAATTTTAGCTCAGACGTTTTACCAACATACTGACACTACGACCATTGTCATACATACATTCATTTCAATATACCGCTACACTAAGGAGGGCAGTCTACCTAATGAAGCCTCGAAGTGAAAAGCGTGTGACAGAAGGCCTCGGTCCACAATGAGAATCACACAAAAGTATGAAAATGAACCACGACCCATCAATCATTACCAAACAAAATTAAACGTCACACGCGTGCAGGCCGGACGCTGCAAGTGCAGAGTAATTGGACCACAGAGGCTATTAATATGATGTAGTGCAGTAGCTTGTATGCGGACTTATCGAGTCTTCTGGTGAGGGAATCTAAAGTCCTCTATGACGCGCTAAAGATGACCATTGTTGAAGTTTAGAGTGAAATAAATCCTAATAGACTGACTTTATTCGGCACCGGATGCACTTCAAATTTATTTCAAAAACATCTTAACTCGTGATATGGTTTATAGAATTTTTATATGTTACATCAATACAATACGACTGTACTATAAAGATTACATCAATGGATGTTCCTTTAACTTTTTACTTATTTCTAGACTATCGCAGTAAAAATCTCGAGCAAAGAAATATACGTTGCTACAAAGTTCATATTTAACGAAAATGGTTACACATATGATCTAATATCATATTCTAAAATCAAATCCCAATTCAGGACAGGTAGTAAACTTTGAAAATATGTTTAAAAATTCAGGATCACGTAGCAGAAATATACATTATGTTGGCAGAATCTTGCATTATGTAACATAGCGGAATATTTTCTGCATCTAAGATATTATAATAACTTGAAAATGTTTTCTGTTATAGAGACCGCATGTGTCTTATATTGTATATACAAGACGTATGGTTTATAAAAGTCACAATATATCATACAAATACAGTAAATTATTTGTAGTCAAATGTTTTTTCTACTTTTGTCGCTTACTTGTTAACCGTGAAAGTTTGAAACAATCTTTTTCCTTCCAAGTTCAACTTTTTCTCTCAAGGGTGACCCTGAGGACAAAAGTAGTTTCTGAGTTTTGTACAAAGGAATTGGCCAAAAAGTACATTGTACATACACGTACATGGAAAATATATTAGTATAAAAATCTCAAAATATAACTAACTCATAGTTTTAAACCTCCACACGTGTCAGTCTACATCTCAAAATAATAAGTAATTCAACGTATCGTTTATCATCAGCCGCCATGATGGACCTATAGGAATCAAAATAAAATTATTAAACGTTCCTCACTATGCATACTTATCTAATGTAAAGTACGTTAATACCTCTTTTTTATTTAGCACATTAAAATCATGAAACGGAACGTATTAACGTGTTTGGCAAAGGGTCAGTAATAAACGACATAAACGTCAATATATTAATGGTGCACTTATTGCTAGCAAAATAACAAAAGATACAAGGAAACTGTTTACTGTTTGTTTTTTATTTATAGCAATCGAATATGCCAACGTTCACCAATCAACAACACCAACAATTATGCGTGTATAATAAATTCAATAAGTAAACAAACGTCCATACAAAAATTGGCCATGTCCTTTTAAGTTACTAATGAATAAGTTACGACTATAAGTTGATTTTAATTTGCTTTCATAAATAATTTTATATCTAGTGCATCAACAATATTGAAGCAACATTTATATTTAATTTTAAGTAAATATACATACAAATAATAAAGCTACTACAAATTTCCTTCCGATTCAGAGAACTGCATCAATTAGTCTCTGTCATCTCATTACGCTGTGCACATCCGATCCTTCGCGACTCACTCATTAATACAACATTTGTCTACCAAGAGACAGAATTCCTCATCCAGTTATTAATATTGTATCAGCATAATTATTTCCAGCCTCCGCCCGCTTTGACAGGATTTAATGGGATTTGCGAAATTAAGCTTTGCAGTCAGTTTTGATCATTCGTCTGTTAGTGTTGTTTCAATTTAAATAACTGTTTGGAGGTAAAATTATCCAAAACAAAAGCAACTTCATAATCTTATTGATACCAAAATTTAAATTTATTTTTTAATCGACAGGAGGAGGGTTATGATTCTTGAGCGTCTGTACAGTCACGAGCATAAAGATGTTACTATGGACAGATTCGCAAAAATATTTAACGTAAGAACGTGTCCAATAATATCTGAATGCGCGAACGCAGCAAAAATATCTGAAATTGAAAGGCATAAATATCTGACATTGAAAGCATAATGTCAAAGTTATGTAATTAAGATGTACGTCAATTATTAGGTACACATGTTCAGATATATCTTTGGCACTAAAACGGATTGAGCAGTTTTTACGTATAAGATAATATGTCACAACTATCGGAGTGTCGACTAATTTAATAAAATACCATATGCAAAATAAAAAGAAAGAGATTCACAAAGAATCCTACCACTATATATTAATAATTACAAATATAATCTAATATAATAGAGATGCAATACAAAACCTGTTCCTACTAGTCTAAACTCAGTCTAAATAAAAATACTACTTGATAGAAATACATAAATCACACAAAACAAACACACATGGAAACATATGGAGCGCATAAATATTAGGGTATATTCTTCCTAAGCCTGGGTAATGACTTGAGGTATAAATGATACATATTGAAGTTACATTGGTCTATTCTTTTGAGTGAAATTGTTTTTAGGCAGATATATTCATTTGTAATTCCTATATGTAATCAAATGAAAGTTCCCTATGTCTGTAGGTACTATTTATATATTTGCAAAAAGAGTTTGTAGTACATAGAATGAGAAATAATAGCAATTTCAATACATCTTAAAATGTTTGCCGGTCTGATTGTCTGTAAATTTGAAATCGTATCAAAATACAACTAATACATTTTATTTAAAGAAAAAAACTCTTCTGTTTTAGTCCATAGTTTTATTTTCGCGTAGAATTAAGTCTTTATTGAATTATTTGCAAATCAAGTTTTTAAAACAATACAAATTTTAAGCAACCAAATACCAAAAGCGCCAAAAACGAGTATGTGAAATTTCGTAATTTGTCAAAACCTAAAATCACAAAAGGCGATCACACCACTATGTCGCGGCAGGCCATAAATGGGGATTAACCGTCTAGCGTTGACACGCCGTTATGTTACCCATAAATACTGCACCACGAGTTCACCACCTAAACTGTCCGGATAATAAAGTGACTTTAAAGGTGATATGTATCACACACTGTAAAGGTGAAGCGTGAGTTACGGAAACCTTTTCGGGTTGTTAGTTGGTTTAAAATTATCTGCATTTTGAATCATTAAACCTAACTTCAAATGTAATAGGTACGCAGGCCACAATGATAGTATGTTTTAGTTAATTACTAAGTATGATCGATAGTTCGATTTACAACCGTTGTAGTCATGAAATGAGTACCAAAAACTCATATCAATAATATTATCACTCGCAATCTGAGAGAATACCCGAGCCCATGATATACGATACGATATTGAACGATAGTGGGTTGATGACCATGACTAAAAATTATGTTGAGGTATGATTGTCTTAGATATAAGGTACTGGACTCTTTATTTATAAGTATAAATTATAATGGGCGCCAACTAAACAGTACACTAATTATTTTAATTAACATAATATATAAACTACTACTACTTAGGTACTCGATATACTTATACAAAAATATTAGACAGTAAATTGACAGACAGTAAATATTAGACAGTAAACGTCGCATTAATCGCATAAGTCGTCTTATTTGCAACAGCCCTAAATAGTTCTGGTGGTCAACATTTTTTCATTTGAATTGTCATTGAAGGGTGACTGTAGTATGAACGAAATATTTGACAATGCGTATGCGATTCGAAATGACCAAATAAATCAACGTGACGTCAAATAATAGGAATCCTTAACGATAGAATTGTGCCTACTGGCTTGTGTCCTCTGAGAGTTTAAACTAATGAAGATAAGTTTAAAATAGCAAAGAAAAATATAAATATTTTAAAATTATGTTTTTTATACAATATTTACAATCAACAGCAAATCGTATTAATAGGAATAAGAAATTACGGAATTATCAACAATTATCAACACCTATAATGTAATATATAAAAATAAGATTAGTAAATTTAATGCATTAATTGTTTACTATTTTTATTTTATCAAAAAAATTACATAGTGAATATTCGCGTTTATTTGATAGAGATTTTTACTTGAAATAAGTGATAGATTTATTGCTACCGTCCCAGCCTTGCTACATCTTCGAATTATACAACCTTGTCCAACACTGCGATCAATCACATTTCAAGGTCGGTTTTCAATCGTTTTTAAACATTTAAAGGTTTTAGGAACTTTATTATGACAAATCTGTCTTTATATAATCTTTGAATGCGTGTGCCACAAGTCACTAAGACATGGGGTGGGATGCACGCGCCTATAATAAGGACTGCCAAAAATACAAATTGACGTATTTGTTAACTACTATTCTAAATTGTACGTTTTACATTGCTCCTTTTATTATGTCTTTATAGATGAGAGTGATATAGTGGTTGTAATCAGTTTACGTTTTATATCAGTTGCCCGAAATAAATTAGTACTAGTTTATAGTCTTTACTTAATACTCTCAGGTATGTTTTCTCACATTGTTTATGTAAGAGGGGTTTTACTCTTTTTGTATTAAAAAAAAATTGTATTGCGTGCCGCGGACTTGAACATAGGACTATCGTATGAAACATCGAATTTAAATTTTATTTTAACTATTAAGTTTAACACCGATATTAAAAATGTTCTCAATGATTACGTGAAGACCCGTGTAAAAAAATAATAGGCCGACGACAAAAAAAATGTACTGCGAATTTTCATAACTAAGTTAACACAAGCAGTAAAGCAAATTAGTTCAAAATATCTCAATGTATCGCAATGCAATCGATTTTCTCTCGTCAAATCATAATTTCTCGATTCCCATCACTGATGAAGTTACAAGCATCGAGAGATAAATGACCGAACCGTTTTGAGTGAATGGGGAAATTAACTTCCTAATATCCGATCAACAGCTGCGTCACTGGACTCGTAGATATGCGATTTGGGTGACGATTTGTAAATTATGGTCCATCCGTATTATTAGTTCGAATTACTGGATTGCAATATTTGTAAAAGAGGAGTCTTCTATACTTAACAAATATACAAAAATAAATATAACTTTATAATTTTGTATGTTTGTTATGAAATAACTTACAAATTACTGAACCGATTTGAAAATTCTTTCACCATTAGAATGCTACATTATTCCTCAGTAACATAGGCTATTTTATTACTAGAATATACAAGGCGTCCTTTCTAAAACTTCAGTAACGTGAATCAAGGTGAAAAGAGTTTGCTTAGATTTTTTTTTCATCGCATACGCTGCGGTACTAGGCGAGAGACATGTCCAGGTGTGGATCTCAAATGTATAATGGTCGGATTGATTAATCGATTGAGTATTTCTTTCATTGCTTTCATTTCATTGCTGCATGCTAATAGTCCTTGAAGGTTGTGGGAACAACCTTCAAGGACTATTAGCATTTAAAACTGCACTTAAAAGCTGAAATAGGTGAAAGCGATGGTGTCTCAAAGTCGAACCACATAGGGTTCTACAATATAGAAATATTGTAGAAGATAGACAATGTTACTTGATTGTGACATCCTTAGAAATACCAAATTGCACCAAACTGCCCCTTACAAAGACACAGATGGGTTGTCAGTGCAAGAAGCTTGAATTACGGAGGAAGCAACACCACGTAAACGTTGCGTCAACAAACAGCCTGGCGAAACACGGTGAATATTGCATCCGGTGGCCTGAGATCGAGGCGTTGTGGCACCATGTGTGGCCTGGTGTACTTTGTACATGGAATAGCTTGTCTGGCTATTAACAAGGAAATTGTTACTATTACTAGAATTAGAAAGAAAAGGTATGGTATTGTAAGTTAAACTGGTTTCAAGTGTTAGATATATAAAATCAATGATTACAATGAAGGTTAAACTAAAGGCCTAGTTTAGAAAATCAGTAAGATCGCAATATCCTTAGAAATACCAAATTGCACCAAACTGCCCCTCACAAAGACACAGATGGGTTGTCAGTGCAAGAAGCTTGAATTACGGAGGAAGCAACACTACGTAAACGTTGCGTCAACAAACAGCCTGGCGAAACACGGTGAATATTGCATCCGGTGGCCTGAGACCGAGGCGTCGTGGCGCCATGTGTGGCCTGGTGTGCTTTGTTTGTAGACGGAATAGTTTGCCTGGCTATTAACAAGGAAATTGTTGTTATTATTGGTAGAATGTGTAATTAATTAAGAAATGGATGTAAATAAATATCTATGTAATTGGATCGTTTGAAATGTGGACAACAGGTTATAATTAATTTAAAATATAGGTAATTATGTTTATGTCAAATTGTCAAAACATTTAATTTGATTGATAGTAATAGACGACACGGTAAGTAAAAGTTAGATAAGATGGAAAGTAAGATTTACCGGGTAGTAGAACCATGTTTTGATGGAAGGTTTTGATTGCCAGTACATTTTTATATTAGCAACGCATTTATGCGTGACTTCAGATAGAACCCAAATTGTATACGAAGTTGCTTAAAGATTTCCATGGGCGGTAGTCAACATTTACCGTCAGATGGACTGTATGCTCCTTTGCTGCTTCAATCAGATTAAAGGTAAAATAAAAAGGTAAGTTGTATTGAGATGAAGAGCCAGTGTCAAGTGGAATGAAAGTTTTTGTATGAAAATCTGGACAATGTGTGCTCTATAGCCCTATGTATTTAATCTCATTGATAGATTATGCATATGATGCCGTGAATAAGGTGTAATTTTATTTTTTAAGTTTAAATGTGCTCTAAATAGTTTCATAGCTAAGCTGTCGAACCCTGCTTTTTTTGTTTGCCTGTCTAAAAAATCCAACCAGATGTACATTTGTAGTAAGAACTGAAAATTTTGCACGAAATCTCTACATTTACTGCGTACTAGACTATGAAATACAAAAGCTATCAAATCATTGAATCTTCAACAAGTCTGTCCGAAATATTCGAAAGGGATATCCGATTTCGCAGTAAGTACAATCCACAAATTTCGGATGAATTTTCAATCTAGGAAATATACTCTCAAAACGCGGAATTATTGAATTGTCAGTCAAATTTACAGAAGTCCTAATACTTTCACGATAACATTTTTTTAACACACACGCTTTCTACACTTATAGCCCCACACTAGGATTTTCTTCTGTGTTGTGGGTACCATGAATACACGCAAGACGAATACACAAACACCCAGACCCAGAACAGGAATCTAAACTCATCATTCAGATACCTGTCCAGCCGGGAATCGGACCCGGAAGCCATTGCGCATCAGACCGGTATGGTAACCGCTTGGCCACGAGGGTCGTCGAAACTCCAAATTTCCAACATACCTAAATGAACGCAAGAGTAATGTATTTAAAACATCACGTACTTAACCTTCAGTAGGTATTAGTAACTTTCAAATTTAATTTTTAAAATGAACAATATTGATGAATAAAAAAGAAGAGTTCATTTGTCGTCACTGTAATAGAAAGACGTAAATTGGACGGCCTTTTTCTTAGTTTATCAATTTAACAATCTAAACAAGCTGGAGAAAAACATTGCAGGAAAACGCGATCTGTCTTAGTCTGCGAAATGGGAAAAGCAATTGAAAACCATCTCATTAATTTTGTAAAGTGAATTGACCGGTTTCTTTTGGGAGATATGTTTTCAGTTAAGTGTTATTAGTCTTATAAAAGACGAATAACATTTATTACTTATTCGTCTCGCAGAGTGATAGCCTAATGGTTGAAACTTGCCCTCTCGATCGGGAGGTCCGAGGTTCAAACCCAGGCACGCACCACTAATTTATGTGCGTATTAGAAATCAATTATCACTGCTTTTCGGTGAAGAAGAACATCGTAAGGAAACCTACACACCCGAAAGTTCTTAAAAAAAATGTTTTCGGAGATGTGTTTAGTCCAGCTGAAATGTGAATTGCACGTGGCCATCACTCTGAGAGAAGACCCGTGCCCAGCAGTGGGCCAATAATGGGTTGATGACAGATGGGAGAGAGAGTTATTCGTTTTTGTCAATCACGTCGGGGTCACCTCTTTAGCAAAGTGAGATCTCCCGCCAGGCTAGGTGATCATGCACAGAGAGCTGCCGTGCTCCGACAATCTTTGTTCGGAACTTGTATATACCTATGCGGGGTATTGAGAATACTTCGATAGCGTGTTTCAGAAATACTTGTGGCGCCATATCTTGATGAGTTATGGGCAGTCGCCACAGAGCCATCTCATGATGAGTTGCGGGAGGTCGCCACATGTCTTTAGCGTCGACAAGACACTGTTAATGTATGAAAATTGTGATTGACCACACTAATATGTTATTACATATTTTATTATGATTACTTATTACTCCTTTTTTCGGATTAAGTAAAAAAAAAAACATTCGTTGGCTAAGCCTATAGCTCTTTATATGTCTCTTGGGTATAGATTTAATGACTTTTAATAACAATGCTTTTCGTTATCTTTCAGACAATATAAGTAGACAGTAACATAAATTCATATTATTAAAAAGAACAAAATTGTCTTAAATAAGCTTTTTACTACTAAACTCACAGTTTCGAAAGAAAAACACAAATACACTGCTTCATTTATTGAAACAGAACTGAGATAGCATAGGATAAGTTCTTCTGTATCACATGGACTGGGTTCGATACCACAAAAAGGGTGATTGCTGAACCTCATCGATATTTCCTACGCAAGCACCGTACACGGAAATGGTACCATTATTATGCACATACAAATTCCTCAGCGTGAATATGAGATGCGGACAAATGCGCCTCTTTGGATCTCTTTTAAGTGAAAATGCAGTTTTTGACTTTGTTCGAAGAGTTATTTTCGCAGAGTCAATGATTGTCACTTTGTAATTCGTTTGAGATATTTTGTTTAGTTCTATGAGTAGATGTATCTACTAAGAGCATAGTCTTTTTTTTTTTGTTTTCGAGGGGGAAAACCTTCCAAAGGTACCCGACGTCGTGGAAGCGACGCAGGGTTATGTGGGATTTTTACCGCACTAAAACCCCCCCGGTGGCCGTCCTCGGCGCTGAAAAGGAGGACTCCGGGATCTCGAAACGATTTCAACCGGAATCCTCCGAGCGCGCTGTCCCCATCGGGCTCCTCCCAGATGGGCGGCTGGGCCCACCGCTCCGTCTAGTCTTTACGACGGTATGCGACCACACATACCGCCGTCCTTCCCGGGATTGCCTGACCGAACGGTTCGAGCTCCCACTCTAGCCGTCTGCAACCCCGGAAGCCCCTTTTAGTCGCCTCTTACGACAGGCAGGGGATACCGTAGCCCTATTCTGACCCCGAGGCTACAGGGACAAGAGCATAGTCTATAAGCAGGAATTGCTTCGGAATAAGTATGTTTGTTTTCATTAGAGTCGTTCAGAACAATTATGACAAAGACAATATGTCGTAAATATACCTAGCTATTCTTAATTTCACTATGGTTTAAAGTTCTAATAATTATAGTACTCCCAAACATACATTATGATACATAATATTATTATAGGTAACAAATAAAGAGAAGAAAATAAAAATATCTAATTTTTGGAATCAATTTGATATCGTTGATAAACAAAATTTATTATTTTATGTGTGATATGAGAAGAGTGAGGTCCAAATCATTTAACTTATTAGGTAATAAACTCACTATATTAATTTGCTTAGAACAAATTAGTACATTAAACTAATTTTATTTAAATCATCAATTCATTATTATCCATTTTTGTGGATTCGTGTTACTTTTTCACAAAGCGCCTGACACACATTTGTTAGCAAATGCACAACTAAGTATTAAGTTAAGGTGAGCATTATAGGGATTTATTAAGCAATTTCAGTATTACGTGTGTTCTTTGGAAAATACTATTACTTCGGTAACATAATATAACTTTTTACAATGCTACTAGGAACGATAATATTAAACAGTGGAAAGCAAACAAAGTTGTTGTTAAGTAATTCCTTTTAAACTCACTGAAGTAATCGACTTTTTATTATACAGTACAAATACTAGTGTTTGAACCTTTGTATTATAATATACTGCTTCTATATTCATATATCCACAATATCTTTTCAATTCCAAAGCTCCAATTTCAATGTAAAACTGGTAAAACCCCGATGTAACGATTTCTTGCCGGAGCGCCTATTCAACATTTAATAGAAAATATACTCACAGACGCAAACTGTACGCAGTTGTGATAGGCGTGTGGAGTTCAATTACTTTTATGTTCCTAATAAAATTTAATTTCATTATTACAAAATGCGTCGTCTGTTTCTCTACATACTTACAGTTCAGTTTGCATGTGTGTAAAATGAGCTTACCTACTCTAGGCTCTGCTTGAAAACCTATGATGCATGAGAGATTCTCTAGTGTTACAATGTTTATAGACGACAATGACCGCTTGCCATCAGGTGGCCCATCTGTTATATCTCTACGTTTTGTTATTAAATAAAATAGCAGATCTAATCTAATTACTAGCATTTGTTGACTTAGTTTAGATTTTGGATGTATTTTTCGTGATCGTGTGTTTTGTGACAAAGGAAATTCTACTGTTAGTACGTGGAATAATAACCAACGTAAAAGCAAATCCAAGCTTTTATTAGCAAATAAGGTAATTTACGTAAATTCCATTTACTAAAATAAAAATATAAAAATGTACTTAAGTACGTCATACTAACTACATAAACTTTGCCATTAACTTAAAGTAATTTATGTGAAAATTTCAGTTATTCCGATAGCATTACGGAAACAATTACGCGAACATTACGCACGCTTGAAAACAGCTTGAATTTCCCGCAACAGTGCCGAAATGTAAGTCACGTACTGACGTGTGGGGCGAAATTTGAATAGTTGTGAAATGTAACAAGTGAATGAGGAACACTACCATCGATTTTGCTTATGGTTATACTACGTTATTCCAGTGACTTCGCTCGCTTCGGTCGTTTACCACAATAATGAGTATCCTATGTAATAATCTAGGTAGTAAACTATGTGTGTGTCAAATTGCAGCAAAAATCTGACGGAATATTTGTGTTCGCTTACCGTTTACCGGGCACACTTTTCATATAAAAGTCACACACATACACCGACACACTTATATATGAGGCGACCATCATAGTCCTCGGGAGCCGCAACGCATCTGTGATTGACTTCAGATAGAACCCATGATCTGTATGAAGTTAATTACAGATGACCATGAGCGGCAATGACCACTTACCATCAGGTGGACTGCATGCTCGTTTGCTACTTCAGTCAGATAAACAATACCGTCTTATGCACCAGGCGATGTGGTGAGCTCTTGCTCACACCTGAGTGGAACCTGATGGGGTAATGTGCTTAAAGAACTTCGGTTGCGTTCCGTTGGCGATTTCCAAAATTGTCACCACCGAAGGGTTTTAGTGGGTACAATCGCTCAATACCTCGCGACGCTCTGAAGTTTTTTTAAGGGTGTTTAACTGTTTATCTTTTGAATAACCTACGAAGCCTTATATAATATGAATACCCTTAAAACTGGAAAAAACCAATCAGTTAAAACTGATGTTAGGAGGTCAAAATAGGTGATAGCACCAAAATTAAAACTTTACCTAAATTTTGTCATGTACCTTTATGAAAGGTAGTAGGCGGACCTTTTTGTTTACACTCGTATTACACATTTTCTTTGTATAACACTGTACTTAGTACGAACTTATTAGTTTTCCTCAAATCAATCATTGTAGGTATACTTTTCGTCCATACATTTCAATGTATGCACATTTCACGTTTACGTTTTCGTAAACGCTATGTATCGTAAAAAGTTACGTAGTTTCGTATGTGAAACAAAATTGAAATCGTTTGAAGTGTAACAAGTGAATGCATACACGGGCCTTAAATGACCCAATAAAACGGCAATACAAGGTTAATCGTTCGTGAACCATTGATAAACGAATCGATTTAAGTTAGCGCCCCGCAGCGGTGACTCAGCGACCGAAAGTTTAAATTGCCGGAGGTATTTCAAGGAGTCGCAAACCTATCGTTTACTTTGGGGGAGACACTATATTTGTCAATGTAAAAACGTTACGCTGCTGAAACCCTCTATTTACAAAAAAGTACCTTTTTTTTGTTTTCGAGGGGGAGACCTTCACAAGGTACCCGACGCCGTGGGAGCGACGCAGGGTTATGTGGGATTTTTACCGCACTAAAACCCCCCCGGTGGCCGTCCTCGGCGCTGAAAAGGAGGATTCCGGGATCTCGAAATGACTTCAACCGGAATCCTCCGAGCGCGTTCCGCCATCAGGCTCCTCCCAGATGGGCGGCTGGGCCCACCGCTCCGTGTAGTCTTTACGACGGTATGCGACCAAACATACCGCCGTCCTTCCCGGGATTGCCTGACCGAACGGTTCGAGCTCCCACTCTAGCCGTCTGCAACCCTGGAAGCCCCTTTTAGTCACCTCTTACGACAGGCAGGGGATACCGTAGCCTTATTCCGATCCCAGAACTACAGGGATGCGACAGTACGTATAAAAAGTACTGTTGTATGGCGATAGAAGTCGTTATTTGTTTAAGTAACATTTAAATAACAAACCAGATTATATGTGAGCATTGCCGGCCAAGAACATCTTTAAGTAACTGCATAAAGAACACGGAGAATATCAGAAGTCAATATCAGTTGTGTTGTTACTTCCGAGGACTAAACCTTTACCCCATATGAAAGCGAACAGGCAACTACATCTTCTCACCAAAACACGAAAACTACTTCACGACAGACAGGTGTGCCGTACACATCCTTGGACGAACCATATTGGTTCTACCACAGTAACTACCGTAATTCTATGACAACATACGTAATTCTATAACAACTACAATTCTAGAACTTAACTTTATTGTATTCTTGGACCATTCTAAGCCCATCAATGATAAGTGTCAGTAATCCCTTATTCATTTAACTGATGAAGAAATGAAAAGTTGAATCCGGCTGATTCGAGTCGATGTTTACAGAGCTCTGTAGAACTAAAGCCTTTTACTTCGCTCCACAGTCACGACCTAACGACGACCGTGTCAATAGATGGGTATCGTTAAATACCGGTTTCGATGAAAAGTTTGTGTAGACGTGTTATTTGTAGAACTATATTAGATGAAAAGTTTGTGTAGACGTGTTATTTGTAAAACTACATTAAATAGAATTTTTAATTCTAGAATTATTGCCCTATTGGTGTAGGTCTTACGTGTGCTTATTTGTTTAAGCATTTTTACATTTCCTCATTTCCGCATTTTACGTTCACCCTGTTTTTCCTCTTTGCTTATGAAAACGGTAATTTATTTTAACTGCAATAGCTATCGTTAAAATAGATAGATTTTATAACAAGACAAAATGCTACACCAAAATATGGGCTATAAATATATAATTTTTTGTTATTAAATATGGTTTGATACAATTTCAAACACAAGATAAATATGAAAAAAATATAGATAATCATTTTTATTGTTTTAGTGTCATTATTTCGTCGCTTAAGTTCTAAGGGCCGGCGCACATATGACGGAGCGCAGCGCAGCGCAGCGCAGCGCGTGCCCGCGAAATTTTCTTAACGAATCACACACTAGCCGAAATTCGCGCTAATTACTGGGAGAATGCGCGCGGATGCGCGCGAATGCGCGCGGATGCGCGAGCATGCGCTTCCATGCTCCTCAGAAATAAATTGCTGTTATTTAATTTTAGATATTATTTCTAAAGGGACAATGACGATAATAGTTTGACAGCAAAAAATGCGCTGCGCTGCGCTCCGTCATATGAGTGCCGGCCCTAACACCGCGTAACTCAAAAAATGCCCATTTTTAGTTAATGAAATATTGGTATCTCAAAATAATATAGGAACATGTTACATTTTCATGAAAAATATTATTTTAATATGAGTATATTAATGTTTTAAACGCAATATATTATTTGGTAGTTGCAGAATTAAAAATAACTATTTGAGACAGTTTATTTGCTCTCCTAAAAAGTTGCTAATTTTGAGATCCGCGGTGTTAGAACTTAAGCGACGATTTGTATTACAAAGATGGATTGGCGTCGAAAAATTGTACTTTACTTAATTACTTTGTCTCATTTTGTTTCTTAACCTATTTGGATAATATTGTTCTGAATATGTAAAAGTGGAATGGATATTAGATCGTAAATAAAATAACATTAGTCAGGAAGATTTCAGAAGGTTCCTATATGGTATCAAATTGCGTAGCACATCGATTTGATACGATATAAGGACCTTCTGAATTGACGCTACTGTCAACCCTATCTTTAGATCAACACTACCCAATCGAAAAAGATTGGATGAAAATGAACTGTGACTACATCTGCATAAATAATGAAATATATGACACCATACAATGCCTGTGAACTGTTATGGCCAACCAGTGACCAAATGCAGCCTTAGAGGATAAACACGCTTTCTACACTCATAGCCCCACAGTAGGATTTTCTCCTGTGTCGTGGGTACCGTGGACACACACAAGACGAATACACCAACACCCAGACCCAGAACATGAATCTAAACTCATCATTCAGATACCTGTCTGGCCGGGAATCGAACCCGGGACCCATTGCGCGTCGGACCGGTATGGTAAACGCTCCGCCACGCGGGTCGTCGAAACAAAAATTAAATACCATCTGTTTATTTCCTTTTCCTATCCATCACGTGCAATATTTCACGTTGACTTACAAGCGATGTGTTGAACTGTATCCATTTACGGTTCAACACTACTCTCGTTTGGCAAACGGATTTACGTTTGGATGTGTAAGTAATACACACTGTTAGAGGCATTGACAAGCTAACCGAATGGTTTCTTTATTCATCAGATCCGATACTATACATGGATAGGAAAAGGAAATAAACAAAAATTAAATACCATCTGTTTATTTCCTTTTCCTATCCATCACGTGCAATATTTCACGTTGACTTACAAGCGATGTGTTGAACTGTATCCATTTACGGTTCAACACTACTCTCGTTTGGCAAACGGATTTACGTTTGGATGTGTAAGTAATACATACTGTCAGAGGGTTTGACAAGCTCACCGAATGGTTTCTTTATTGTCATCAGATCCGATGAAACTTTTTGTATTGTGTAACTTACAGGTTGTGCATTAGCAAAAAATATGTTTGCTTGTTGAATAAAGTGTAGGCTTCTGTTTCAGACGACTTTTCCATAACACTGATTTTATTGTTATTTTAAAAAATCAACACAATATTTAAATTATTTCAAATTAAATAAATTTGCAATTAAACAAATTACACAGTGAAAAAATAAACTGTTATTTTTTCATTAGACTGTGATTTCATTAATCTATACAAATATTATAACGAGATATATAGTTTGTAGCAGGTAATCTCTGGATATTCTGAAACGATTTTTAAAATCCCTTCACTAATAGAAAGTTACATTATTCTTGAGAAACGTAGGCAAAGACCACGTTAGTAAACATTTTAAAAAAAACCCGTGAAACCTCGGGGAACTGGTAGTATATCCTAATGTTAATGTAATTTTGTTGTACACATTCGAAAAAAAAATGAGAACTAAAAAACAAAAAAAATGTGGTGTCGTGAGAAACCAGGTAGGAACAAAGTTAGAAAAAAGATAGAGGGAAAAAGGGAAAGATACACTATTCGCTTATGTATACAACTTGTACTTCCCTTCTATACTTTTCTTACGGCTTTTTTCTTATGGTCTTTTTCTTACGGTTTTACTATCATTTTTTTATAGTTCAGTCGAACTGGTTTTTCGATCCAAAAATTAATTAGGAACACTCCGTCACTATATGAAAGTTCTCTAAACGGAGTGTCTGTGTGTCTCAAGCATAAGTCGACAGGTCTGGCAGGAAGCCACGTGGCTCGTTTATATATCATCGTGTTGTGACGCGTTGACGACGAAATAGCGAAAGAAATCCAGAATCGCAGCTGCAATTCGTAAAGCCATTCGCTTATTTGTTTTCGAAACAGATACTGCAGGAATTCCCGAATTTATGGAGTTGGAAGCGTTTTGGAGTTTTTCATTCATTTCAGAAATGTTTTTGAAAATCCACTGTTGTAAAGTTTCTAATGGATGCATGCGTAGAATACGCCTGCAACGTTTTTCTTCGTTTTTTTAGAGTTCTGTACCCAAAGGATAAAAAGTTAAAAACGGAACCCTATTACTAAAAGTGGGCATTCACGTCACGGTCGCACGGACTGTCGCATGAACTACGGTCGAATGCGACAAATTCGATCGTGAATGGCTTGGTCCTAAGGTCATGTCGCAGGTCCGTTGAAGTATTCAACTTGAACTGTCGTTGCGACAGTCCGTTCGACAGTCTGTGCGACCTGTGTAACGTGAATGCCCATCTTTAGTAATAGGGTTCCGTTTTTAAAGTACCGTACAGCAGTCTAAAGATGAGACTGCTGTCCGTCTGTCCGTCTGTCATTCATCAGGCTGTATTTTATGAATCGTGCTCACACCGTCTCACAGATTATGCCTTTCTATTGCCGCTTTACCAACATATACTAAAGACAGAATACAATAAATATTTAAGGGGTCTCTTATACAATAAACATGCTTGTTTGTTGTATTTAATTTATAAGTACGGAACCCGTCGAGTGCGAGTTTGACTCGCGCATAGCTGGTTTCATTTTTTTCGTATTTTTGTGTTGGAATTTTAATTGTATCCTTTCAAATAATATATGTTAGAGATAATTAATCAATTTACCATGGTATACTATCTCATTCATACTATAAGAATATTACCACGTCAGTTGTCAATGTCAGAGAATCAGTCAATAGCGCTTGTGATGGTTTTGTGAATAAATACGTACATTGATTTGGAATTAAACAAATATCGCTATGTTGGACGACAATGGCGACCATTCGATAACAATCCATTAGATTCTGCGACATGTAGATACTCAATTTAT
This sequence comes from Spicauda simplicius, assembly GCA_949699795.1. NCBI lineage: Eukaryota > Metazoa > Arthropoda > Insecta > Lepidoptera > Hesperiidae > Spicauda > Spicauda simplicius. The sequence continues at coordinate 16,694,353 of OX453062.1, forward strand.
ATGTAGTTATTACGTATGTACCTACATATAGGTATTACGATTCTATGTTATAATTTCAAAATAAGATTACTTATCTACTTTTCACTACATTTCTTTACGTTGTTAATTATGATCTACAAACTTCAGACATTTATTTAGTCACTTGCAAATTAATAATGAATTGTATCTAAAACACAAAAGTACTTACAGATTCTACTCAAGTATAAATGGAATAAAGAACTCGAATAAGACGATAATTTACTATTGAATAAAATAAAAGCACTCAAGCACTTAGAATCTACCTAATTGATTTAAGTATTTTAATATGTAACCAGTACTCACGATATGAGGTTTTTTAATTCATGTTGCGTTTACCGCATATATCCCAAGACTTTTTACTGCGTTGCTATGTTATTAAACGTTGCCTTAATATATTATTAAACGGTTCGTTTTGTCTGTCCAATGTAATAACTTACACAGTTTCCTAATATTGAAAAACAAAGTAGACAAGAGAAACAAACGAACAAGACAAACGCTTTCTACACTCATAGCCCCACACTAGGATTTTCTTCTGTTTCTTGGGTGTCATGGACACACACAAAACGAATACACAATTACCTAGACCCAGAACATGAATCTAAACTCATCATTCAGATACCTGTCTGGCCGGGAGTCGAACCCGGAATCCACTGCACGTCAGACCGGAATGGTAAGCGCTCCGCCACGCGGGTCGTCATAGAAAAAGAGAAGTCATAGAAAAAAAAAGTCATAGAATAATCATAATGGTGGCTAGTCATAAAAAATGAATAGTCATAATGAGTCGTTATAGAAGAAGAAAAGAGTAGAGAGTCGTAGAGAAACGATAGGTCACTCGATCTGTGATTGTCATTGGTTTCTCCCAGCCACCGCAGTTTCGCCATGACCACAGTCCACGTGACTGGGTCAAAATATCGACAAAAAGAATACAAGTATCGCATATCGTGAGTTGCACATCAAAATGTATCAATTTCGTAATAGAATTTGTCTCAAATTGTATATTATTAAAAGCTTTTATTTAACATACAATGATTGTAGGTAAGAATGTAAATATGTAAGTATGTGTGTTTAGGTCAAAAGCTTGTCGCGAGATTGTCCACATTAGATTTATTCAGGGCTCTTTGGTTTCCCGAACTATTCTCCCGACAAGCTTTTATATGATAGAATATTGTACGATGCTACAAAATGATGGGTTTGGATGCTACAAAATTTATTTTTTTATAAATAAAAGATTGTTTTAAAAATATTTTTTAATATTATTTAATTATAGGTATGATTGAATATAGTAAATGATCTTATGCAGTTGATACTCGGCCCTTGTATCTATTGCGTTTAATAAATAATTCAGTGGTTAGGTTAGGTTAGGTAGGTAATTAAAACTAAACAAAGCTTTAAAAGAAACTATAACATTTCTTATTACGTGAAAGATTGTAACTGAGCAAAACTATATTTTAATTGTAAACTAACTAACTAAACAAGCTTCTTGTTTAGTCGATTGTACGATATATATATTTATATTATTAGATACGATACTGAGTAAGCTTTTATTCTGCATGATAAAAACAAGATAGTAACTTTCAATAAGTAAATCGTTTTATATCTGCTTTATCTCCTAAGAAAAACAAAAAGGATTTATCATTCCTTTTATGATATTCAAATAGGTGATACACTGATCTTGTCACCGACAAAGTATTTTGTACTACTCGACCAAAACAATTAGGCGCACGACAGTTGAAACGTCATTAGAACTAAGGATTTCCCACACCGATACGAAGCATATTCTATTACCAAATACCAAAAGTATGTAGGTATACCATTATTAAAACGTACACCATAGTGGTGTATGTTCAATAGTCGAGTATTTATTAAAGGACTTTCATGTGTTTAAAATATTTGCAGACATGGAATATTTTCTTTCCTTCTTTATGTGTGTAAGAGACTGATGCCTGTTGCTGCACACATTCGATTTTCGACTTGGGAGACAGGGATACTGAGCCCAATACTCTTCTCTTGTTAAAAAAATTGAATGTGTGAGTCCTTTCTCCTCCACGAATAGTCTTTTTCCTACCCATTTTGAGCTTTATTGACGAATAATCAATTAATTTAATAATGCCTTTAAAAATTCGACAATCACCCATAAAACTAACATTATAACGAAATAACATTAAACACGTGGGGGCTAACGTAAACACCTAGACGATACACGACTGCACGTCACTAGGGGATGCGCGGGGTAAGAAGCGAGATGCGGGGTATTGAACCACTTTTGTTTTATGAGCCTAATTGTTGTGGTCAAGTAATATTTGTTTCTATTTTGTAGAATATTGAAGTATGAAACGAGAACGCGATCTGTTTGATGGTAAGCGGTCAATACAGTCTATGGACATCTGTAAGCAACTTTATATAAAACTAGGGCAGGGAAAGACACCTCAAGGCAGTCACTGATTTGTTAAAACCTTAAGAATAAGATGGTCGTAGGAAAATAAGCCGGCAACCACATCATTTCATTGAAATGCAACTGTTTCACGCTAGAAGTTCCTAGGTGTGGCGGTGGTAGCTCCGTGGTCGTAACGTACTTACTCTAACACCTATTACGAAGATTTATACAATCGTTTTATCAGTAGGTATTGTATTTTATTTTTATGGAGTAGTACTAGTTATTCACTGAGCGCGTTGCTATGTTCATGAATAACAACTTTGCTAAAGATCATCACATGATCAAATGAATAGTTTACGATTCTATAGAGGACATACAGACAAACATTCATTTTTATATATAAGATTAAGGGCTAAGTTAAACTTAAACTTCCAGAACAAGTATGTGTCTCTTACTATATCCTAAAGAAAGAAAACAGAATCTTTTACAAATCAAAACAAATCTTTTATAACTACCTCGGGAAACAATCCACTAAGCGTCCTACTCTAGCATTAGTCAAATGTATCTACTTACTAGTGATATAATAATTAATCAGATTTATGCTAATTTAATTACTTGCTGTGACATTAACAACGCAACACCATTAAGGATGTGGTATCGTTCAATTATGAGAAAGTTATTTTCGGCAATCGTCTTAAGTGACGAAGTTAGAAATAAGTTTGTTTTAGAACGAAATTGGAATATAATTAAGAAATAAAATATAAAGCCTATGTTACAAAGAGTCGATTCGAGTCGTCTACGAGTTTGTACATACTCTCGAAATACAGTAGCCTCTTTCTGACGCACGAAGATAAAAGACTTGGTGCTAGGTTCTAATGGGATTCATCAAATGTCTTTCAGTAATTTTCAAACATTATCAAGTCACTTCCAGACATTATCATAATATAAAATAAAACCAATTTGATTAGATAAAATACATATATACTGTAGGTATAAACGTTGGTATAATACTTCAATATTATGGAAATTCCAACCCAAAATATACACAATAAAAAACAAAAGTTAAGATTTACAATAAAAATAACAACCATTATCTAAAAAGTATAGTGAGGCTTCATTCAAATATCCTTTGGCAGACTTCCTGAAATTCGATTAACCTACAAATTTTGTTAGTTCAACCCACCAATTGACAAACGACCATTTACGAAAGACCACTACACCACTAGAGGTCGCTGGTGATAAATGACCGACCGTAATGTTAATAGAATTAACTGCACTACACTGATTAATTGATCTGTGGCCACGACATGGTTGGAATTTGCTAATGGATATTTAATATTGGCATTTTTTCTCGTTTAATTGCAATGAAATTTACGGAAAATGGAAATCAAGGGGTCTGAAATAAGAGGAGTTTGTATGTTTAAAAGAAGCTATGTTTTGAGTGCTTTGAAAAGTTGAATGAGGATTCCTGTACTTAAAAGATAACGAGCTCAACAGTACCTTTAACTCACTAAGTGTTCCAAGTCATTAATTCTAAAATAATTTTAATGGGACGTACTATTTTTTTTTTACTGAAGTATAAAAATTATAAAAATAATAATAAAAAAAAGAATATCAGAATAGAATATCAAATAAAAAAAATAGAATGTCAGTGGGTTGATGTTATACAGGCAGACGCTGCTGCCCATCTCCTAGGTTTTTGTGTTAGGTGCTTCATATGACATCGAGAGGAGGAGGCGGGAGGGCAAGAAGTGATGCTTTCAAAGACAAACCATACTCATATTTTATTTAAACTTTCTTACCATAGTCACATAGTATAGTTTAATCCTACTAATATAAAAGAAAATATGTGACCACAAACAGTGATCCATGGAAAATTTAACCTTTAAATCTGTTACCATTTATTATTAACCGAGTCCAAGATAAAGATATTAAATTCATACGGCCGGCCGTGTCCCGCAAGTTGGCTATGAAATAATCAAACGTAGGCGGCTCGGTTGTCGGCCATCAATAATGTATGAGGTAACGACAAAGTATGAAGACAAACACGGGGTTTGAGTTCATTTGCACGTACTGATAGAATTGCACGTTGCTCACATGCGATATTAAGGTGAGGTTCAATGCTAGGGAATAGCGATTGTGAGGACGGTAATATACCACCACAGGTGGTCAAATTTCAATTTTGGAGGGAATGGTTTAAACGAAAAATTATTCCTATTTTCAGTCTGGTTGCTATCTACTAAATTGTATACATAGCATAGAGAATCTTCGTATGTTTAAAAATCATTTTATTTACAACCTCCATTTACGATTAGTATGTTTGTAATAAAATTTAAGCTTTTATGTATTTTTTAAAGCAAACAGTAATATAGTAAGACGATAAATATTCGTCTACCTATAACCAACTCTTAATCTCTTGAAGGTGGAAGAACCAGTGTTGTTCGACCGGGGGAGTACCACCGCCACACCTATTTTTACCGTGAAGCATTTCTTGCGTTTCGATGGAAGGGTGTGGTTGCCGGCACACTTTCACATGAGGCGACCATCATAATCCTCGGGAGTAGCAACGCATCTGTGATTGACTTCAGATGGAACCTATGTTCTGTATGAAGTTAATTACAGACGTCCTTGGCCGACAGTGACCACTTACAATTAGGTTTTTTTTTTTTTTTTTTTTATACGTAAACCTAACGATAAGGCGGACGGGCTACCTGATGGAAAGTAGTCACCGTCGCCTATGGACACTTGCAACACCAGAGGAGTCGCCAATGCATCGCCGGCTTTGAAGGAGAGCTCTTTTCGCACCTTTTTTGAAGAGCCCCATGTCATAACGCCCCGAGAATACCTCAGAGATAGGTGGACTACATGTTCGTTTGCTACTTCAGTTAGATAAAAAATAACTATTAATCTTAATCTTGATTTGAACGTTCACCTTACCAACGTGAACGTTAAAATGGGTTGTACCCATGTGATTACCACCAGTAGGTAAACTGCAAACTCGTTCATTCACTTCACATGAGCATATACACCTATTTGAATATCAATTGTAGATTAAAAACCGTTATTTTCCAATAGTAACACGACAAATTTTATAATAATTTACTCCTCAAACCACCGACACGTAACAACACAAAAGCCGCAGAGCAAAACATATTTATATTGATTTTTCAATTTATCCTTTCCTACCCGCTACCGCCTATTTCATATCGCACCAATACAAAACTTGGTCTCGGAGCAGTCGCGACAGAACGTGCTATGCATCCCTTATCTCGGAAGGGGATTGAATGAGAGTATTGTTCGGGAAGAATGAAAAAAGTAGGCTCTAGACAATACCAGACGGATAGGACATAGGTTTACTATGTTTTATCATGCATATTAGAATTCTTCATATCTCTATATATTAATACATGGAGCAAAAACTTGTGATTCGTTTCGAAGATACTTGGCGCCGGCGGAGGAGTATGAAATGACCGACGGTTATAGTTGATGTAGAGAAGGATTTCGCAATGTTAATGTTTTTTCTTAATTGATGCATAAAACATACATAAAATCAACAAAAAACACATCACACACACTACCGTGCATTTAACACAAACATTACTATTCTTTCACGCAAAAACTACTTATTATATTTTGCTGAAATTTGGCATACAGAATTTATGACCCGGATTAACATACAGGATAGTCTTAACCTTAAAGAGCAGTAATAGCCTAATGGTTGAAACTTTTCCTCTCGATAGAGAGGGAGATCGATTTTTTTTAAGTATGTGCGTATGAGATATTCATTATCACTGCTTTTCGGTGAAGGAAAACATCGTGTGGTAGCCTACACACCCGAGAGTTCTATAAAATAAAAAATGTCGAAGGTGTGCGAAGTCCACCAATTCGGACTTGGCCAGCGCGGTGGACTATGGCCTAAAACTCTCTCATTCCGAGAGAAGACCCGTGCCCAGCAATGTGTCAATAATGGGTTGACCAGAATAGTTTTAACCGTGTGAAATATCACCCAAGCGGGTGAACGCACAGAACAGACAACATACAGTGTAGTATGCGTTACGAGTATATGTTGGTAATAGGTTTCTTATAATTCTGTTAAAAAAATTAAATATGTCAATCAGTATTAAATATTTTTATCGCTTAGACGAGCTTTCGAGCCCTTCCTAATTAATAAGTAAGACAAGGCAATACTAGCTAAATCGTATTGTTAAACGTGTTACATGTGTTTGTATTGTCACATGTTTTTGGGACATTGATTGAAAATCTTTTAGCGTCAGGTTTTCTTACCATGTTTTCCTTTTTCGTTTAATGAGATTATTGCTAGGTTGTGAAGGCCTTACATAGTAGATATCATCAAAGATCTAAAAAGTGGGCCTAAGGTTTAAATTAAATTTGAATACAGACTTAAATTTTATGCAGTCATAAATATTATTACTCACTCCGAATTCAAAGTTCATACAATTGTAATACTTTTTAATTTAACTCACGAAAATTTTAAAATTGAAATGTGCAAGCCAGTGAATACTTTCCCTAAAGAAATTTACGTAAAAAATAACGAACACGGAAGAAGGAAAAACACAATGCCTTTCAAACCGAAGAACAGTTGTCTCTTCAGTCAAATTGAATAAGTTTCTGCAGTGCACTGTTATTGGGCATTCCATCGAGGATTCCAACAGGATGGAGATTTAAATCTAATATGTCGGAGACGTGTTGTTCGGGGATTTTATTAAAGCAATTTCTGAATAACTTAAGCGGTATGAAAGTTAAGTCTGCTCAGGATTTGATGGGCTTTGTAAATGTGTGCTTTGTGTTACTTTATGTTTGACGATTAGTCGATTTATTTTTTATTACAATACTAGCTGACCCGGCGAACTTCGTTCCGCCTAAAAGTAAAAAATCTAAAATTATCAGTATTCCTCTATTATGCATATATGATACACAAAAACCTTCCTCTTGAATCACTCTATCTATAAAAAACTGTATTAAAATCCGTAGTGTAGTTTTAAAGATCTAAGCATACATAGGGGCAGACAGCGCAAAGCGACTTTGTCTTATACTATGTAGTGATTAAAATATTTCTCTACAAATAAGCATGGATTATAGATATTTATGGTAACTAAAACAAGTTGGCCGTAGACGACGACAACTTCATTTCATTAGGAAGCCCGTCTGGCTTATCGAACAATATATAACAAGCTATGCTATATTTCTCCTTACATACTATTTGTTATATAAGAATTAGACAATTAATTGGCATTACGTTATAAACCTATACACTTATATAAGAAAACTTTCACACTAGCGTTTCTCCGGCGTAGTCAATCGATGGACGTAGGCGCAGCGCATTCTGCAGTCATTATTGTGGTATTGGCTTTAATTTTATAAAGAAAAACTGTATACATTAGTACAGTTACAGTAACAGCAGCATAATTTTACATAAACAGGTGTGGTGGTAGTGCTTTCCGTAGTCGAACCACAATAGAGATTCTAGCTTCGGTTATTAACATTTATATTATTAAACAATCAAGCGAGTAAAGGAACATGTAGATATTATCCCTGTAGTTCCGGGATCAGAATCGGGCTACGGTATCCCCTGCCCGTAAGGACACCGGCAGCGGTCCGTTGGAGATCCCGGTGTCCTTCACACAGAGCCGAGAATGGCCACCGAGGGGGGTTTTAGTGAGGTAAAAATCCCACATAACTCGGCGTTGCTCCCACGGCGTCGGGTACCTTTCGAAGATTTTCCCCTCGATATCAAAAAAAAGGAACATGTAGATGTAGGTTAAACATGACATTGCCCAACTATACAGCAATTTGTCGCTGCGTTTACGTCGAATACCTTCGTTAAAAAACGCTAATGTGAAAGAGCACTAAGCTAACGACATAAGCAAACCTATGCGTGTCAAATCAAACAGCGCTAATCAAAGGCACAAGACGCTCATTACGGATATCACAAAGAGCGTAATGGATGTGAGTGACGCTATGACGTAAGTAACAAGAATAACTGCTTTCACACGTACGAGCATTATGTGACATACCTACATGTATTAAACATACGTAACAACCCCCGAGGAGGAGATTACTATACCGGTCTGACAAGCAATGGATTCCGGGTTCGATCCACGGCTAGCCATTTCTGAATGGTGAATTTAGATTTTTGTCATGAGTCAGGGTGTTTGTGTTTTTGTCTTAATGTGTGTCCATGGCAATCATGAAAAAGGAGAAAATCTTTTGGGATGTTTTATGAAGAATCCTTGTCATATTTTATATATTATAATGCGTAAAGAAATTGTTAATAAATTTGAAATCTTGTACTATAAGTTATCACAACTAATGCAGTTTTGATGAAAATAATCATCAATACACACGCACACGTTACCTACACTCATAGCCCCACACTAGGATTTTCTCCTGTGTCGTGGGTACCATGGACACACACAAGACGGACACACAAACACCCAGACCCAGAGATTCTAAACTCATCATTCAGATACATGTCTAGCCGGGAACCGAACCCAGGACCAATTGCGCGTCAGACCGGTATAGTAACCGCTCTCCCCCGCGAAACCACCTACAGAAATTTTAATATCTAAACAAGAATTAGGTTCTTATTATTAGTCGCATCCAAGCTCTAAACATATTTCTAAATTTATCGTTTGGATATTTGTCTGTTTGATGACTAAATATGATTACCTACTTCCAATCATTAATCGTCCTAGATACGAAAGCAACAGTAATTTACACAAAATAACATGTTTTAATGAAACTAAATTGTAAATTTAAAAAGTTATTAAAGTCATTAAGTCTTTAAAATAACAAAAAATGTGTGATCTTTATCAATTCAAGTAATAACTGAACTAAGGTACTAGAGACTCATTACGGACACCATAAAAGAGACACATAATGAATGCGAAGTGCGTACCGCTGTAACATCGAACATAACGCGTGTAGCGACGCCCGGGGAATAACTCAGCTCGTAACTCATTATGGTGTGGACGGGTTATTTGACGAAAAGGATTGTAAGTCATTATGGTGGTGTGAGTTACGTGACAAAATAATAGTAACTCATTATGGTGTAGTTTGGGTTATTAACAAAAAAGATAGTAACATATTATGGCAGTGTAATGAGTTATTTGCCAATAAAACACCTACAGACATTTTAAGTTAAATAAAACCTTTTAATAATAAATTAAGAAGGATAGTAACTCATTAAAGTGGTATGGAGAGATTATTCATTGCAAAAATTCGTTAAATTGAATTATAAACCCAATTAAAACTACAATTACACAATAGAACCATGATTAAAAATATGTGATCATTACCAATGCCACTTAACTGAACTAAGGTACTAGAGACTCATTACGGACACCATAAAAGAGACACATAATGAATGCGAAGTGCGTACCGCTGTAACACCGAACATAACGCGTGTAGCGACGCCCGGGGAATAACTCAGCTCGTAACTCATTATGGTGTGGACGGGTTATTTGACGAAAAGGATAGTAAGTCATTATGGTTGTGTGGACGGATTATTTGACGAAAAGATAGTAAGTTATTATGACGGTGTGGAGGGGTTATTCGATAGAAAGTGTAGTAACTTTACCACATGGTAGAACCGGCGAAGTTCGAATGGAGAGGTACCACTGAAACACATTCTAGCGTGAAAAGTACTTGCGTTTCTTTAGGTTTAATCTTTTATTATTTTATGGTGTTCTTTGGAAAAAAAATTTCTTTCTTTCTTTCAGTGTAAAAGTGTGGTTGCCGGCTTAATTTTTCATGAGGCGAACATCTTAGTACTCAGGATTAGTAATGCATCTGTGATTGACTATAGATAGAACCCCTGTTCTGTATGAAGTGGGTTTCAGATGTTCATGGGCGACAGTATCTACATTCCATCAGTTGGACTGAATGTTCGTTTGCTACTACAATGGGATCATAAAATTGATATGGGGGTGAGAACGGGTCATTTGTCTATAAGGATATCTATTTATCCATCAGCCTTTTGAGGTCTACTGCTGGACATAGGTCTCCCCTAATTAATGTTTATCCTAAGAGACACCACGTCTGGTATATTGATGACCAAGCTCATCTTTGTGCGGTTCCTTAGTTGCTTCCTACTTTATTCATGGGAAGACTAAAGTATCAGGGCAGAAAGTACAGAGTAATATACACACACAATAAACTAAACAGTATTGACAAAGCTTAAAATAAATACGTACATTTTTAATATAGTTCTAATTTTAAGCCAGGCAGTCAGGCACATATTTGATTATATTTAAAATAAACTCTCGCATCCGTACCGTTCCGACAGCTGTCTCTACATCCGCGCAAAATTATGGAGCTCAAATTTGTCACGAAATTCAAATAATATTCTCTTTGGCTTCAAATATATATCATTTGACAAAATATCCTTTTAAGGTTTATTTTTCTATGAAACTTTACTTTTATTTCGGGTTTTGTCTTTCTAATATTAAATATTGAAGGTATATAATTGCTATATTTTGAAGTGTTAGTTACTTCGATAAACGAGCTTCTAATCCACATTGTAGTAAGTAAACGCCCATGACTATTTATAGAAGCAACCTCAAATAAAATGTGTCCGTTCTTATAAAGCCAAAAAACTTCCAAATCGTCTCAACATTCAACGTTTGTACAAAATAAAATAAACTGATACTTGCAGCGCCTGTTCTGTTTCTTGGTCCTAGAGTTAATCTTGAATGTTTCGTGTATATACTCTTTAAACAAAAAGTCAGAAGCTCAGGCAGTCATCTTTTTAACCACCAATATTCTAAATCCATAACCATCTAACCTAAGGCGATCCCAGGAAGGACGGCTGCATGTGTGGTCGCATGCCGTCGTAAAGACTAGATGGAGCGGTGGGCCCAGTCGGCTATCTGGGAGGAGCCCGATGACGCAACGAGCTTACAGAACTCTGGTTGCGTTCCTTTGGAGTTCCCGGAGTCCTCTTTGTAGCGCCGAGGACGGCCACCACACCAAAACCCACATAACCCTGCGTCGCTCCTGCCAAGCTCCCGCTCCAGCCAAACTATATAAATACATTTACACTTCTTTTCTGAGATAAGGTATTAGTGTATTTGTGTACATGTCGCCATCGATATAGACAAAATCATAGAATTGGGCTATAAGTATAGAAAGCGTTATTTATATTACAGTTTCCTTACTAAAGCAAGAAAAACGTTATTACAACCGAACAGTGCTATTCGAGCAATGTTTTATTCATAGCAAATAGCAATTACTATAACATGGCTTTGAGAACATTGTGTAAAAGCGGTTCCCAAAGCTGGTCATAACAATGTTCTGAAAAATTATTTCCCGACGTTACGATCTGCGGTTCCCTTTGACCTAATATGAGGGTTTTATGTTTTATTCCGTGTTCCTTGTCCAATAACGTTAGTGTTATTGAAAGATCGAAGGATTGAATTGTTGATATTGGAGAAATGTATTTTTAACATCGGTAACATTAAATTCAATTGTAATTTCAAATTTGTTCTAAACTAGATTAGGCTTTCCATATATTAAGTATTTGAACGAAAATAAGTAGTGTGGTATTATTTTATTAAAGGTTTTAATTCTAAAGGATACCTTTTTATTTGAGTTTTTAAATTTAGCAACTTTTTTTGAGATAAGATAACTGAATAATATCATTTTATAAAGTGCTTCATACGTAACCATAAAACAGCAATTTTCTTGTTGTTAAGTCAATTATCCTACAGTCAGTAGTTTAGTTGAAAACCAGTAAAATATGGTCGCCTCATAACAAAGTGTGTCGGCAACCACACCCTTCCACGTATCGTGTTGTTTGAAAATAATATTTGGATGGATAACCATTTGGTTATACACTTTTGTTACAAATGAATTTTGTAATAAAAGGAAAAGAAAATTTGAAGGTGAAATTTACTTACAAAATTTTACTCTGGCTTCAGCAAGTAACGAATGAAGCTGTTTTTATTACGGTTACTCTTTCTATACTTATAGCCCCACACTAGGATTTTCTCCTGTGTCGTGGGTACCATGGACACACACAAGACGAATACACAAATACTCAAACCCAGAAAATGAATTAAAACTCGTCGTTCAGATACCTGTCTGGCCGAGAATCGAACCCGGGACCCATTGGGCGTCAGACTGATATGGTAACCGCTCCGCCACGCGGGTCGTTATTGTTGTATCTATATATATAAAAGCGAAAGGTCACTTACTCACTCATCACGAAATCTTAGAAACTACAGGTGCTAGGAGTTTAAAATTTTGCATGCGGGTTCTTTTAAGAACGTCAGTGCTCACTAAGAAGGGATTTTATGAAATTCAACCCCTAGGGGGGTGAAATGGGAAAGACTTTGTGATACATTGATTTGAACGCGCGCGGAACCGCGGGTACAGCTAGTGGTTTCATATAAGGTTGATATATATTCTTAATTATATCGAAAAGACATACGGCAATAAAAAACAGATCTTTAAGAAATATGAATGAGTGAATAATTTTTTTTTTACGAATTGGATTAATCGGAAAATATATTCAATATATTTTATAATAAAGGTTATTCCTATAATTTCGCCCACTGCGATCACGTCTACCACGTTATTGAGGATCATGTTAATTTAGGTCTTAAACTATGTGTCATCTGTTATCGGGGAGTAAAATACGGCTACGGTATCCCCTGCCTGTCGTAAGAGGCGACTAAAAGGGGGCTCCTGGGTTTGCGAGCGGCTCGAGAGGGAGCTCGAACCTCCCAGCCAGGTACCTCGAGAAGGACGGCGGCATATGTGGCTGCATGTCGTCATATACACCAGAAGGTGTATGGGGACAGCTACACGTCCCCCAAGAGACAAGCCTGTGAGGGATGCTGCGCTAGGGGGCACCGGTGCGTTCCATTGGACATCCCGGGGTCCCCTGCAAGCGCTGAGGATGGCCACCGAGGAGGTTTTAGTGGGTAAAAATCCCACTCCCGAGGTTCCGGCTCACCTTTTGAAGGTTTTCACCCTGTCAAAAGAAAAAAAGGTCATGAACTATGCGTGTGCTATAATTCAGCAAAAAAATTTTTTTCCTAACAAGCTTTCGCATTTATAATATTAATTAAAGATAAAATTTTCAAGAATATATCTATGTATGTATGAGATTTATATTCATTACTTTTTTACTGTTTTGCTTGCATCCATTTAAGCATGCAATGTGCACTCACCCTTACGTATCCTGTAGTGCTCATCAAAGAATCACCACCGTGTACAGCGAATTCGTGTCTCCGCATAATTAACATGTGGTATGAGTGTGATTTTTTCCTCGAAAGTACTTGGGCATATCAATTTTATATGCAGACACCTGGAGTGTTTCACCTCCTTTTTCGGCGAGACTCGCGTCTTTATGAGGCTCAGCCGTGTTTTGTTTCTCATTTTTGAGAGCCGTGTTTTAGTACAAGGTAAGGACAAAGAAAAGGAACAAAAAGAAAATCCGACACCTTACATGCTTGTCTACCGCGTTTTTGGTATTATTAGGATGAACGGTAGGTACTCCTTTTTGTAACGAAAGCTAAAAAATATGCATTGGTTTTTAAGTTACTGTTCTTAATGGAATGGGCATGTACGAGCGTTCATTTACTGAGAACTAAGTAGGAATGCTTCGTACCAGTATGTTTTTCAGTCTGCCTGTCCTGTTCTTTCAGACTAGAACAGAGCAGCGCTTAAAAATGCTATTATGTGAAGTGGTAGTACCTTCGGAATAGACGGAAGCGGATTTCACGGAAGCTTATACTACCTTCAAAAATTCTATAGTGAATTAAGTTCACCTCTGTAATACTCATTATAAGAAATGAGTAATTTATAAACGTCATTTTTTTATCTGACTGAAGTAGCAAACGAGCAAGAAGTTCACCTGATGGTAAGTGGTCACTGCCGCCCATGGACATCTGTAATCAACTACATACAGAATAAATGTTCCACCTGAAGTCAATCACAGATGCGTTGCTACTCCTGAGGACTAAGATGGTCGCCTCACATAAAAGTGTGCCGGCAACCACACCCTTCCATCGAAACGCAATACTACACGCTACAAATTGGTGTGGCGGTGGTACTTCCCGGTCGAACTACACTGGTCCTACCACCTTTTAATGCATGTTTGGTTGTTACTTCCGTATTATTAAAAAAAAAACAAGGGTGAAAAACAAAATCGAAGAAATAGGTAACAGTGTTGTCAAAACGTAAACCAAAATCTCTAAAACTATTTTACGACATCATTCTACATTTTTTCTTACTCCTAGATTCAAGCAACGTAGGCATGAGTTTTATCAACGAAAATCAAACAGTCCCGAATCAGAAAACTAATTGGTTGGAAATCCTAATCGACTAGAAGAACACCCAGAAGACTAAATAGATATACGAATCTTAAACGACACTACAAGAAATAACTCAAACGGAGCTCAGAGTAAGTGGCTATAAAAGTGATAAAATATCTATTTAGCTTTTCTGTGCGTTTTTGTTGGTTGGAACGCTTCTCCGGGACGTTGGTACCGGGTAATTACAGTTTATGTTAACTGAGATGGATGTACTATGGAGTTATGTCAAGGTTTTTACGTCTTGATGTGAAAAGAATATTTTAGTTAAAATAGTTACAAGTTTACTGTAAAAAAATATAGATCATGGTCATTTAACAATGAGCGCATTGTTAACATTGGTTCATCAGTTTTGAAGTCAAAAACCATAGGAAACATAGGTATCATTAAAATACACCTATTTATAATAAATCCATGATTTATGTTTTTCTTAAAAAAATGTTTTTTTTTTCTAAATTTATAATTGCACAATAATATCCACGATTTTGGTATATTGATCGAAATTACTTAATACTAAGACAAATTTAACTTTAGACAGTAAATAAGCACAAATATCGCATCTTCAGGGAATTCGCCTATGCAACCTAAACTAAAAAACATTTGAAACCTTTTTGAAACTCCCAAATAATGTAGTTACAAATTCAAAGTTTCTTTAACCATAAAATTCATGTTATGCGAAATTGAATTCACATATCACAATGTTCAGCTACGTGGATACAACTTTGCGATGAGAAATTATTGTGCAAATTTTATTAATCACACATAGTTTGGTGTTTCACAGCTCCTCTGTTATTTTCA
Organism: Spicauda simplicius; assembly: GCA_949699795.1. Classification (NCBI taxonomy): domain Eukaryota; kingdom Metazoa; phylum Arthropoda; class Insecta; order Lepidoptera; family Hesperiidae; genus Spicauda; species Spicauda simplicius. The sequence goes on from OX453062.1 coordinate 16,709,884, forward strand.
TTCAGTAATTCAGTAGCATATTGTTTAGAGATTCAGTGAACGCCGTAATGAATAATTAGTTGTAACTTAGAAAAAATGTGTGCGTGTACTAGCGTACACTCGTAAGAAGTGAAACTTTTTTATGACGTTATTTTTCAAAAAATAATTTACTATATGCAACTTTACAGAAATTGGTTAAATAAAGTTAAATTACTTATAGTTTAATAAAAGGCTTTTATTAAACTTTATCTAATAATCTAATCTATAATAATCTATCTAATATCACGCGTGGTAGGGATAAGAAAAAGATGGCGCGTAACGGAAAAAAAAGATGGCGCGTAACGAAAAAAAAAGATGGCGCGTAACAGAAAAAAGATGGCGCGTAACGAAAAAAAAGATGGCGCGTAACAGAAAAAGATGGCGCGTAACGAAAAAATGTTACACTAAATTTTTTTCCAACCCCGATAAAGAAGTTTCACTTCAATAAAAATACTTTTTTACTTTGACATTGTTGAATATTCTAAGGATCTTTCCTTAGAATATTCAACAACGGAAAAAGTGAAAATCAAAATGTAAACATCAAACATTTAGGCAATACTCAGTCTTACAAACTTAACGAGTTTTCAATTATGATTATTGAGGAAACTGCTGCTATTAAGCAGTTGGTACTTGTTCGTAAACGTCCAATGAGATGAAATTTCTTTATTTTGGATAGAGGCATTGATAAATTGTCAGTTACAATATTTTATTTTGCGCTAACACTGGATCGGAATCTAAAATAAGTGAGGGTATCCTTTCTAAGAGAAAATAAAAAGTAGTACCTACAAAAGCCAGGTGGTAGGACAAGTGTAATTCGACCGGGGAGGTACCGCTTCCACACCTATTTCTAGCGTGAAGCATTGTGACCATCTCAATCCCCGGGAATAGCAACGCATCTGTGATTAACTCCAGAAATAATCTATGTTCTGTACGAAATTACTTCAATCGGATAAAAAAATGCTTTATACCATTCAATCGTAGGTTTTATTTTATCTGATTGAAATAGCAAACGAGGAGCTGATGGTAACTGATCACTGCCGCCCATGGACATCTGGAAGCAACTTCAATTAGAACATGGGTTCTGATGTCAATCACAGATGCGTTGCTACTCCGGAGGACTATGATGGTCGCCTCATGTGAAACCCTGCCGGCAACCACACCCCTCTATCGAAACGCAAGATCACTTCACGCTAGAAATAGGTGTGGCGGCGGTACTTCCCCGGTCGACCTACACTGGTTCTACCACCTGTAAAAGGTACAGGTATTATATGTTTGTATAAATATTCTGTGTTAGTATAATATATGTACATGATTTAAATTCACATTTACATGAACAACATATACAAGAAATAGTCTTTAACGTGCAGCAAAGGTGTTATGAATTCCGTCGGAACGTAGTGTTCAAATTTCTCACGCCCTCGCAAATCCGTTTCGCGAGAAGAAATTGTGCAGTATAAATCATCTTGTTACAACTGTGAGACACCGTTTATCAAGTTGAGTCCTTTAATAACTTTTCCTGGATTGTATTTTTGTTCTCGCATAAGTACCTACAGTGCCTTATTGAGGCACAGGTGCTTATTGCAATGCGTGTTTGATTTTAGCAAAAATGTTGTAATTTTTATAAAACTGAAGTATGACAATCGTACAGTGCAGGTAGGTGGTAATTGCCAACCCATGAACTTCTGTAGATTCAAAGCCAGTAATGTCAATCATATGTATGTTGCCACACATTTAGAGATTTAAGATGGTTACCACATTAGCCACATTCAAAACACACAACTGTTTATTAGGTGGAAATTTCATTCGTGGTGCATGCTGTTTCAAAAAATCGACAAGATACACGATACGATTAATTGTATATATTATTTTAGAATCCATCCATTATTATTTTGAAGTCAATTGCGGGTTATAAGTTTTACCTAATGGGACTGTTTTACCTTTTAGTGAACGTGGTCAGTATTAATGACACAAGAAAACATCTACTGCTCATCTCCTGTATTTTGTTCATTGGTCGACTTCTACATCCAAAAGAGAGGGAGTAATGCTATTCAAGACCGACACCACACGACCCATATTTTAGAATACTCAAAGGAAATTACATTCCTGTCCCAAAATTTTATGAACAGATCTAAAAATTACAATGCACGCGAGTCAACAGGGGCCCTGGAAATTCAATTTGAATGTACTCCTGAGAGTATGTATTTTTTATGAAATGTTTCCCTGACGTACATACGAACATTGTTATTGCGAACTTTTATAGCTTAGTGCTGAAAAAATCTTCTATATGAGAAAATGGAATGGGGTTCAAAAATCAGTTTGTAGTAAAGAAATCGGCTTATTAACTGGAATTTATTGCAACACATTTGTAATTTCGGAAATTCTACTATTTAATTTCAACATTTTTAGGTCCCCTATAACTCATACTTTGTAAACGCCTTTTCTTTAATCCATTCATATATATATCGTCAACTATTATTGTCCCACTGCTGGGCATGTGCCTGGAGAGAGTTTTAGGCCATAGTCCACCGCGCTGCCCAAGTGCGAATTGGTGGACAATTTTCATATATAACGAAGAGAGTGCGAAGTGTGACGTCAGGATGGTCGAGGAGTCTTCATTATTTTCCTTTCTTGAAGATTTCAAGTAAAACACAGGAGTAAACTTCTTCGATTTATTCACAATTGAGGAGGTCCGATCACTTCGACGGTTAAACAAGAATCTTTTTCTACCGGCGTTCGCTCGCCTCTTTATAACAGTGTTTGGTGGTGTGACAATAACAAATTTATGGAGGGTAAACTAACAAACAATTTTCGATCTTTAAACTAACTAAAATAATTATTATCGGCTACGTGTTTTTCATAAATACGCGGTGTCGCGCCGACATATACAATTTTCTACAGTTTAATCTTTTAAAGCATAGCTATTTTACGTATAATTAAGCCACAAATAGCTACATATTAAGCTACGTATAATTATTTACACTGATTTAGTTGATTTGATGGCTTTTTTCGAGTTAATTCCTCCAAGTTGCGGTAGTTTCCTAAACATCAACAAATAAATCACTTACGTTGCTTCATATTATTATATTTTTATCTTGTACATCTATTTCTGCTTGGGGAGAGGAAAAGTATTTGTATGCGACCGACACGAAAATGACAAATGGACCCTTAACAAAACGCATTGAATACATTGGAAACTTTAACTTTGTTATGTTTACAGCTGTCAACGTTTCTTGAATACATTTTATAGGGACATAAAAACCGAGTCTCGATTTTCTTCGAGATAGTTTAGGACTTAATAAGTAGACTTATATCACATTGAATGTTACGAGTATATTTCATCACACATTGTTATCTATTAGACGTGTACACGCCTATAACAGTCTCTATTGATTGGTACGTAGACTTATTTATAAAAACCACTATTGTACAGACAAATAGCAATTATTACTAAGTATTACGAAATGTGATGATTGAATTACAAGTTGATGAAAAAAAGGGTTTCTGTAAAAGGGTGTAGTTGGTTCACTGTATGACGCGACTGTTTTAGTTCTCGGGAGTAGCAATGTTTCTGGGATTGGTTGCAGGTAAAACAAAGTTTTATGTATATGGAGTAAAATACAGGCGTGTTTTACTCCATGGGCAGCAGTAACTACTTACTATCAGAGGGAATGCATGCTAGTATGCGACTGCATTGCCACAAAAATGCTGCTAACATCTTGACAATTTCACATTAGTCACATTCGTAGACAAGGCCTACTAACTAGCTAAGCATTAATGACAGCTAACAACCAGCCAACAGAAAAAAAATCCTATTGTCTACTATCAAGTACCTTAATAAACGAGGAACTTGTACATTTGCTGTATATTTCATTGTTTACCTATAGTTTAACTAAGATCAGGAACAAAATATATAGATGTTGAAGCAAGTCGTAATTATTAAAATTATATGAACTTAAGTCGGTAATTAACTTTGACTAATCGAAGTCAAAGTTAATTACCGAATCGTTTAAATATATCTGGCTATTTGTTTCAAATTTATACCTTCATGCAACTGCAATTGAGGAGCGTGGCGTAAAGATTGTCTACCTTTACCCTTGTAAAGAGGCTTGTACAGGTATTTCAGACGGAAAATTGGTGAATTATTTAAGAGTACCATTAACACGTAACCGACAGTCAATTGTTCGAAATTGCAATTTTCCGGATCGAATTGAAACACGCAAATTTTATCGAGTGCGCCGGTCATTTATCTCAATTCTGGAACAGACAAAGCAGTCCACAGCTGAATGTGTGTCGAGAACGTCGATCTGTTGCTTAGGGAAGATTGATGATGTTAAACACATACTTTATAGATAGATCGGACAGCTAGTCTGGGGGCTTGGCTGCGAAGTTCAGTAATATCCTCATTGGCAGTTTGATGACCGATAGTAACAAAACTGTATGGTGTTTTAATATACACTACGTTAGGCCGAGGTCCTCTATTGTTATTTCTTTATATATTATACAATCTTGGTGAGTGTGCTTTTCTCAACTATACATATAAACCGAAGTTCACAAACCAATACGAAATACTTTGCGATAACAATACAAACACTAGTTATAATCATAGAAATTATATACAAAAAATTGGATCATTAACTTAAAATTATCATGGAACAACATTTTAATATTCAATGTTTACTATACTACCCAAAATTTAAATATTACTTAATTTAGGCAAAATGCTACACCTAAGCTTGTAGAATCTCAGAAATTCTCAAGAGAACATATAGCATTCACACACAAGGGACTACACTCTATATTACTTCCTAAATAGCTTGCATAAACCATAATATACCAAATTCGCTAAAGTTAGTGCTTTAATATAATCGCTTTTACATATTAAATAAATTTAGAGGTTAAAGCAAAGTTAAATGAAACTATGTATTTCATTAATCCTCAAATAAATTTACCTATTCAAAATACTTGTGTAATAAATTTACCCAATTATGTTCAAGCAGGCGTGATAAATTTATTTCAGGTATCTGTTACCTAGGAATAAAGCTCTGTATTAAATCGTTGAAAGGTACAAACCTAAGCTTTTTAGAATTTAATATACCATGACCCTAAGTATCTTGGTTATTTATCGCAGTGTTCTTCTGCCTATTAAGTGATCAAAAATTATTCTGCTCCTAAAATAAATTCAGAGTTTCAGAAACGCTACGTTTGATAATCAAACTTGAAGGCACGAATGAACAACAGCACTTCTGATATTTCAAAGTCGGAACTACACTTCTGTAATCAGAGATATGATTGGACTTTTACCTTAAAGGTGGAAGAACCAGTGTAGTTCGACCGAGGAAGTACCACCGCCACACCTATTTCTATTTCTAGCGTAAAGCATTTTTGCGTTTCAGTGGAAGGGTGTGGTTGCCGGCATAGTTTTATATGAGCAACGCATCTGTGATAGACTTTAGATAGAACCTATGTATATGAAGTTGTTTACAGACGTCCACGGGCGACAGTAACCACTTACAGTAATCCTTACTAAGGAGGACTGCATGCTCGTTTGCTACTTCGATTAGATAAAAAAAAAAACAAAGTTTTACGATCACAGTTTAAAATTGACAACCTGCAAAGCGGAGTGGTCACCGTACCGATCTGCCACGCAGTGTTTAAGGTTCCTTTGGTATTATTTTTGTTAAAAAGGCATTTCAAGCAAAAAAACCGTTTTCAAAAGTATTTTTTGAATTTCAGTATCGTACAACATGAACGCAAAATATTTAAATGGTTTAGGGAATGTCTCTTCATATCTCGTTCACATACGAAACAAGATTTCAGAACAGGACGTTTAGCTCTTTCGTTATTAGGAGATAACCGGTCGAGACGGACCAAATGGAAAACGGATATGAAACAAGGGACATCGTTGTCGGATCCGCGATGTACTTACAGACTGCTATTGAATATCTTGTAAGTACCTATAGTTTGAAGGGCGACTATTTCTGTTATAAGTTACAATTCTTTAAGCTTTAGCTGTAAAATAAGTAAGTAAACTAAATCAAAGCAGCAGACTTCTATGGGCACTTAGTAATTCCATAAATTCATTAAATGCTTCGTAAACATTTCTATCGCACAAAAACATTTTCAGTATAGACATCCGGACGTGAACAGCAATTTAAATTTATTATATTTACGCCACTCCATTTACACCGGCGATAGCAAAGCGCTACCTTTCTCCACATAAATCCCATAACAAAGCAGAAAAAAACACAAACGTGGTCAGCCAACAAAGCGAAATGAAGCGGCTGCGATCGCCGGGAAAATACCAAAAACATATTTCATTGCGTCACGTACGAACGTAATATTGCCGACAATCATAAAATGAAACATCATAAGGGGAATAAAAACTGAAAGGCCGTAACGACCCAGGCCGGGGCCCCAACAAATCGGTGGTCATCACTCAGCGTTATGGGCGGAAGCTCCCACCCGAAAGATAAGTCGCCTTTTCATTGTGAGATAACAGAGCCCGTTCGATTTATTATAAATTGAAGCCCGGTCTTATTAGCATGTAGCGTTGACTCAAAAGGCCTTTCTTCCATCAAAAAAGCGCATATTGTGTACGTATAACTGTATATAAACTGTTATCTAGCTATATATATAACTTTGAACAAGGTAGCTTTTTCCTTTATATCTTTCTCTAAGATCTTTATAGTGTCTTTATTATGCCGATGATAGAAACATAGGTACTTCTATCAGCCTTTGGAAATCCACTACTTAATATAGATTTCCTCTAACGGGAGTTACCAATAATTACGTAATAGCCCGCCACCAGGTGGACCATGACCTGAAGAAGACAGTGTGAAACCATTGGATTCAGAAGGCACAGGACCGGTTGGAGTGGCGTCATTTAGGGGAGGCCTATGTCCAGCCGTGGACCTAACAGAGCTGACGGATGGATTTATGAGCCACGTTGGGCTAGATGTTATACAGGTAAACACTGTTGCCCATTTCTTCGATTTTTTTTTCATCCGACTTTTGCGATTTTCTCAAGAATAGCTAAGTATATAAATGTTATTTTAAATAATACAGAAGTATCAACTAAGCATGCATTAAAAGGTAGAAAGTACACTACTTTGACTGGGGAAGCATAACCGCCACACCTATTTTTAGCATGAAGTATTTCTTGCTTTTTGTTGGAAAGGTGGTGTTTTTTTATATACGTAAACCTAACGATAAGGCAGACGGGCTACCTGATGGAAAGTAGTCACCGTCGCCTATGGACACTAGCAACACCAGAGGAGTCGCCAATGCATCGCCGGCTTTGAAGGAGAGTTCTTTTCGCACCTTTTTTGAAGAGCCCCATGTCATAACGCCCCGGGAATACCTCAGAAGGAAGCTCGTTCCACATCTTGCACGTCCGTGGCAGAAACGAGCGTGCAAACCGAACCGTGGAGGACCGCCACGGGTCCAGTTGATGTGGATGGAACCTCATCCTTCGGCGAGTGGTGCGGTGGAGGAAAGGTGACGTAGGCACCAGGTCAAAAAGTTCCTCGGAGCACTCACCATTATAAAGACGGTAGAACACGCAGAGGGAGCCTATGTTCCTCCGTAGACTCAAGTGTTCTAACCGTTCGGTGATCCGTGGGTCGTTGACGATTCGGATCGCGCGTTTCTGTACGGAGTCAAATGGGTTAAGTTGGTATTGGGGCGCCCCTGCCCAAAGATGCAAGCAGTACTCCATGTGGGGTCTCACTTGTGCTTTATAAAGCAGGAGGAGATGCCCCGCAGTGAAGTACCGCTTGGCCCTGTTCAGAACGCCCAACTTTTTGGATGCCAACTTGGCTTTGCCTTCCAAATGCCTTCCGAAACTGCACATCACACGAGATGTCAACGCCCAGGATCCCCACGTTTTTGTCAACGGTGAGAGAGGTCCCTTGAAACTTTGGCGCCATGACAAATGGCGCTTTTTTAGCGGTAAACGCGCAGACTCGTGTCTTCGTGAGGTTGAACTCAACTAAGTTAAGTCGACCCCATTCTGAGACCCGCTCCAGAGAGTGCTCGATTTCAGACACAAGTCGGATTCTGCTTTCCTGCACGAGTATCCGAGAGGTGTTTGCACGGCCTGTGTACAAAGCGTCCCCTGTGCTGTCATCTGCATAGCAATGCATGCTACCAATTTGTTGCAACATATCATTGATATGCAGAATGAACAGCGTGGGGGAAATTACAGACCCTTGAGGGACACCAGCATTGTAGGACTTCGTGTCCGAGCAGTTTCATGTCCGGGTTTGCCGGCACTTATAAATGAGGCGACAATCATAGTCCCCTTATCATAATATTGTTATGATAAGAAGACTATATGATAAGAGGATATCTTATCATAATATCTTATCCTCATAGATAAAAGAAAAAGTCAACTCTCTCTCGTCAACCCATTGTTGTCCCACCGCTGGGCACGGGTCTTCTCTCAGAATGAGAGAGTTTAGGCCATAATCCACCGCGCTGGCCAAGTGCGAATTGGTGGACTACTAAAAATCAACTAAATTGTTTTATAACGAGGCGGTGAGAGTAGAGCACTATCTTAAAGACTGCATTTTGAGACTCAGTTTCAGTCGTCAGATATAGTTTAAATAAATGAAGCGCACATTAACGATTTGATATCTTTTTATGAGACAAATCTTTTATGCGATAGTACCATTGTATACATTCTTTACGTAGGACTTTGTCCCACATTATGTGAGTTTTCCGAAAAACCATGAAAATTATTACGCGAAACCCATGACATCAATATTAAAGGGAGACGGAGTAATATTCATTATCTGGCTCGTTTGATACAAGATTATAGGTTTCCACGAATGTAGATATTGATTCCACGTATGTAGAAGTACACATTCGTATGCTACATGTAATTAATTTCAAAATATACAAAATACCTTTATTCCAACAATAAGAAAACAAAATAATAAACGTTAAATGTTTTCTAATATACGCTTACGACAATGATCATGAAGTACATAACTTAGAATTATCGTAGGTGCGTGCGTGACTAAAAACCCGGACTTTAAATAGAGGATAATATTCATTCTACTAATCTATCACTGTATCCATGATACATATTTTTATTTATTTTTGCAGGTGGTAGAACCAGTGTAGTTCGACCAGGGAAGTACCGCCACACCTATTTCTAGCGTGAAGCATTTCTTGCGTTTCAATGGAAGGGTGTGGTTGCCGGCATATGAGGTGACCGTCACAGTTCTCGGGAATGGCAACATTTGTGATTGACTTCAGATAGAACCCATATTTGAAGTTGCTTATAGGTGTCCATGGGCGGCAGTGAACTCTTACCATCAGGTGGACTGCATGCTCGTTTGCTATTTCGATCAGATAAAAAAAATATTAACTCATAAATGAAAATAATGATACTTCAGCGACTATAACCCACTGATCCTTTAAAAAACAGGCATGTTTGTTCATTCGCGTTTTAACAAATATTTACGGTCACCGCGCGTCGCAGTCGTAAACGTATGTCAGGCTTTAAGGGCGATGTTTAAATAAATACCAACAGCAAATCCAGTAAACCATGTTTACTGAGTTAATACGAACGGTTCATGCGATTATAGCCATTATACGTTATCCGTTTGTGACGCGTTTATTTGCATTTTTATGATTCCGAGCAATACGCGTTTTCAGGGCAATGTACATGTTTAACTTTTATATTTAAGTCCTATTTGTATGCTTATAGTACTCAGCGTAAAAATAAGTGAATATAATGTAATCGACCCGTAAGCTACTTATATTTTGTAGTTGTCTTTTACTAGCTTTTGAAAATTGGAATTAAAATCATTTATCGGTGATTGCAGTCGCCAGTCCCCGTATTTAAAAAATAATATAGCCTATCTCCCTGATAACTAAATCGATTCCAATTTCATATATTATACCTATGTTACTTTTCGTCAGTGAGAAATGTAACATATGCATAACATGGGAGCAGTGATAGCCTAATGGTTGAAACTTCGGGAGATCCGAGGTTCAAATCTTAGGCACGCGTCACTGATTTTTCTAAAATTATGTACGTACCTGAAATTAATTATCGCTGTTTTACGGCGATGGAACACATCGTGACGAAACCTACACACCCGAAATGTATTTAAAAAAAGTTCTTAGAGGTGTGTGAAGTCCACCAATTCGCACTTGGCCAGTGCGGCGGACTATGGCCAAAAACTTTCTGTCTAAGAAAACACCCATGCCCAGCAGTGGGACAATAGTGGGTTAACGACATTCCGTCAAGCCGTATCGATTGTAGCGCGTGCCAAGGAAATTGACATACATTATTTCAAAACACGCTTTCTACACTTACAGCCCCACACTAGGATTTTCTCCTGTTGTACCATGGACACACACAAGATGAATACACAAACACCCAGACCCATTACATGAATCTACCCTCATTTTACAGATACCTGTCTGGCCGGGAATCGAACCCGGGACCCATTCCGCGTCAGACCGGTATGATAACCGCTCCGCTACGCGGGTCGTCAATTAATACATTAATGGACACAAACGTACATTCAAAAAAACATGCGTGCGTACAAAGTACACATGTCAGAAGTGAAACTTCTTTGGCGAACTAATTTATAAATCTTGTTTATATTTATACAAATCTAAAACTTTAAATTTCCAAGATTAAGAGGAAGGGAAAAAGGCGGGATACGACGTTCGCTCTGTCTCACTTTTTCTCTCAATCTTTCTCACTCGCTTGCTCCCTACTCTCACTCCACGGCTAGTTGCTCATGCTACGTTCGCCCTGTCTTTACTCTCTCTCAATCGGTCTCGATCACTCTCTCTCTCTTTTCCGACACTTCCGTTGCATACCGGCGTGACGTTTCATCTGTAAAAATTTTACCCTCATGCGCCTAAAGAAGTTTCACTTCAAATAATATAGCCTATCTCTCTGATAACTAAATCGATTCCAATTTCATATATTATACCTATGTTACTTTTCGTCAGTGAGAATGTAACATATGCATAACATAGGGATAGCCTAATGGTTGAAACTTCAGGAGGTCCGAGGTTCAAATCTTAGGCACGCGCCACTGATTTTTCTAAAATTATGTACGTATCTGAAATTAATTATCGTTGTTTTACGGCGATGGAAAACATCGTGACGAAACCTACACACCCGAAATGTATTTAAAAAAAATCTTAGAGGTGTGTGAAGTCCACCAATTCGCACTTGGCCAGTGCGGCGGACTATGGCCAAAAACTTTCTTAGTCTAAGAAAACACCCATGCCCAGCAGTGGGACAATAACGGGTTAACGACATTCCGTCAAACCGTATCGGCTGTAGCGCGTGCCAAGGAAATTGACATGGACACACACAAGATGAATACACAAACACCCAGACCCATTACATGAATCTACACTCATTTTACAGATACCTGTCTGGCCGGGACTCGAACCCGGGACCCATTCCGCGTCAGACCGGTATGATAACCGCTCCGCTACGCGGGTCGTCAACTAATACATGAATGGATACAAATGTACATTCGAAAAATATTACCCTCTTTCTAACGCAAGGCAAAATAAAAGCTATTGGGTTTACTTGATGTATTTTAATGGTTATCTTAGAGCTAGATCAAACACACAGATCTTACTTACAGACTCCTCTCGTACTTATCGAGCTAGTATCGCGGACGCTTCCTGCATTATAATCAACTTAGTCTGATTCAACCAATATATCTTCTTATTCTTGAACTTGATGTTATCTCTTTTTCTGGTTATATTTCCGAAAATCTCTTAACATTAAATATAATTTCTTTTATCTTAATGACAAAGTAACAACCCAGCGATTGACTTCGGAGAGAACCACTGTTATGTATTGTTGCTTACACATAACAAGTAACAACTTACATCAGACAGACAAAATGCTTGTTTATTACTTTAATGTTAATAAGAAAACTTACTTAACGAACTTAAGTTTTTTTTTTCGTATTCATTAACTGTTGTTTCCTATTTACGTTTTAGAAAAACATTACATACATACATATCTAGCAGAGGATGCCATTTGGCATTAAATTCCTTGTAACCTTAATTTGAGGTATTTTCAAAAGAATAAAGTGACCTTAGTGCTGACTTAGTCTTTGGGAAATGGAATAGTGCTTATTTTTTGTGAGGTGGGGTACAACCCATTATTGTCCCACTGCTGGGCACGGGTTTTCTCTCAGATTGAGAGAGTTTTTAGACCATAGCCCACCGCACTGGTTAAGTGCAAATTGGTGGACTCCACACACCTCCGAGAACTTTTTTTTAAAGAACTCTCGGGTGTAGGTTTCCTCACGATTTACCTTCACCGAAAAGCAGTGATAATTAATTTCTAATACGCACATAAATCAGTGGTGCGTGCCTGCGTTTGAACCTCGGACCTCCCGATTGAGGGAGCAAGTTTCATCATTAGGCTATCACTACTTTGTACTGTATACAAATAATTCTGTCCAATTTACAGTAGAAGCAGCTAAACATGATCGAGCTAAATCTGGATACTAATGCTCGCTTACTACTTTCACATACGTTAACATAAAATTGTGAACTCTATCACCAATTACCGGCCTTAATGTTACGAGTATTTAGTCGTAATATCCGGCGGTGGGTACATGGATAATACCGTGAATTTGAGGATTACCTGCAGACTTAAAGAGGTACTAGAAATGAATTTTACGGGTACCGATATTAAAATTAAAAAATGTTTTTTTTCGTAATGTAGTTTTGAAAGATTATTAATTTATTTATTTAAAATTTGGCGAAGCTGAATATAAGAGACAATTGGAAAATAAGGAGGAATCTTTCGAAAAGTCAGCGGGTCTGTCAGTCTGTTTGTTGATGATTTTTCGTGATTTGCATTTGTCGAAGACACCAGTTCAAAGACTTCCTTGCAATAAAACACTAACTTAGTAATATTCAAACTATCACCAATAAACACCCATTTGGAAAATGATTCCGTTGAATCGTTGTTCCAGTTCATGATTAAAATAACAGTACATAAATCAGAATGTAAAACGTTTTATACAATATTTCGCGAAATCCGTATGAACAAGCACAATTCAATAGATACAAAAGGTTGTATTGTTTTATTTTGCGATTTCTCTAATTGCTTTTCTTTTGTATTCTATTTATTTGAATTTTCATTTTTAATTTAACTTCGAACAAAATTCATTTATTTGTGGCAATATGCGATAACTCATAACTCATAACTCATAAGCATACTGTAAAATTTATGTTGTTAGTGATTTAGTAGCTTAATTCCCTGTATCTTTTCAAAATAAAAAATAAATTCAATTAAATAAATACATTAATTAATTTATACGTTACCAGGTTTTTTTTAATATTTTAGCATCACAACATAGTATAAAACAAAGTCGCTTCCCGCTGTCTGTCCCTGTACGCTTAGATCTTTAAAACTACGCTACGGATTTTAATGCAGTTTTTTTTAATAGGAAGGAAGGTTTTTATGTTTAACTAGCTGTTGCCCGCGACTTCGTCCGCGTTTCCGTTGTTTTTCGTAAAAAAAAAGTAGCCTATGTCCTTCCTCACGGTTCAGTGGTTTTGATGTAACAGTCAGGTTAACTTTCGTATTTTAGTAGGGAAATATAATATGTCATATCTACAATACTGTTGAAAAATATCGCAATACGGAACCGCACACATTTCGCCACCTTCCCGGTATCGCCTGGCTGGACGGTTCAAGCTCCCACTCTAGCCGCCCGCAACCCCGGAAGCCCCTTTTAGTCGCCTCTTACGACAGGCAGGGATACCGTAGCCCTATTCTGATCCTGCCGAAGGCTTAAGTACTTATATAACGAAAATACTTCAATGCAAAGCTTCCGGGTAAACTATGTTGAATGTTGATCCATCCGGCACGTGAACGTAAAGATTTTTGGAACTACTGACCCGGGAAAGAGCGACGTACAACTGACCATGCGAGAAACAACTGACACCGAGATCTACTCCAGCAACACGAAAAGTCTGCCCTTGAGCCTTATTAATTGTCATTGCATAACACACCGATACTGGGAATTGCGTTCTTTTAAATTGGAATGGAAAATTATTAGGTACTAAGGGAATTCTGGGAATAAAGACGGTTTCTCCTGCACCGCAACCTGTTAAAATTTGAGCCTCGATTATATTTTGTTGCAACCGGGTTACTTTTAGCCGAGTTCCATTGCAAAGTTGTGGTGGTCTTAAATTTCGGAGCAGAATAATCGGAATGCCAATTTTTAAACAAATTTCATGAGAAGGAAGTCCGGGCATATTTAAAGAATTTAAAAATTCTATCGGGTAGTTAGTGGCGTCTTGTTCATTTCATGTATAACTTTGGTGATTCTATACCGATTTCTATGATTATTTTACATGGAATATAAATAATGTTAACTTTTTTAATTAGGGATGGATGACTTAGAGTGTTATAAACGTAAGAGTATACAAATATATATTTAGAAAGCTTCGAACTGCTAAGCTAGCAGGAGTTACACGTGTTATTGTGAGTCAACCATAAACGATAGAAATATGGTGTCGTAAAATATATTTATATAATTTTAAGGAGAACATTTTCGTCATACATGATTTCTGTGTAGCTTTAACGGTGCACTGCCTACTCGTTCTCAATTCCAGCTTTTAATGTCATTTTCATTTTCAATTTTTCATTTTTCATTTTTCATTTTTCATTTTTCATTTTTCATTTTTCACTTTTCACTTTTCACTCTTCACTCTTCACTCTTCACTCTTCACTGTTCACTGTTCACTGTTCACTGTTCACTGTTCACTGTTCACTGTTCACTGTTCACTGTTCACTGTTCACTGTTCACTGTTCACTGTTCACTGTTCACTGTTCACTGTTCACTGTTCACTGTTCACTGTTCACTGTTCACTGTTCACTGTTCACTGTTCACTGTTCACTGTTCACTGTTCACTGTTCACTGTTCACTGTTTTTATTTTAAATTTCATTTTTCATTTTTCATTTTTCATTTTTCACTTTTCATTTTTCATTTTTCATTTTTCATTTTTCATTTTTCATTTTTCATTTTTCATTTTTCATTTTTCATTTTTCATTTTTCATTTTTCATTTTTCATTTTTCATTTTTCATTTTTCATTTTTCATTTTTCATTTTTCATTTTTCATTTTTCATTTTTCATTTTTCATTTTTCATTTTTCATTTTTCATTTTTCATTTTTCATTTTTCATTTTTCATTTTTCATTTTTCATTTTTCATTTTTCATTTTTCATTTTTCATTTTTCATTTTTCATTTTTCATTTTTCATTTTTCATTTTTCATTTTTCATTTTTCATTTTTCATTTTTCATTTGTCATTTTTCATTTTTCATTTTTCATTTTTCATTTTTCATTTTTCATTTTTATGTTCATTTTCGTACAGATAGATGACTGAGTTATAAACGTAAGAGTAGACAAATATAATCAGAAAGCTTTGAACTGCTAAGCTATCGGGAGTTACACGTGTTATTGTGAGTCAACCATAAAAGATAGACATATGCTGTCGTAGGATATTTTTTAGATAATTTTAAGGAAAATATTTCCCTCATACATGATTTCTGTGTAGCTTTAACCATTAAGGTTGCACACGCGACAGAAACTTAAAAAAGTAACTTCTCCCGTTTTCCCAACATTTCCCTTTACTGCTCTGCTCCTATTGATGGTAGCGGGATGAAAAGTATACTATAACCAGCCCAGGAGTATAAAGAATAATCGTACCAAGTTTCGTTAAAATCCACTGAGTAGTTTTTGTTTCTATAACGGTTATACAGACAGACAGACAGACAGACAGACAGACAGACAGACAGACAAAAATTTTACTGATTGCATTTTTGGCATCAGTATCGATCCCTAATCACGCCCTGATAGTTATTTTGGAAAAATATTTCATGTACAGAATTGACCTCTCTACAACTTTATTATAAGTATAGATTTCATTTTTCATTTTTCATTTTTCACTTTTCATTTTTCATTTTTCATTTTTCATTTTTCATTTTTCATTTTTCATTTTTCATTTTTCATTTTTCATTTTTCATTTTTCATTTTTCATTTTTCATTTTTCATTTTTCATTTTTCATTTTTCATTTTTCATTTTTCATTTTTCATTTTTCATTTTTCATTTTTCATTTTTCATTTTTCATTTTTCATTTTTCATTTTTCATTTTTCATTTTTCATTTTTCATTTTTCATTTTTCATTTTTCATTTTTCATTTTTCATTTTTCATTTTTCATTTTTCATTTTTCATTTTTCATTTTTCATTTTTCATTTTTCATTTTTCATTTTTCATTTTTCATTTTTATGTTCATTTTCGTACAGATAGATGACTGAGTTATAAACGTAAGAGTAGACAAATATAATCAGAAAGCTTTGAACTGCTAAGCTATCGGGAGTTACACGTGTTATTGTGAGTCAACCATAAAAGATAGACATATGCTGTCGTAGGATATTTTTTAGATAATTTTAAGGAAAATATTTCCCTCATACATGATTTCTGTGTAGCTTTAACCATTAAGGTTGCACACGCGACAGAAACTTAAAAAAGTAACTTCTCCCGTTTTCCCAACATTTCCCTTTACTGCTCTGCTCCTATTGATGGTAGCGGGATGAAAAGTATACTATAACCAGCCCAGGAGTATAAAGAATAATCGTACCAAGTTTCGTTAAAATCCACTGAGTAGTTTTTGTTTCTATAACGGTTATACAGACAGACAGACAGACAGACAGACAGACAGACAGACAGACAAAAATTTTACTGATTGCATTTTTGGCATCAGTATCGATCCCTAATCACGCCCTGATAGTTATTTTGGAAAAATATTTCATGTACAGAATTGACCTCTCTACAACTTTATTATAAGTATAGATAAATGCATAAGTAAGGAACACTGATAATTTTAGATATTTGACCTTTAGGCGTAACGAAGTTCGCCGGGTCAACTGTTACTAGTTTAATTAATATTTTGAACCAAAATTATTAAACGTTAATCCGACAGATCTAGCTGTGCTATAGCGGAAAATAATAAGTTAGATTAGTTAGAACTTTGCATGATTCCCGTGATTAAATCGATTTCGGATTGCCGGTAAACGGGTTTCGGAAAACGATTCGTCGTTAGGTAAACGGTAAAGTTAGAGGTGGGTATAAAATTTTAAATTCCGATTTTATTTCGTACCAAATCAATTTTATGTCGGTCTTTAATATTCGCCTTGCTCCGGAATTCTTTCGGGAACTTCATCGGGAGTCGGGCTGTATTGTTTCTGTGGCTTCTTTCAAGCTGTGTTCCATGTACCTACTTTCGGGAATCGTGGAAATATAAGTTCTTGCGTTAGAACATTTGTAAGTTTCATTGGTTATCATTTTCATTTTCGATATATGATATTTATAATACAAATTTACTATCAAAATATATTTAAAATTTCCTATCATTTCTACATGACTGTTTCACATGCATCTCTCTTCAGAACTGGAGAAAGGCTGGGAAGAGATATCTACTTATATATATCATACTAATTCAATACAATCGGTATGGATAGTTTTTACTGAATTATTTTATTTGATATTTATTCATTATGGTTTTGATCTCTATAATAATATTTCTTATGTAAATCGGGTTGTACATAGGATTGCGATTTGAAACAGTATCATTGAAATCTTCCATTAGTTAGTAATTTGGGCTCAAATCTTAGATGCATCAAAAGACATATTAAAGTAAAAGCATAATTCTGTTCTTTGTGAAAAAAATATTATTGCACAATGAACAACAGAAGCCTTTGTAGCGTCTCTTAGAGAAAGTGTGAAGAGATTTTGGGAAAACACGTGTCAGACGTTTTTAAACGTAATCTATATATATGAAACGTAAGGTCACTCACTCACTCATCACGAAATCTCAAAAACTACAAGTGCTAGGAGTTTCAAATTTTGCATGCGGGTTCTTTTAAGGACGTAAGTGATCACTAATAGGGGATTTTAAGAAATTCAACCCCTAAGGGGGTGAAATGGGAAAAACTTTGTGATACATTGATTTGAACGCGGGCGGAGCCGCGGGTACAGCTAGTATGAATATAACAACCAGTAAGCAACATTCAACTCTAAAAAATAATATGCACTTAGAAGCTCAAAGTGCGTAAAATATTTAATCTAAACACTCATTACATTTGCACAGGTTATAATTTAAACGTTCAGTAACATTTAATACACGAATAATACCGTTAAAACATCGTTACTTGAATATAATACGAAAACCCGTATCTAAATGTCAAGTAACTTAGCGTATGTTATGATACCTCTTATCCCCGACGAGATCATAATGAAACCGCAACGTCTAACACAATGATGGAATTTAACAGAGTCTGCGACTTAAGCAAACTACATAAACCCATGAAACTTTGTTCATTACCTCGCTGAAGACATTTGAACTCGTGAATTAGAACTTGCAACTTGCTAATAAAAGGCACGTAGATCTAAACTTACGATTTCGGGAGTCTATCCTTATCGATGAAATCTTCTTACTTTTTTATGGATATGTCATACTGGATCAAAAAAGTACTGATAGCCTAATGGTTGAAATTTGCCCTCTGTCATCAAGAAGTCCGAGGTTCAAACCCAGGCACGCACCACTGATTTATGTGCGTATTAATTAAGAAATTAATTATCACTGCTTTTCGGTGAAGGAAAACTTCATGAGGAAACCTAAACACCTGAGAGTTCTTTAAAAAAAGTCCTCGAAGGTGTACGAAGTCCACCAATTTGCACTTGGCCAGCGCGGTGGACTATGGCCTAAAACTCTCTCATTCTGATAGAAGACCGGTGCCCAGTAGTCGAACAATAATGGGTTGGCATCTTGTCATACTGGATCATTTATAAGTTTTTTTTTTATTTGAATGAAGTAGCAAACGAGCATGCATCCTTATGGTAAGTGGTCACTGCCGCTTCATAAACATTTGTAATCAACTACATATAGAACATGGGTTCCATCTGAAGTCAATCACAGATGCGTTGCTATTCCCGAGGACTATGATGGTCGCCTCATGTGAAAGTGTGCCGACAACCACATCCTTCCATCGAAACGCAAGAGATGCTTCACGCTAGAAATAGATGTGGCGGTGGTTCTCCCCCGGTCGAACTACACTGGTTCTACCACCTTTAAGTAAAGTGTCCTGAATACTCCTACTTGATATATACATACAGGCATATGTATATAACAGGGTTACCTTCCGATAACATTCCTCATCCTTGAAGCATGTGGTAGAAAAGTTACATAAATAATTTTAAAACAAGTTCTGGTATTTCAACCTCAAAATTTTCGACTGATTCAACCACCACGTTATCATTGTCATATACCAATATTTATTATTTGTTTAATAAATAGCTACTGTCACCCAGAGACATATCTAATCAATCCTCCATAGGAACTTATTTAAAGCAACTAGTACGAAATTTAAACATCACACTGGTGAATTTTATTACTGACAATTTAGATAGAGCAAAATATTTTATGCGATAACAAATTTAGCCGTGTAGTGGCTACGTGATCTTCAGTTAAAGGAGGCTGTGGAGACATAAATTTCAGTATCCAATTGAAGCCAAGTTGTAGCCGCTCTTACAGATACCTTACAAACTTCTTTATTGTGCGCTACTTTTCCTTTGCAGCTATTCATCTTATATTAATGATTAACGGCAGCCTTTACAATTAATAATAATTAAATATTATTATCGGTAGTAAATTATTAGTTGACTATAGTTTTGTGAAGTAAAGATAAAATATTTTTTGCGAAGTAATATTGCATTACAATATTAGATAATTATTTATTTTTCAAAATACATTGTACGACCATGAGCAATGAATATTGGTATTAACAAAGGTGCATTTTACTCCACGAATAAGTTCATTAATATATACCTATATAACGAAGAGGGCGTGACGTCAGGAAGGCCAGGAGTCTTTATTACTGTCCATTCTTGGAGATTTCAAGTAAAATACAGGAGTTATTCTTCTTCGATTTATTCATAGTTTAAGAGGTGCGATCGCTTCTACGGTTATACAAGAATCTTTTTGTATCGGCGTTCGTTCCCCTTTTTATAATAAAGTTGGGTGACGTGACAATAAGAAATTTATGGAGGGTAAACTAAATTAACAGCTTTACAAATGACTAAATGTTGCTAATTTAATAAACAATTTTCGATCTTACAAGTAACTAATATAATTATTTTCGTCAACGTGGTTTTCATAATTACGCGGTGTCACGCCGACATATAGTTGCACAGATACCGCAAAAGTATTTGACACTTTATAGAGGATATAGAATTGACGTAATATCAAAATAATTTATTTTAATGATAATGTTTTAGCATTGAATGATTGCAGCATTGGATATACCTAATTATTTATTAATGCCACTAATGATTGAATGCCCAGAATATGAATATTGATTGTGTCGATTGATGGAGCGATCAAAACGCATAGATGTAAATTATGTTTGCAATAGCTAATTTCATTTCCAGTGATCATTTACCATTTGGTTAAATTCTATGGAAGTCCAGTGGCGACCACGTTTAAGCAAAAGGAACACACGTAGCCCCCACCCCCTCCCCCCCTAGGTGGACCAATGACCTGAAAAAGACAGCGGGAAACCGTTGGATTCAGAGGACACCGGACCCGCTTAATTGGCGCCGTTTATAGCAGGCCTATATCCAGCTGTGAACCTCAAAAGGCAGTAAATGTTAGTTCACTTAACTATTCTTTTGACTCAAAAAAAAGAGTTCATTTGAAATAAAATTTTATACTTAGTATTTTTAAAATAAAAACTGGTAAAAAGTTGAGGTAGAATCGCCAACGGGCAAACAGTCCACGTCACGTGGAAGTGAGTCGGGGTACGTGACATTTTACACTGACTTCACGAATTAACTTAGCGTCAGAGCAAACCGAGAACTTCCTTTTAGAATTGTCAGTGGTTTTAAAATGAAAATAGTGAATCTATACCGATCTGTCGCAACGAGCAAACCTTTAGATGACTTTTAAATGATATAATTTGTAACTGCAAGCTTTGTACATACAATAGCGATATACAAAATAAAATAAAAAATATTATTATAATGCGCTTTTAAAGAAACATATGGCAAAGATATATTTAATTCAACAAAAATATTTAATATGGAACAATACGTCTTGACACATTACATAATACAGGCGATGAAGACTCGTTAACGATATTAGAAAAAAACTACAAGTCTGGTATCTAGTAAACATTTTTACATGTAGATGGTACGTATGCATGTAATGTATGATTGTATCTATGTAATATGGAACAACAATTTTTGGAATACATCTATAAGTTACATAAGTTACAGTCAACTATGAAAAATGTTAAAGGCTTGTTAAAGACAAAAATGTTCAAGGCTATTCTATTGAACAAACATTTCACGTACAAGTATGTACGTAGGTACTCCAATTCAGTAAACTGGCTCTGGCGGTAAAGTTGAAGCTTGAGTGCGGACTGAGGACGTGACAGCGCGGCAAAATCTAACCTTAACTAACCTAAACGTAATATATTTAAAATATTTAATATGAAACGATATTTTAGAAACCCATCCACAGGCAACAATTAAACAATGTAACTCATGAAAGCTTGGTCAAGATTGAAAAAAAATGCGTAAAGAGTAGTTTTAATAAATAAAATTTCGGTCAGTGTGTGATCGTAATATGGTTTAATGTTTTACGAGACAACATATGCTACATAAAGCATTGAGCAATGAAGACGATGAATGCTTGTTAAAGAAAAAAATGTTCAAGGCTAGTCTAGTGAACAAACATTTCACGTAAGAGTATGTACGTAGGTACTCCAATTCAGTTATCTGGCTCTGGCGGTAAAGTTGAAGCTTGAGTGCGGACTGAGGACGTGACAGCGCGGCAAAATCTAACCTAAAGTAACATAAACGTAATATATATAAAATATTTAATATGAAACGATATTTTTAAAACCCATCCACAGGTTAATAATTAAACTATGTAATTCATGAAGGCTTGTTCAAGTTTAAAAAAAACGCCTCATGTGTAGCTTCTAATAAATAAACATTTGAGTCAGTGTGTGATCGTTATATGGATGTAATATGGATTAATGTTTCACGAGACAGCCATACGCTACATAAAGCATTGAACAATGAAAATGATGAAGGCTTGTTAGAGACAAAAAATGTTCAAGGCTATTCTAGTAAACAAACATTTCACGTACGAGTATGTACGTAGGTACTCCAATTCAGTTATCTGGCTCCGGCGGTAAAGTTGAAGCTTGAGTGCGGACTGAGGACGTGACAGCGCGGCAAAATCTAACCTTAAGTAACTTAAACGTAATATATTTAAAACATTTCATATGAAACGATATTTTACAAAGCCATCCACAGGATAATAATTAAGCAATGTAATTCATGAAGACTTGTTCAAGATTGAAAAAAATGCCTCAAGAGTAGTTTGTAATAAATAAAAAAATCAGTCAGTGTGTGATCGTTATATGGATGTTATATGGATTAATGGTTTACGAGACAGCCATAGGCTACATAAAATATTGAACAATAAAAACGATGAAGACAAAAAATGTTCAAGGCTATTCTAGTGAACAAACATTTCACGTACGAGTAATAATAATAATAATAATTCTTTATTTGCCAGAATAAGGTTACATTAAAAGCTGTTATAATTATTTACAAATTTCTCTTATTCTACCTTGTCGGCATGCAAATTTAAAGTAGTCAATCTATTTTTCACTGCTAGGTATGTGTTGGTACTTCATTAAAATAAGTGAAACATATAATATTTAGCTATTTCATAATCAAATATAAGTATTCATCATAATTAAAATTTCATTGATAATAAATAATGTCAACTTTTATAATGCTATTAAATTGTCATTGCAATAAATTATTCCTTAAAATCTAAGTACTCATTAATTGAATAAAAACATTTCTTTTGTAACCATGATGTCATTTGAGACTTAAATCGATTGAATGTCAAAGATTTAAATGAATCCGGAAGTCGATTATATATTAAAATAGCCATAAAATACACGTTTTTTTTGCACAGTTTCAACCTACAAGGTGGAAACACCAGTGTGTGTTCATATTTTTGTCTTATGGTCCTATTGGTAACATCATTTTTTTTTTTAAAGTAATTTGGGTATCTATGAACGAATAAACATATATCTCTTATGTACATAGATGGCAAGCTTAAAATATTGTATTTTATAAATAAAGGCTTGCAACTCTGCATAAGTTCTGCACAGCATATGGCTCGGATACATTTTTTTTGTATTCTGAATGCTCTAATGGCTTGTGTTGAATTGCCCCAAATTATAAGTCCGTAACTAAGCACTGATGCAACATAGCCATGGTATGCACACCAAGCTGCTTCCTGGGAAACCGTGTTTCTTATGCGTCTAAGTGCAAATACGAACCTATCTAGTTTGTTACACACAGTATTAATATGTTCTCTCCATTTTAATTGATTGTCAATGACTATGCCTAGGAATGTTGTGTACGTTACTTCGTCAATATTTTTAGAATTGTATTTTATGTCTAGTAATTGTGGTATTGTTGTTTTGTTTGCATTAAAAAGTATTATTTTAGTTTTAGTCACATTTAAATTTAAATTATTATAATTTAGCCAATTTGTTACGTCATTTAAAGAGTTATTAATTTTTATTTTTAATGTATCTATATTGGGATCATTTATTAGGAGAGTCGTATCATCAGCGAATAAAATACATTTACATTTCATAGAGCTAGGCAGGTCGTTAATATAAGCTAAAAATAGTAGGGGCCCGATAATACTGCCTTGGGGTATGCCACATCCGTTATTTATTTTGTACCCCGACCGATAAATTATTTTATTTGATTGGTTGTTTCTTGTGGTTATTTGAACAATTTCAGTACTTTGTTGTCTACCAAGTAAATAGCTTTTTATTAGTTCATTCGCGTTTCCTCTAACTCCATATTTATCTAATTTATCGAGAAGATGTTCGTGTCTAACAAAATCATAAGCTTTAGACATATCAAGGAAAACGCCAGCTGTCAGTAGCCTTTTATTTAAGCCTTCACACAATAATTTTACTACATTAAAAGCTGCTAGAGTTGTGGAGCAGTTTTGTCTAAAACCAAATTGCTCTTGACTTAGTATGTTATTTTCTTTAAAAAAAATGATCATACGACTATAAATAGCTCTCTCTATAATTTTAGAGAATATTGATAGCAAGGTGATTGGTCTGTAGTTATTAAGATCGGTTCTATCACCTTTCTTATAGAGAGGCTTTACTACAGCCTTTTTCAGTTTCTCCGGAAAACATCCTTGAGAAAACGCTAAGTTAATTATGTGACTTAGAGGATGAGAAATGTACTTTGCACAGTTTTTAATATTTTTTGTGTTAATTTCGTCATATCCAACTGATTTACTGTTTTTTAAGCTCTTAATTATCTTCAATATTTCGTCAGAACTGGTGGGCCTAAGGAATATAGTTTTTGAGTTGATACTTATTTTCTCTTTATATTTAGTCTGGGAATATTTATTTGATTTTATGTCAATGAAAAAATTATTGAATATTTCAGTTATTTTAGTCGGGTCGGTATAAGTTACATTATTATGATTAATTAATTTTATATTGTTATTATGAGATGTATTGTTGTTGCCAATTTTTTCTTTTATTGTAAACCATGTAGCTTTGCATTTATTATGGCTATTTTAATGTAATTCGTATTAGTTATTCGCTCGTTATAGTATGTACGTAGGTACTCCAATTCAGTTATCTGGCTCTGGCGGTAAAGTTGAAGCTTGAGTGCGGACTGAGGACGTGACAGCGCGGCAAAATCTAACCTTAAGTAACCTAAACGTAATATATTTAAAATATTTCATATGAAACGATATTTTAAAAACCCATCCACAGGCTAATAATTAAACAATGTAATTCATGAAGGCTTGTTCAAGATTGAAAAAAATGCCTCAAGAGTAGCTTCTAATAAATAAACATTTCTGTCAGTGTGTGCTCGTTATATGGATGTAATATGGATTAATGTTTTAGAAGACAGTCATAGGCTACATAAAGCATCGAACAATGAAAACGATATAGGCTTGTTAAAGACAAAAATATATCAAGGCTATTCTAGTGAACAAACATTTCACGTACGAGTATGTACGTAGGTACTCCAATTAAGTTATCTGGCTCCGGCGGTAAAGTTGAAGCTTGAGTGCGGACTGAGGACGTGACAGCGCGGCAAAATGTAACCTTAAGTAACCTAAACGTAATATATTTAAAATATTTCTTATGAAACGATATTTTAGAAACCCATCCACAGGTTAATAATTAAGCAATGTAATTCATGAAGGCTTGTTCAAGATTGAAAAAAAATGCCTTAGAGTAGCTTCTTATAATTTATTTATTAGAAGCTATTCTAAGGCATTTTTTTTGAGCATTTTAAAGCATTTGAGTCAGTGTGTGATCGTTATGTGGATGTAATATGGATTAATGTTTTACGAGACAGCCATACGCTACATGAATCATTGAACAATGAAAACGATGAAGGATTGTTAAAGAAAAAAATGTTCAAGGCTAGTCTAGTGAACAAACATTTCACGTACGAGTATGTACGTAGGTACTCCAATTCAGTTATCTGGCTCCGGCGGTAAAGTTGAAGCTTGACTGCGGACTGAGGACGTGACAGCGCGGCAAAATCTAACCTAAATTAACCTAAATATAATGCATGATAACTATTTCATATGGAACAATATTTTTGAAAATCGTTTACAGACTGTGTAATACATTACGTAATGAAAGTGATGTAGGGTCATTAAATATATTAAACAAGAATCCAAGACTAGTGTCTAGTAAACCTTTTTTTTCACGTAGATCAAACATATGCATGTAATGTAAGATTGTATCCATGTAATACGGAACAACATTTTTTGGAATACATCTATAAGTTACATAAGTTACAGTCAACTATGAACAATGTCAAAGGCTTGTTAAAGACAAATAATGTTCAAGGTTATTCTAGTGAACAAACATTTCACGTACGAGTATGTACGTAGGTACTCCAATTCAGTTATCTGGCTCTGGCGGTAAAGTTGAAGCTTGAGTGCGGACTGAGGACGTGACAGCGCGGCAAAATCTTTATGGAATAAATTGACGGTTCGCATGACGTTGTGGATCCAAGGTTTGATCTTGGATTATAAATATCAATGTATCTTCTGGAACTGGTATCTACGTCTTGTTTTATGTGTATAATAAACCCATATTACAAATATTGTAGTGGTTTTTGTATACAACGGTTATATTGAAGCAGAGTCATTTCTTTCAACTAATACATGTTCATGTTCTTATAGTATGCAAATATTTCCCCACGCAGTGGAACCATGCCTATTATAATATATGCATAAACTATAACAAAAAGTAGCCTAGTGTAATCATTTATAATTTTTTGACACTGCCTTGTAGTGACGGTACTGAATGTAGATTCTAGAATAACTTACATTTTACTAATATGTTGAAAAAGGTTAATAAGGGATAAAATCTAAGAGATATACCGAATCCCCTATAAAGTTCAACTACGACAAAAATCTGTTGTACAGGAGACTGATATATCAGCCGTGAATTATGTATAGGTTTAAGTTTAAGAATTAAAAATCATGCGTGCGTACAAAGTACACATGTCAGAAGTGAAACTTCTTTGGCGAACTAATTTATAAATCTTGTTTATATTTATACAAATCTAAAACTTTAAATTTCCAAGATTAAGAGGAAGGGAAAAAGGCGTGATACGACGTTCGCTCTGTCTCACTTTTTCTCTCAATCTTTCTCACTCGCTTGCTCCCTACTCTCACTCCACGGCTAGTTGCTCATGCTACGTTCGCCCTGTCTTACTCTCTCTCAATCGGTCTCGATCACTCTCTCTCTCTTTTCCGACACTTCCGTTGCATACCGGCGTGACGTTTCATCTGTAAAAATTTTACCCTCATGCGCCTAAAGAAGTTTCACTTCAAAAATGATAACAAATATTAAAAAAAAAACATGTCATGTATGACATGCTCTCCTTAATTCAGTTATCTTACTGTAGTGACAAGTTGGCGAATATTAAGTGAGCGTACCGGACGTGACATTAGGATCCTAACTGCTCCTCAGAGTTAAAGAAGTAAAAATGGTGAGAATTATATATTTTATATTAATAGCAAATAAGCTTTCAGTCCAACTAATGGGATTTGATCACTGCCGCCAAAAGACATCTATGAGTCATTTCATAGAGAATAGAAGTCAATCACAGATGCGTTGATACTCTCGAGGGCGAATATGATCGTCTCATATGAAAATGATCCAGAAACCACACCGCACCCTTGAAACGCATGAATTGCTTCACTCTAGAAATAGTTGTAATGATGGTACATCCCCAGAGGAAACATACTGATGCTAAAACCTTGCCATTGGCTTTCCTTTCGTCCTTTTTCATTTATTACTAGCTGTCCCGACAAACGTTGTTTTGCCATATAAAAAATAAAAAAAAATGTTAAGGGTGGACCACCCTTATTATTTAGGGGTGTGAAAAATAGATGTTAGCCGATTCTCAGACCTACCCAATATGCTTACCAAATTTCAGAGGAATCGGTCAAGCCGTTTCGAAGGAGTATGGAGATTAACATTGTGACACGAGAATTTTATATATAAGATTATATTATTACTACTTATTTCTTTTTTATATTCTACGTCACGGTAGCAGTCAGTACGTAGCAAACGTTCAACTTCACAAAAAGCTCTTCCAATTTTATTTTTAGTTTTTTAACACTTCACCGTTTATGCTAATCCAACCGCAGCTGACTCGAAACGAGCCAAAGGCCTAAAATTATGAAGCGGTGCCGAGAATAAAAACATAATTACATTCGCAGACAAAATTATATCTCCCGCAAGAATATTACGAGGTCTCGTTTCTTTTTACAAAGAGCCAAGTCCCCGCAACATTAGTTCGGCGAGTTAGCGGGCTTGGTCGAAAGTGGTAATATTTTCCGACCATAAATTTTAAATGCCCCCATTTTACGTGCACTTTCTCTTAGTTTGTTAGATTACAGTCTCCCGACGGAATTTATTACATCTGTGCCTTGTAATATTTTAATGACGGACGTTTTGTTGCGGGGATAAAACATGGGTTCAACAATGTTTCAGTTTTTGTATTAAGTTAGCCGTTACATTTTAGGATTTTGGAGTGAAAAGTTAGAAATGGAATTCTTATAATTTTATCCGGTCATTGTTTGTAAGTCTGTACGTCACCCTCTCAATCTATTGGTTAGTCCGTTTATCCGTATGACAGTACTCTTGACTAATGTTGCATATTTTGACCTTCACAAATGAAGGTCGTAAATCTAGTAGTGTGTACGTAATAGGTTCATAATCATTAATTTAGATTTTTAGAAGTAGCCGGGCTGGAAGATGCATTATGTAATTAACTGAATTTCATGATCTATTTTTTTTACTTAACCGGGCCGGAAAGAAGGTAATGTTTTTGGTACGGATGTATATAATATGTTTGTATGTATGGACGCATTATTTGTATGTATATATATCCATTCCTTTAATAAGGCAAACACCCAAGCGGCTTGATGTATTGTAATAAACAAATCTTATCAAAACATACTTCTTCGAATGTTAAAAAAGGTCACCATTGTAATATTACCGGCAACATAATTAGATGGTGAAATAGATCCACGTAAATCAGATTTAATATATTTCCTTAAGAATTATCTGTGCCATAGTAGCAACTTTCCTGGAATTTTAATATAAAACCTAACTAAAAATCCATAAGCTGACATTAAATGACATATGGACGAAGCTCACTGTAATCATTGCTATGGCTTCCCTACAGAACAATAAAAGAAACTAATTATAGTACTGTGACATCCTTTTTGCTTTACCTCGGTTAGTCACATCGAAGTCGTAAAAGTGCAGACTTAAAGTCCTTTTGTTTTATTTAGGACATCGAAACCAACACGAACGATTATTCATTCTAAACATGTATCGAGTTATCAGTTATTGCTTCTAAATTTGAAGAATTATGAATTACATTATACTTGGAAGAACTTTATACGATTCGATCGAAGCGGTATTAATAATATAAAGTCTCCTTTTGTAGTGATCAAAATTTATCTTAAGAAGGCATTTGGAGACCCTGTGAAGATATTTACCACCGGATACCTTTCTTCTGGTGACGGCAGGGGAACGTTAAATAGGTAGTAGTAGTAGTCGACCCCGTGGCCTTAAAGCGTATCCAGGTAGTATGGATAGCCGTTCTCATCGCTACGTACAGAACTCCGTTGGAACACAACCGAAGGCCTGTGAGAATGATGTTTCTATCTAGAATCTAGGTTGCCCAGAAGAGAAATTACAATCATAAGAGATCTTCTTTTTACTGCCTAGGACAGTTTTTAATCAGACATACCATTTTCCTTCCTATGGTTACCGAGTGGGCAAGGAAAATGGTATATCTTGTTGATGTTTGATCTTCCTTGCCGATGTACCAGAAGCCCCCTATTAGTTGCCTCTTATGAGAGATAAAGGATATCAAAGCTAATAAGGATATTATAGTACCGAGACAACGGACGCAGTAATTAATGAAAGCTCTAATTTAAAATCAAGTATCCGATTCAAATACTATCTTTCCACAATTGAAACAGTTTATTGATAACAATTTGGAATGGAGGATGATAATTCTAACAGTTACCAGAATATCACCAAAGAACAAAATTTTATGAAGAATAATAATTAAACAAAGAGCAAACGATCACATACATAGGATTTAAAAACAAAAGTAATTAAACAGATCAATAATAATTAAAATAGTGATATGATAAATGTTTTCGATTAAAGGTCCATGACAAACGTTGATATAACTTGTATTAAGTACTTTCGTAATTGACGTAAATCCTTTAAACCTATATCCGAGGTAACGAATACCAATATCCCAGCCAACTGACGTATTGACACGAACCCGTCTGGTCTCCCTCAGGGCAGCATCGTTACTCTACAATTGTTTGTTTTATCCTTATTTGTTCATGAATCGCTCAACATTGCAAACTTTTTATTTTTGGAACACATGTCAAATTTACTTAAACAAATCGCTTATAACTATTATATACTTTTTAGTGCTTATAACTATTTATACGCATATCACAAATAACCGGATACCACCATATAATTATATGATTGACTAAAATTAAATTCATCTTTGTCATCATCAACTCAACTCCTAATATATAGTACTTCGAAAGAATAAAGCAATATAGTGACTTTGCTCTTTTATTATATATCCTCTGGTGTAATTAATAAGATAATGTAGGATTTATTTAGAAATAAAGTGGTAACTCTCGTAGTATTATACCTATATTTGAACACTAAAATATCTTCATCTATTAATTACTGCCTCGTAACTGAGCACCCGTCTCTATTATGAAGGTTCAAACCAAGCTCTAATAACCAGGCACTGATTTTGAATTTTGAAATTCATTCTACTTTACTATAACACTTTGAAAATTTGTTACAATCTATAACCTTTATGTAAATAACGTTTCCATTCGCAATTTTAATGTACTCATTTTCGACAACATCTGAGGTCCACACCACAATTTTACCGAAGCCTATACTAAAGTATAATAAATTAAAATATGCTCTCCGACACATTTTGCAATAGACAACATGTACTACACCTTTAGCAAGATTTTACTAGGTCTCTTTAAAAAAAACATTGTTTACGTTTTTTACGTCCATTAGTGCAAAGTAGGTACATAGAATGATTTAAAACAAAAACGCAACCATGTAATGTGTATTGTATGGTTAGTCAAAGACGTAAACAGTACTTGTTTTTAGGAAACGTAATAAACTCGCACTGAGGGCACTGTTTATTCGTACGAGATCATGCAGCTTTTTATACGACGCAGCAAAATTTTTCTTCCATGTTTAAACGCTCGGACGTTGTCGTGGCAATTTTCATAAAAATGCAAATTACCTGCAACGTAACGCCTCGCTTCCTTCATTAAATGTTAATTCTTTATCGCACTCTTTGATTCTCCCATCCTATTAGCTAACGTTAATACATCATATGAACAAAATAAAGATGCGATTAATTAATACTGATAAATTAAAGAAGGTAAGCAGCGACATTGCTAAATTGATTTTACTTTAACAGTAGCGCTTCTGCGTTCTGGTTTTAAAGTAAGGTAGACTTAATTACCTGCATCATAAAAGGGTATTAATTATAAGCAAAGCTTTTGAGATTTATTCTAAAGATGATAGGACTCGTTGTTCAATGAACTATTGATAATTCTTAAACCATCTCATCATCAGATATAAGAAATATATCTGTACCGCCCAACTGCCAAATGTACTACCAGAAGGCGCAAGTTGAGTTTCAAGTACATCCACAGAAAAGACAGGTTATCAAAATTATACAAAACACCATTTGCCCCCTCTCTCCCAAGGCATGCTTCCTGAAACCTCTGAATGCTACGTTGGTGATTCTTAGACCTCTCTCAGAAGCACCAAAATATTTACCGAATATTACCAACAAAATACTCCAAACAATAACTGAACTATATAGCTTAGGGCTTTGATCGTTGTCTACGTCTTCTACATAAAGGATGGTTTCAGGTGTGGCTTTCAGGTAAACATTCTATCTGGTGTTCTCTGCCCTTGAGAAAGTTTCTCTCTATAGAGTTCTACAGAACATGTTTTAAATCGTCACGCTAATCAACCGAAAAACTTCGGTAACTTAAATGTAAACGTGTATTGTAACCTAAACTAACCTAACCTTAATCCTTACATACACATTTTTAAATTTCATATTTACAACATATAAGACTAAAATATTGCCTCAGCAAATAGCATTATGCAAGTATGGGTTCAGTACAAGGATCATCCACATAAAGTCTATTTTACTATGCACTGCGGCGTGTAAATATTTACTCTGCAGTTTGGGAAAACTTCGCATATACGTGAAAATAAATGTCGGCCTGTTTGGAGAGAATTTCCACTTTCCAGTTGGCCCAGGTATTCTAGACTCAAAGCGGGGTTAATGTCCGTTTTAAGTGTACTGTTGTGTTTACCCTGTGGGACATTTGTGGTGATTCAAGTTAAAAGTTTTAAAGGTAAATATAGAAATGATATGATATAAAATATTTCATTTGTAATTATATCTATTTAAGATAAGATAAGATAAAATAATCATTTATTCGTTCAGTTTATACACATTTAACTATTACATGAAAACAATATTTACAAAGAGAAAAGAAGGTGCAAAACATCACGAATTGGACACTGCTCAGCATTATGTTGGCATCCGAGGACAACCAGCGCTGATCTTCCGATATTTATCTTTTTACAAAGCTTTTATTCAGCTTGCCATGTTTTTTTTTTTTTTTAGTATTTGTAAAATTACAACTCCACGGACTGTTCGTCCGTGCCTTTTGTAGGTTCTTATGTATAGTTAACAAATTTTTTTTTTTCTTAGCTCCACTAATTTTCCCGCCCTCACCATCGCCGATACACTGGTCGTGGCGACCAAGTGTGACTGCGGTGTTGATGGCGGGGTAAGTAAGTGTACATATCTAGGCTTACATATAATTACTACAATTTAGTATTATATTGCACATCTGAATTGCAGCTGTTTCGTCTCTATTTTGTTTTAATTCCTTCTATTCACATTCGGGCATTGCCGATGTATCGAATATATATTATTATATTAATACGTGAAGCAAAAATTTGTGACGGATTTTTAAGTAATATGCCGCGGACGGATTAGTATGAAATTTTGCACGGTTATAGTGGACGTAGAGAAGGAGGGCAGAATGTTAATATTTTTTTCAAATAATGCATTTATCATACATAAAATCAACTAAAAACACATTACACACACTGCCTTGCATTTGTCACAAACACATATGTACTTAGTAAATGAAATAGAACATTCAATGTCTTACTATGAAAAGACACAACGTCAAGAATGTCAGATGACATTTGATTTTTAATTTAAATTACGGTCGAATTTCGGCCGATGCGATGGGCGACTAGTATATATATTTGCTTATCGAATCAATGATTCAAAAGCTATCTCCTTTTGCCACCCAGTCTTGAGTCGTCACAACTCTGGTCCAGAGTCATGGTCCACTCTGGTCCAGAGAGTCCAGCTTGCCATGTTTTTTTTTTTTTTTTTTTTTTTTTTCTTTATTGGTTCACTAAACTGGACATTACACATTAATACAAATATAAGTTCAACTACTTTCTGGAAATTATTTTTAGTGGTAAGTCCTTCTAGAAGTGAACACCACATGCATTTATATATTTTTTTTTGTTACACTTCAGAAATACAAAGCAAATTCTTTAAAAAGATATTAATTAACAAAGGTTAAACCAATATAATTATGTACTTAAAAATAATATTAATAAAAACTAAATTTATGTATCTAATTGACAGCTGTTATTCGATTTTAGTGAAATCAAAAACTGTTTAATTGACAATATTGATTCACCAAAAATATCAACGTCGCTGCAAATCTTGTTGTATGCTGAGTACATTCGATATAAGGGAGAATGTTGTCCATAATTTGTGCGACAGATCGGTAGTTTGAATGTTGTTCTATTATGAAGACGGCTATTAGGGCGTGGGACAGCTAAATTAATTTTGTAAAGTAGATCAGGACTATCGATTTTACCGGTGATTAACTTGTGCAAATACACGATATCAGCAATGTTACGCCTTTCTTCCAGTGACATCATTTTAAAGTGCCCAAGTCTAGATTCGTAAGATTTTAAATTACGACAAAGATTATTTGAGTAAGAGAGGTGATAGAGAAATTGTTTTTGAAGTCTTTCTAGTCGATGGATATGCACCGCGTACGTCGGACTCCAGACCGGACTGCAATACTCCAACAAGGATCTAACGTAACAATTAAAAAGTAGAATGGGAATTTCAAAATCTTTGAAAAATTTGGTTTGACGTAAAACGAAACCACCCAAACGAGCTCCTTTCTTGGTAATTGAATCGATGTGCTCACGAAAGTTGAGTCTGGAGTCAACAACAACACCAAGGTCGCGGATGCTAGAAACTTCGCTGATAATTTCGTTATCGATATAGTAGCTACCCGACGTAGGACTCTTTTTTCTTGAGAATTTTAGGTGATAACATTTTGAAGCATTCATTTTCATAAAGTTCTTTGAACACCAGCTGCTTATAGCACCAAGGTCATTTTGTAAAGATCTTATATCATCTTGGCTTCTTATGGTTCTATATAGCTTAAGGTCGTCAGCAAACATTAGGTAATTGGATGTTATGCATGGGCCCAAATCATTGATAAAAACAAGAAAAAACAGAGGACCTAAATGTGAACCTTGGGGCACGCCAGACGGGACTATTTTTGGTGTAGATTTGAACCCTCTTACTGACACTAATTGAGACCGGTTTTGGAGGTAAGACTCACACCATCTAAGCAAAGAACCACATATACCTGCATGGCCTAGTTTTTTGACAAGCAATGTATGATTAACCACGTCGAATGCTTTAGAAAAATCAGTATAGATCGCATGAACTTCGTGCTTATTTTCTAATGCGCTAATTATATCGCTGACATAACGTAGAAGGTTTGACGTAGTTGACCTGCCTGGCAAGAAACCGTGCTGATGGTCATCAAAAAAAGATTTCAAATGGTAGTAGATTCTTTTGTGAACAAGGGCTTCAAATAATTTTCCAAAAGCAGATAAAATAGATATAGGTCTGTAATTTGATATGTCATTTTGATCTCCTCTTTTGTGGATAGGCGTGACATATGCAACTTTCCATTTAGTTGGAAAAATGCCACAATAGAGAGATTTGTTAAAAATGTAATGTAGTGGTTCAGTGAGCTGTGATGCACAATTTTTCAGGAACAGTGGAGGGATACTATCGGGGCCAGGTCCTTTGTTTGTATCAAGTTGATCCAAAGAATCAGAAATCTCCGATTCTGAAATAAGCATCGATGATATTGTCCCATGAATATTTGTTTGCTCGTCAGTTATCAGTGAAGATGTTGGAGCATTATCATTCCTATATATCGAAGAGAAATATTCGGAAAATAGTTCGCATATTTCTTGACCTCCCTGTGCAATACTTGTATTAAAAAACATTTCATCTGGAATAGCGTTGCTGTTAGATCTGACGGATTTAATAAAGGTCCAGAAGAATTTGGGATCTTTTTTAATATGTTTTTTGACATCTGCTTTGAATGTATTTAAACATAATTGCATACTTTTATCACATCGTTCTCTAAGCATTTGATAAGTTAACAGGTCTCTAGGATTTTTATACTTTTTATATTTATTATGAAACTTAGCTTTTTCTTTCAAGCTTCTTTGTAAAGAGCGGCTGAACCAAATAGGATACTTATTACTATTTTTACGTATTGGTGTATGTTTATAAATAATAGGATTTATTAAATCATAGAAGACATCCACAGCTTCATCAATTGCCTGGTTCGTTGTAAAATGTTCCCTCCAATTAATAAGATCTAGTTCCTCTCTAATCATTTTATAATTTGATTTGTAAAAATTTAAAGCAGTTGTTTTATTTATTTTTGAGGACTTGTGCGAGACGGATTTTAGAGAGATAGATAAGGCAGGATGATATTTATCTTCGTCAACTAAGGGGGTATCACTCTTAGATACTGAGAAGGAGGCAACCGAATTTGTAAATACTAAATCAAGCATTCGTCCATTCTCGTTATATACTCCATTGACTTGATGGAGGCCAGCGAGGAAAGTCGTATCGGTAAGTAGGCTATCAGTAGTATTGATTGTGTTAGTTGGTAGTAATCTATTTAAGTTTAAATCGTGTTTCCATTCTATATTGGGTAGATTAAAGTCTCCAGCCAGCAAGAATAGGGATTTTGTAGGTATTTTGTGTTGAATTACGTCGAATATATTCAATACTAGGTTATTGAGTCGGGTGTATGTTATTGGAGGAGGAAGATAAACTAGGCAAACATAGAGGTAAATCCCTTGGTTAAGCTTCATGCGAATCCAGAGATCTTCACTCTCTGATTCCCAATTGGTTTTACGTATGGGTTCATATTTATTTAAAGCTGCGAATAAAACGCCGCCACCATCACTTTTGATGGAGGATGTATGTATGTTAGTACTTATGTAGGTATGAGAGTCATATCTCGCAACTGAATTGAGAACCAGTTATCATCAAGTAATTTAGCTGGCTAGCTGGCTTTGCATACACCTTTGGTTTGGATGATAATGCAAGATTAGTATGTTATTCTTAATAAAATATGGTAGGCTCCATTACAGCGCGCAATTATTTTTTTGGGCATGTCTATTATATGGGTATCAAATGGAAGGTTTTACTGAGAAGAATACGAAAAACAGAATAATAATACTAATATCCTACCTACAATAATAGTTTGATTACAATTGATTATGTATTTTACGATTTTTTTGTTCGTGCGTTACTGTCATGTATCCCTTCAAATATATGTTGCCTTTGAAATTACATTCATATATGCCAGTGCTAAGTGTATCTCTACACAGTAGTTTAGTAGTGGTTTACATAGTTCAATGGTATAGTTTTACATGGCTACATGCACACGGTTTACACGCAGGACTCCCAGGTTTACATGAAAAAACATACAAAGCGAGTAATGAAAAATATTTGTATTTGTTTCAAAATGATATACTTATCTATATATTTTACTTTTTATAGTTATACTTAACGTTAAAGCTGACGGGCCACCTGATAGGAAGTTGTCACCGTCGCGTATGGACATTTACAATACCAGAGGAGTTGCCAATGTCGCCAATGCATCGCCGGCGTTGAAGGAGAGCTCTTGTTACATCTTTCTTGAAGAGCCCCATGTCATAGCGTTCTGGGAATATCTCTGGAGGAAGGTCATTCTATATCTTGCACGTTCACGGTAGGAAAGAGCGCGAGAACCGGACCATGTGGATGAAACCTCATCCTTCGGCACGTGGTGCGATGGAGGAAGGGTGATGAAGGCACCAGATCGAAGCGGGGCACCATAAGACGGCAGCGCCCAGAGAGTAGGTGCACCCTGTTCCGTCCCTGTAGCCTCGGGGTCAGAATAGGGCTACGGTATCCCCTGCCTATCGTAAGAGGCGACTAAAAGGGGCTTCCGGGGTTGCAGGCGGCTAGAGTGGGAGCTCGAACCGTTCGGTCAGGCAATCCC
Organism: Spicauda simplicius; assembly: GCA_949699795.1. Classification (NCBI taxonomy): domain Eukaryota; kingdom Metazoa; phylum Arthropoda; class Insecta; order Lepidoptera; family Hesperiidae; genus Spicauda; species Spicauda simplicius. The sequence continues at coordinate 16,747,149 of OX453062.1, forward strand.
GGGAAGGACGGCGGTATGTGTGGTCGCATACCGTCGTAAAGACTAGACGGAGCCGTGGGCCCAGCCGCCCATCTGGGAGGAGCCCGATGGGGCAGCGCGCTCGGAGGATTCCGGTTGAAGTCGTTTAGAGATCCCGGAGTCCTCCTTTTCAGCGCCGAGGACGGCCACCGGGGGGGTTTTAGTGCGGTAAAAATCCCACATAACCCTGCGTCGCTCCCACGGCGTCGGGTGCCTTTGGAAGGTTTCCCCCTCGAAAATAAAAAAAAAAGGTTGCACCCTGTTCGTATGAACTGTAAAAGTGTTTTATGTTTAATTAATGTGCATACTTATGTGTAATGTGCATATGTTTAATTAATGTGCATATATGTATGCACGAAGCAGACTTAGTGACTTTATTAAAATACGATTATCATAATATAGTCACTAAAAAGCGTGAAATTAAAAACATTTTAACAAAAAATATCTATCGACTTCCATGTCAAAAGTAAAAATAATTTCAATTAATTTTGGTTTAAAACATATTCAGTACCTAGTACGTAGTTCTGAAGTCGGCGCTCACACGGGACATAATTTCGTCACCGTCATCCAGCGAAATATATTGAGCGCCGACTTCGGAACTATGTACTAAGTCCTAGGCAAGTATGTTCTTAACCAAAATTAATTGTTTTTTTTTTACTTTTTTGTGACATGGAAGTCGGTAGATATTTTTAATTAAAATGTTTATATTGTTTTTCTATTATTCTGAAAGCTGAGGGACAGAGAATGTTAATAGCATTAAATTTACTTTTTTACGTAAACTATTGTAACGTAAATACAGATTAAATGAATTCATTTGTGCTGCAGTGTACCTAATTAGTGTAAATAATATTATTTTCACATGGTATTATTTTTTTTTAAATAAACCAAGGCAACATAATATAACCTGGACAGGACTAACGTAGTTTGCAATGAACTGGAGCGAGTTGAAAACAGCAAGATAAGCTTATATATAGTAAGTTATTTCTTTTCTAATTATACAACCAGGTGGTATGAGAGACCGTCGTATTTAGTTCTGGCGAGTGGCAAGAGTGTAGTGAGATAAGCTTAGGACATTGTACGTTTCATTCTATTATTTCGTGGCTAATGTAATTTTGCAAGATGGTACCATATACCTATATGGTTCATCCGGGATGTACCATCGCCACACCTATTGCTAGCGTGAAGCGGTTCTCGCGTTTCAGTGACCATAGGTGGACCAGTGTGGTGACCATAGGTACATACCATAGGACCATAAGCGAAATTAGTCCTCTGGAGTAACGACGTGTGCAGAGACATTGTTCCGTATAATGTTGCTTACAGATTTCCATTGGTGACAGTGACAACTTACCATCAGGCATAATAGTTTCCTACCTTTCTCTTATCCTATCCTATCCTACTTCCTACTTCCTACTTCCTATCCTATCCTATCCTATCCTATCCTACTAATATTATAAATGCGAAAGTTTGTGAGGATGTATGTGTATTTGTTATTCTTTCACGCAAAAACTACTCAACGGATTAGGTTGAAACTTTACAGTAGTATAGGTTATACATCACAATAACACATGGGCTATAATTTGTAATGATTTTTTTTTATAAGGTTATAATATAACGAGAAATATCAGGTTAGTCGGAAAAAAAGTTGTGCTCTGAGAGCTATCTTCGCGTACGCTGCCTAAACCGTTGAAGATATCCAAATATAATGTACCGTGGGATTGTTTGGCTCACATAGATCTAAATAAAAGTCCGTGACAGCATATGTCTATATTTTATGTATAACCCACAATAACTCTTTTTATACTTTGAAAATTTTAAAAATATCAAGTTGATGTTTCCATGGGTTGTATACAAACTAAATATTAATCCTTATCAAAATAAATGATTTCAAAAAATCAAGCATCTAATAAAGATTGAATCTGCCTTTTACACCATGTAAATTGGATAAGTAGTTTAGAAGATATTACGAGTATAACATATTGCGTAGTCAATTGATTGACCGGCAGTACGCGCCGTGCGCCGCCGCCGTATACAACGAAGTTGTATGATATTAATATTTGAATGGTTATAAAACACGAAGCAAAATGTGATAGGTCAATGACGTCTCTGTAGTTCCGGGAATAAGGCTACGGTATCCCCTGTCTGTGGTAAGAGGCAACTAAAAGGGAACTTTCGGGGTTGCGGGCGGCTAGACGGAGAGCTCCAAACACCCAGTCAGCAACTTCGGGAAAGATGTCAGCATGTGTGGTCGCATGCTATCGTGAGAGCCAGGATGGACGGAGCTTGAACCGTCCAGCCAGGCGATCCCGGGAAGGACGGTGGCATACGTGTGGTCGCATATCGTGGTAAAGACCAGATGGAGTGGTGGGCCCAGCCGCTCACTTGGGAGGAGCCCGATGGGGCAATGCACTCAGAGGACTCCAGTTGCGTTCCTTTGAAGATCCCGGAGTCCTGGTGCTATAAGAATCCCAGATAACCCTGCGTCGCTCCCACGGCGTACCTTTTGAAGGTTTCTCCCTCGACAAAAAATAAAAAAAGTCAATGAGAATGAAACAGCAGAAAGGTTAAATATGTTATTCAATCGTCATCGACCTTTTAATGTAACACAACTCGGCACATATGTCAGATTAGCAGTAGTTTAGGTCGTAGTTGACCATGCTAGCCAACTGCGCGTTGGTAACCGTCACGCGTTTTGAGACCCTTTCTTAAAACTTTTAATTTCAGAGTAAGCATTAATATCTGTTGCCGACAAAACTAATTCAAATTAATATACGTGCCTGATTTGAAATTTGAACACACTGATTTAGGCGATTAACACACGGCACCGCGCACCGCCGCGAATAGCGGTGCCCCGCGCGGTAAGGCGGTTTACGCACCTGTACGCGCGGATGGACCGTTCATCAAAATGAACTTTTCGACATCGAAATGCACTTTTGCTTCAACGATGATCCGCGCGGTTAGGCACCAGCCCGTGTGTGAGGCGCCGACCCCCCGCACTGTCGTTCGCGCGGACACACGGTGGTGATGAGAACACCCCTGGGACGCGCGGTCGGTCGGTGTACGTGTGTGATGTGGCATCAACGGATTTATTATATCCCAATACAACATGAGATCCGCTTCACCGCCTACCGTCGGCAGTGAGCCGCCGGCAGTGAGCGGTACCGTATGTTAATCGCCTTAGGAAGTAGGGCAAGGGTTCAATCTGAAGTAAATCACAGATGCGTTGCTACTCCCGAGGACTATGATGATCGCCTAATATAAAAGTGAGCCGGCAGGCACACCCTTTAAATGAAACACAAGAACTGCTTCACGGTAGAAACAGGTGACTCCCTGGTTGAACCATTGCTCTACCACCTTGCAAACTTTATGTGGCAGACTAAATTCCACGCGAGCGAAGCCGCGGGCAAAGGCTAGTAGTTCATAACATTATAGTAAATGTTCCGAACCCTTGGTTTTAAATAATAAGCAAAGTAAAAATTAAATTAATTATTTAATTTTTACTTTGCTATATAATTTATTTTAATATTTAATTTTTAATTAAATTAATTATTTTTGTATATAGTGTAAATAGATTTGTTTCAAAGTATGTATTGATTGTAAGATGTTGGTGTGACTAAATAAATTCAGTTTTCAAGTAAAAAAAAAATTAAAGTGTAATTATTTTATTTCAATTGCTTTGCTGTTCTTTGAAATATAATTAGGGTTTCGTAACCATAGTTTAAACTAAAACTTGCATTAACTCAATCACATGATTTTAAACTTACTATCAGGATTATATCTTCAACCAATAGATAAAAACATACAATCCGTCCAATCGGAGGGTAGTATCGCTCACCATGCTCCGGAAAGCAGTATGGCGGTATGAACAGGTGGTAGAACCAGTGTAGTTCGACCGGGGAGGTACCACCGCCACACCTATTTCTAGCGTGAAGCATTTTTTGCGCTTCGATGGAAGGGTGTGGTTGCCGGTACACTTTTATATGAGGCGACCATCTTAGTCCTCGGGAGTAGCAACACATCTGTGATTGACTTCAGATAGAACCCATGTTCTGTATGAAGTTGATTGATGATGTCAATGGGCGGCAGTGACCACTTACCATCAGGTGGACTGCATGCTCGTTTGCTACTTCAGTGAAATAAAAAAAAAAAAAAAGAACATTGTTGATGCGATCGTCGCTAACCGGCTCGTATGTGTGGAACTTTTATGGTAATTGTGAACATATAAACTGTTTGTGTACTAAGAGTGTGTGGTCTAAACTAAAGCCTTAAACTCCATCGCTGGTGTGTTTGCAAGTGTTGCGTGCTTGCCAGGATCTTGGATAAAAGAGGAGCCACGGGCGGGCCGTACGTAGCTAATCGTAAGTAGATCTGTATTCCGGCAGCAAGTTAGGTAGCAACAAATGTTGTGGTACTGCCTATAACTACTTGTTTGACTGTCTTCTATATCCCCGGGGCTTACGGGCGGGCGCACGATTAGATTAAATAAGTTCTCGAGTAATCGAATTTGATTTTAGTAAGAATGAACTATCTTAAACCACAACATATCTTTGAATAGCGATTATACTTTCATGGTATCGCGGTAATAACTCGGCGTTGCTTCCACGGCGTCGGATACCTTTCGAAGGTTTCCCCATCGATATCAAAAAAAAATGTTATCGCGGTAATATTTTAGTCTTCTTTTTACATCTACAAAAGCTTGTCTGTCTGTGTGCTTCCTAAATTTGCCCTCAAAGATGGCAACAAATGTATGACAGGCCTAATAATTACCATTAATGGCCTATAACTAAGTAGACTTTATAATCCTCGCTCCATCCAGCAACACGTAAAATCCACTTTTTATCCATTGCAAGCAAAACAATTCCTCGACCCGCATTAAAGATCTCAGTAACGCTCCAAAATCTGCTTTGGTTCTGCAAAATAAAGCACAAGCTACGAAGTCAGATAAACTACAATAACAAGAGGCTGCAGCGCAACCTTATCTTGTTAGGTTCCACCTGACTCGGGTTAATTGCACGGCGTTAACCGGAGTTTAGTTGAATACATGTAAACTAGGCGACTTGTTTCTAAAGGACCTAGGACTCTTTATTTAGTTTTCCGTTGTGTTGAAATACAAAAAGGGGGTAGAACTTATTGTATTTTTAGCGCAACATCGCTTTTCTACTACCCATATTTCCCTATTTTCCTTTTATACTAGCTGTACCGTGCGCGCGTTGCTACGCCATCACAAAAAAAATATACCAGAAACCTTCGCGAGCTCATGAATAAGCACTTTGCTAAAGATCATCACAATGATCAAATGAATAGTTTACGATTCTATAGAGAACATACAGACAAACATTTATTTTTATAAATAGGATGTTCTACTTAGAAAAGGAAACTCAATTTTTATTTTAAAGTGTATTCTAATATATGTATATCAGTTGTAATACTTTAGAAAAAAATACACATAAATTAAAAAAACGAGGATAGCTTAATAAAAAGGCAATGTATTGCTAGACGAGCGATATAATAAAATATAAGCCTTCTTACAATTAAGGTTCTCTTGCCACACGTCCACACCTGAGCTAATTGCGAGCGCCTTAATCGGATTAAAGTTTGGACCTAGTTAGTCTCCTACGTGTATGGGAACATTGCTTAGAATTAAATTATTATTAAAAAAACGTAAGATATTATCCAAAACGACACGCTACAAACTAAAAGGGCCAACAAATTTTATATTCTTTTAAATAAATTGATATAGTAATTGTAAAACATTGTAAATTGATTAAAAAGTTATGTTGGTGGTGGCCGGAGGTTGCAAAGAAACGCAAAACCATGCTTAACATTCAATTTATACTAAAAATTACAAGTACATTTAAACTTAAAACTAAAGGGGTGAGACCGAGTCGATGTGAGAGCTCGGAATGCCGTGTATTCCCACGATATGAGGGAACGTGCTGGGTCAGCTCCTCGGGTTGCTGGCTGGGACGCGATGCACTATGGCTGTGCATCAACATTATGGTAACAAAAACGTTCAGAAATAAAGAAATCACTATATGAATCTCAACATGGTTAATATGTAACACATATGTCAAAAGTGTTTACCTTTGAAACCGTTTTCAGTTTCCCAACTTTCCCAATTTGTTGCTTTTAACAATTGGGATTGTTTTAAATTGTGTATGAAAACAAGAAATAAATATGTAATCAAATTGTTTCTGAAGACTCAATAAAAGTTAAGTCTTAATTTGTTAAATTTAATATATTTTGATGAATGAATGAATGAATATTTAATCGCTATATAGTATAAAACAAAGTCGATTTCCGCTGTCTCTCCCTATGTACGCTTAGATCGTTAAAACTACGTTACGGATTTTAATGCAGTTTTTTTAATAGATAGAGTGATTAAACAAGAAGGTTTGTATGTATAATAAATGCATAATATAGTGGAGGAAAATTGATAGTTTTAGATTTTTGATAATTAGGCGACACGAAGTTCGCCGGGTCAACTAGTATAATTAATACTGATATTATTAATATTAAATAATCTTGTTTTAGTTTATATAATAAATTTTGGTGTTTTAAATGTTGAAATGATTGGAAAAAATAGTTCATCCTAACTGGAAACACGTTACTGTACTAGTCCGGTTTGTTACTTTTACGTAAAAATTGAAGATGCAGGCGCATTGAATTCCTCTGAAATTTGGCATACAGATGATACCTACCTGTATGCCAAATTTCAGCGAAATACCATGCGAGGTCGTAAGACCTGGATTATATTTTAGACTTGGATTATTTATACGAAATACTCGTTATCATAGTAAACGTAATCCGGAGCTGCAGGAATAAGCCAATAAGTTACAAAACTGCTTGTGTGGACTAAATCACGTTATTCTGAGTAAAACCACACGTCCATACCTTCCCGAGTAATTGCGAGCACGTTAACCAGATTTAAGTTGGACCGGGTTCGCTGTTTAACGAATCTATTTCCCTCAGTCTAATGTGGACAACTATTTGTGCGGACGTCTGGTGCCCAGGATGATTTTGCCAATAATTGCCATTAATTTATAGCTTGAATTAATATACAGGACACTCAATACCATGGCAAACGTAGTCATGGCGAGTAAGTTACAAATCTTCTCGTGTGGACTAAATCACGTTGTTTTGAATGAAACCACACGTCCATACCTGGCCGGGTAATTGCGAGCGCGTTAACCAGATTTAACTTAGACCGAGTTCGCTGTTTAATGAATCTATTTCCTTCAGTCTGATGAAGACAACTGTTTTGTTTGGACCTTCTGGCCTCCCAGAATGATTTCGCTAACAATTGCCATCAATTTATGGCTTTGATTAATATACAGGCCACTCATTACCATGGTAAACATAGTCATGGCGAGTAAGTTACAAAACTTCTCGTGTGGACTAAATCACGTTATTCTGAGTAAAACCACACGTCCATCCCTTCCCGAGTAATTGCGAGCACGTTAACCAGATTTAAGTTGGACCGGGTTCGCTGTTTAACGAATATACTTCTCTCCCTCTGTGGACGACAATTTTGTTCGGACGCCTAGTCTTTAGAGATTGATGTCACTAAAAATTGCCATACAGAGAGTTTATCGCCTGGATTAATGTACGGGATACATCTTACCATGGTAAACGACAGAACACAGGTGAAACCGTGGAATTAAGCTAGTAAGTTATACTGTTTGTCTGGACTAAATCATGTTATTCTGAGTGGAACCACATGTCCATACCTGCCTAAGTAATTGCGAGCGCGTTAACCAGATTTAACTTGGACGGTGTTCGCTGTTTAACGAATCTATTTCCTTCAGTCTGATGTAGACAACTGTTTTGTTCGGACGTCTGGCCTCCCAGAATGATTTCGCTAACAATTGCCATCAATTCATGGCTTTGATTAATATACAAGACACTCATTACCATGGTAAACATAGTCATGGCGAGTAAGTTACAAAACTTCTCGTCTGGACTAAATCACGTTATTCTGAATGGAACCACACGTCCATACCTGGCCGGGTAATTGCGAGCGCATTAACCTGATTTAAGTTGGACCGGGTTCGCTGTTTAACGAATCTAACCTTCAGTGTGTGATGTGGACGACAATTTCGTTCAGACGTCTGGTATTTTAAGGAGAAACATACACCGTCAGAAAGTAGAAATTTCAAGGAACGACAAGCCTGCCGACTTTTAAAAAAATATTTTTACGAAATGAAATATGTATTTATATATTTTTTTTTTAAGTCGGTGGGCTTTTCGTTGTTTGAAATCTTTGAAATTGTTTGTAGGTTTTACATATGAGATTTACTACATAAGATCTTAATGGCTGAGTAAAAAGAGTAACAGGCTTTCGTGGAGTGGTACAGGTTATTCTAAATTTGAAGTTGCTGAGTGGTTGGGGACAGCCAATAATATTATTGTGTATTTTGTATAAAATTTAGTATAGTTTTTATACTTTGTATGTATGTAACTAAAAATAAATCGGGTTACTGTTTAAAAGATCTGTTAAATTTATTCTGCAACGGGGATGGCACTTTTCTTATATGTTGTGACATTTAGGAAGATTTTTATTATTGATAGTATTCGGTTATTACACTGTATTTTGCATTGATTTGAACAAATTTAAAGTAAATTTAATATAGTTACACAGTTTTTCTCTATTAGACCTTTTTCGTCATTTCTTCTCGAGGGGGAAACCTTCAAAAGACACTCAACGCCGTGGGAGCGACGCAGGGTTAAATGGGATTATTACCGCACTAAAACCCTCCTGGTGCCCGACCTCGGCGCTACAAAGAGAACTCCGGGATCTCCAAAGGAACGTAACCGGAGTCCCCTGAGCGCGTTGCCCCATCGGGCTCCTCACAGATGGGCGGTGAGCCCGATTCTCTATAAGCCCTAGTAAAAATAAACAAACGCTCGTCTACTAAGGAATTGTTTCGAAATGTTATAAGAACTACACCATTCATATCAAAATTTTAGTATTTTAAGAATATCTGCTTTTACAGAAGCATAACAAAGAAAACATAAAGGTAATACTGTTAAACAAATGACTGAGGATAATACAAACCTGTAAAATTGTTAAAAAAGAAATGAAAGAAATTTAAAACACGCCCGCGTAATAATCCAAGACGCTGTTTACAAATAGACGTTGGCCGAGAAATTCCCTCAAGAGCAATTTTCCGACGAAATGAAACGAAAATTAAATTTTAATCCTAATGAAAATTTAACATCACTAATAAAGGCTAAGCGTCTCTTCTAGTATCCACAGATATTCGTATAACACCTTCAACGCTTACAAAATTAATAATTAATAACTCGGCTGCTCACACGTTATAAATAGAATATCCTGTAATCTTACAAGCTCGGTGTGAACGCGGAATTAAATTAAGGGAATTATGAAAATCTCGAGTCTCTAAAGGGAGAATTTATACCTAACTCATCACATTCTGTCACTTTGATCTTTTGACGACCTCCTACTGTTTTTGATGTATTTTCAAGTATAAAACCGTGTATATGTATTGGACTGCATAAGTGTTCAATATCCTTTTTTTTCCTCCCAGATGGGCCACCGCTTCGTCTAGTCTTTACAACGGTATGCGATCACATATACCGCCGTCCTTCCCGGGTTCGCCTGACGAAACGGTTCGAGCTCCCACTCTAGCTGCCTGCAACCCCGGAAGCCCCTTTTAGTCGCCTCTTACGACAGGCGGTAAAAATACAATTTTATTAAAATAAGGTCATCTAAGAATAGACAACTTAGTGCTCCAACTACACCATGATTAGTACTTTCGTTTAATTTTTTACTGGCTCTTCGGAAAAAATGAGTTTTCGAGTTGTAAGTTCAAAATAAGCGGCGAATTGTAATCAACTGCTACCATGATTGATAAAGCACATGAACCTTTTACCACTGTCCTCCGCTTCCAATAAGAAGGCGAATTAATGCGTTTTTATATAAAATCCCCTTCTTTCAACTTTATGCTCCAGATCGAAATAGCAGCATTTAACAGAGGTTTAACCAGAAAAAGATGCATTTTTATAAGATCGAAGTAGCAAACGAAAATGCAGTCCACCTTTTGGAAAACTTTGTAGTAGTGTGGCGATTGTACCTCAATGATTTTAGACTAATATTATCGCGGAATTGACACATTTTAATACTTAACGGGTACTCACGATATGCGGTTTTATATCGGAAATATCGGCAAAAAGAATTTGAAAAGGATTCAAAAACCGTATATCGTGAGTATATATATATTAAGTATTAAAAAGGTACCTCTATGGTTGAACATACTCTTTCTACCTGGCAAAATTAAAATGCTTACAATCTGGCCTAGAAGGACTTTAAAAATGTACACTGGACTTAACCCTGTCTAGCATTATGAGTCTATTATTAATTCGTCTATGCCTGCTAGGACGGCTTAACCCCCGGAAGCATCATAGTAATCGCCACGTTTCCATTATTCATGGACACTAAGAGCGTAGCACTAAGGCTACATTAATCGAGTAGTTCCTTTAGGATACATTAGCAGGTGGGTGGTTAAGTTTGTCAGACGTCAAGCTTCATTAAGCATGGATTTAAATATGGTCTCATTATTGCATATGTGCTATTGTTTTAAAAACAGAATAGCCGCCATATTGATTTTTCACACAGGGAGTTCCTAAATCTATCCCCAGCCAAGCATACGATAAAATGGACCTTGCGTGTGTTAGAAGTTTGGGAGATTCGGTAAATTAACCTACGTCTTAGCCCAAAGGCTATACATACAAGATTCCTTTATTCAATTTCAAGGTGGTAGACCCAGTGTAGTTAGACCGCGGAAGTACCACCGCCACACGTATTTCTAACGTGAAGGAGTTTGCGTTTCGATGGAAGGGTGTGGTTACCGGCACACTTTCACATGAGGTGACCATCATAGTCCTCAGGAGTAGCTGGAGGATCTGTGATTGACTTCAGATAAAACCCATGTTCTGTATGAAGTTGATTACAGATGTCCATGAGCGGCAGTGACGACTTACCTTCTGGTGCACTGCATGCTCGCTTGCTACTTCAGTCAGAATTTAAAAAAAATATAGCTACGATCAATACAATAATTTTGGTTATAAAGTCGTCTGGTTTGAAGTGCGGCTATCACGTGTATCTATGGAACCATGGATGGATGATTATATTTTTTAATCTAATAATAGGCAGCGAAAACCCTTTTATATAGGACAAAGGCCTCCCCTAAATGGTGTAAGCCAGTCCGGTGACTTCTGAATCTACCAGTGTCCTGCTGTCCTCTTTGGATCATCAGTCAACCTGGTTGGGAGTCGACCTATGTTCTTTTGCTTAAATGTGGTCGCCACTCGAGGACCTTCCTTCCCATCATTGACAAAGACCCAAACACTGATTGATACTTTCGAATGATATGGCCTACCCATTGCCATTGAACGATTTTTGAAAGCTTTTCAATAATACTTTAAAGATTGAGTCTCTTTATTACAATCACACATTACATTACATCTTTATTACAAGTTACAATCGAATTAGCTCAATGGTTAATCCTTTAGTCGTTTAGTGGATTCATTACGTAATTGGTTAATCCATTAATCAATGAACGTGACGCGTCATGAATTATTGATTTAAGACGATTATATTGAATCAGGTATTATTGAATCAGGCGTCACGTTACGAATTGCACAGTCAAAATAATTATAATATTTATGGTTCTGCTTTATATATTTCCATACAATTATGTATGAACTATCGTACACGGATTTTCAAGTACTTAAATGCTAGATAAAATTTTCGACAGTCTGAAGTAGTCTGAACTAGTCTGTCGCACTAATTGTTTCGTACGTTACGTACGTTACATACTTTATTTATGTTCATAAATTCGTATTTACAGAAATAACATAATAGGCATAATTAGTCAAATACCACCTCCTACACGCTCGTTGGCTACTTCTTTAAAAAAATCCATTTTGACATATGATACGGCCCTATTTAAGCATAAACTTAAGTGCTAAACATAACCTTGAATACGTACGTATATAGTATGTATAGAATCCAATATTGTCTACGCAGTCCTCAGTTGAAGTGGTTCCGGACATTATTTTCACAAATCGTTTCTTAGTTATCACATTCACTATAAAAACGTGGTGAAAACGTCAAGTTTCTAATTACAGTATGTAATTTTGCCTGTCCGTTGATATATCAGTAGTTACGTCAGAATCCATAAATATCTATAGATAGTAAACGTATAGAATTCAATATTGTCTACGCAGTCCTCAGCTGAAGTGGTTCCGGATATCCGCATAATGATCGGATCGGCGCCGCCGGATATCGTCTCTCAAATTACCCGATGACCGCTTGTAATCCATCGCCACCGCTCTTCACGCCCCTAGCTAATCAGGCTGTGTAGGGTTAGTTAAACAATTGCTTTAATATAAATTTACAATGATTTATTTTATATTCATACAATAAATTTTTGCTGCTTAATTGCAAGAAATGTGTTACGAAGGAAACAAATATGACCTTCAGTTTATTTATATTATTTCCTAATTTTACTAAATTAATACTGCCTTTTTTATTTATAATTTTATAACTGAAGTCCTCAAAAATACTTCTTGTCACTGTACATATGTATATGCATTGCATGCCTCGATAAGACTTTATGCGAATGTATATTTATGTATAACTTACCCCTCCTTTCTGTAGGGTGCAGCTAAGGTGTCAATGTATGTATGTATAAACTAAATCACTAAAATTGCTTATTGCGCTAAAAGTTTTTGCTAAAAAGTAAAATTTACGTCTTTAAATTTGTTAAAAATATAATGAGAAACAAAGTCCCTTGAAATAGTTCAATATGTGTGAATAAATTACCCGTCTTATCGTTTACCCTCATATTTACGTTTTATAATTATACATTTGAATGGATCCGGATAATGAGATGTAATAATGAATAATAATTCGAGCAACGCCACCGGCTATCATTTCTCATATTAACCGACGACCGCGTCTAGTGCACTGCCAACGCACTCTACTTTCCACCAGACATTTAAGTCATGTCTCGTCAACCCGTTATTGCCCCACTGCTGGGCACGGGTCTTCTCTCGGAATAAGTGATTTTTAGGCCTTAGTCCACCGCGCTGGCCAAGTGCGAATTGATGGACTTCACACACCTCCGAGAACTTTATTTTTTTAATTAAAGAATTCTCGGGTGTAAGGTTTCCTCACGGTGTTTTCCTTCACCGAAAAGCAGTGATAACTAAATCCTAATACGTCATGTATTCCTATACGTCCTTAACTCATGTAAACAAACACATTTACAATATACTGGCATTACTGAAATACGATTTGGATAGATACTTACAATAGGCGTATTTTTGGATTGTTTTTTGTCAATATATTGCCTTGACCACGATCCTTATAATTGATGTTGTTTTATTACAATACAATAGTTACTACACTAATCTAATCAAACTATATTTCAAATCTCAAATCAAACTCTATTTTTGTGTTATGTAGACAGATTTTCATGTTAACAATGGAAACAGAACCTACTTATACCTTTTTATAGGTAATATAGTTATAGCATACTTAAATTCTATTAGAATCCATACCTATCAGAAATCAGTGTCGCATAGTACACCAATGGTTAATACAAGTAGCTACACTGTCTAATTATGTCCAATTTTGTTCAACGAGCGCTATTTGAAGCGCGTTAATTGAAGATGAATGGGCTAGCTTCACGCGCCGCGTTAGTGGGGGATAGTGAATTAGGGTAATGATTCGATTATTCGATTAAAATTTAAATTAGGCTTAAAATAAAGTTTTTTGTGCAGTTTGCACGGTGTTAGAATAAGTATAGTTCGATCAAGGAGGTTTCGGTTGAAGAGTGTGTCTCATTTATACATGAGGTGACCATTTTAGTACTCGGGTATATCAGATGAGTTGTTATTGATTTAAGATAGAATCCCTGTTCTGTATAAAATTGCTTAACGCAGTGGCAAAGACTGCTCATTTGCTATCATATTGTAAAAAATGTATCTAATCTAATAAGGCCACAAAAGCTGTAATATGCAGCCGTCAAGTAACTGCAAGTAGGTACATCACAATAAACTAAAGATTAAGTTAAACTATCCTTATTGCTCGTTTAGACGCCATTTTTAAACATGCTCATAATATTCAGTAATACCTAATATCGCTGAAATGAAACTAAAAAGTAATAATACTATAATAAGTAAACCTAATTTACCTGGATGTACACCTAAAGAAAAGTAAAAATGTAGGCTCAAAAATAAAACCAAAAAAAAATCTTGTACACGGGACCGTCATACAAATCAGCATAAATACACCCCAAAATTAGTGGTACAATTCCAAAATTCACCCTTTATCATTAGGGTTGCGGAATTTACGGAACCGGAAGCGCAATTCTCCGGGAAGTAACGGAAAAGAAACCATTTTAAATTTTTATCTAAACTGTCACCCCTAGAATACGTAATTTAAGTTTGAGCGTAAAATCTTCCGCGCGAAGAAAAATTCACGACTACGGGCTCACGGTAATGTACTTGAGTTTGATGAAGTCACGTAACACGTAAAGGTTTTATTTATGTTAGCCAGCTATTAATAACGTTAATGACGGATCTATCTAGAGTGGATGTTACCGTTCTAAATGACCGTTGACTACGTGGTGTAGCGAGATCTAGGTTCGATTTCGGACACCAATGGATAAATAGTTTACGTTTTTTGTCTCAGTCTGAGTTATTGTGTAATGATTCTAGCCCGTAAGTACCCTCATGATCGGTACTTAGAAAAACAAAGTGCCGTATTTTGAGTGTACATAATGTATAATTGTGAATTAAAAGTAAAATTATCCTGGATTGGGAAATAAATTAACATGTAAACGCATTAAATGGTGCACATGAAAACGACATAATAAAAATTCCTTTAGTCCTTCCCAGCATCAACTGTAAGAAATACTTACGTACTTTTACGTATTTTTGACAGTTCTTACAGTGACTGTTTAAATCGCCTTATTTATATATTAATACGTGAAGCAAAAACTTGTGACGCATTTTTAAGTAATAAGCCGTGGACAGATTAGTATGAAATTTGCACGATTATAGTGGACGTAGAGAAGAAGTGCAGAATGTTAATATATATTTCAAATAATGCATGTAACATACATAAAATCAACAAAAATACATAACACACACTACCGTACATTTGTCACAAACACATAAATAATAAACGAAATAGAACATTCAATGTCTTACTATGAAAACAAATAACGCCAGAAATGTCACTGTCTTTGTCAAAATACCCGATATTGCTTTTAAATGCGGCTTAGATAATTAAACCTCTTCTTAAATTTAACGGGTGCGTTCAAAATTTCTTGAAAATTATTACATTTTATTTGAATTTGAGAAAAATATTCCTACTACTTTGGACAATATGAAGTTTTTGAATTTTGAAATTAAGGTCGAATTTCGACCGATGCTACGGGTGACTTGTTGTTTTTAATAAGGGTTTATTTCTTAACACAATAGTAATTACATCATGTCTAACGAAGTGGACGAGTGAAATGGGGTGGTCGAGGAGTCTTCATTATTTTCCTTTCTTGGAGATTTCAAGTAAAACACAGGAATAAACTTCTTCGATTTATTCACAGTTTAGGAGGTCCGATCGCTTCGACGGTTAAACAAGAATCTTTTTCTACCGGCAGGCGCTCGCCTTTTTATAACAATGTTTGGTGAGGTGACAATAACATATTTATCGAGGGTAAACTAAATTACAGTTGTAAAAATCACTAAATATTGCTAATTTAATAAACAAAAAAATTTCGATCTTTAAACTAACTAAAATAATTATTTTCGGCGACGTGTTTTCATAAATACGCGGTGTCGCGCCGACATGTCATAAATTGCAATTATTGCCTTTAATCCCAACAATTCTAGATATATTGTACAATTATTCTATAGTTTTAGCAATTACAGTTATGGCATTTATATTAAATTTGTGTAGTTACTCACAAGACATTTATATTTATAGAACCTAGCCTCTCATAGACAGAATAGCTAACAACTAAGGAAAACTTTGGGTAGATTACCTCTCTATACTTTGAGAAGATGCTTCAAACTCCTTTCAAGAAGTTGTCTAACGTAGTTCATCGAAACAAATAGTTTTATATTTTCTGCTAAAGGATATGCGTCTAATAAAAATTGTATAAGAAATAATGACAAGAACTAGACAAACAACTACAACAAGTATCGGAAAATTATTCAATCATCATTAATTAACCAACAATAATAATCAGAATAATATCCGAATCTTAATAAATCAACACATCCGTACATCCATCCATCCGTCAGCCTTTTGATGTCCACTGCTGAACATAGGCCTCCCCTAAATGGCGCCACTCCAACCGGTCCTGTGCCCTCTGAATCCAACGGTTTCCCGCTGTCTTCTTCAAGTCATCGGTCCATCTGGTAGGGAGGCGACCTGTACTCCTTTTGCCTAAACGTGGTCGCCACTCGAGGACCTTTCTTCCCCATCGGTTATCGGTCCTACGAGCGATGTGGCCGGCCCATTGCCACTTCAGTCTGTTAATTAAGTAAGCTTCGAAATTCCGAGCATAACCCTCTCCATAGCACGCTGAGCGACCCTGAGCCTCCGAATGAGGCCTACATTGAAGGACCACGTTTCGGCGCCGTAGGTCATCACTGGCAACACACATTGCTCGAATGAGGGTCATCACTGAGGAATTTTGGACGAGAAGATACTACGTAATTTTATCAACACAATAATAAATCAACACAAAGATTATTATTTTTATTATATATCGATCCTACCGATATGACTACTGGGCTACCTGATGGTAAGTGGTCACCGTCGTTTATAATCACTAACAGAACCTGAGGAATCCCTGGTGCATTACTGGCTTTGAACGCAGGATCATGCAAAGTTTATTTATCCGGGTAGAACCAGTGTCGCTCGACCGCAACACCTATTTCTAAAGTGAAGCAGTTCTTGCGTTTTGGTGTAAAGGTGTAGAAACAGGCTCTCTTTAATATGAGACGATCGTTCTAGTCCTTGGAAATAGTAACGCATCTGTGATTGACTTTAGATAAAACCCTTGTTCTATATGAAATTTCATGGGAGTTATTCACTTCTTTGATCTATTAAAAATAAAAACCGAACCGTATTATGAGATTCTCTAAAACCTGTTATGTGTGTGTGTAGTGTACAAGATCTTCGTTGATACTAAAATTAAATCTATATTAAAAAATACTTTTGTTATAAAAAACAACAGTTTTTAAAGTAAAGTTAAAACACCTATTTACCTATCGGAATTTGTTTAGTTGAAAGTTTCCAACAAAAATCTGAACTGAATTAAAAATTAAGTTTAGTAAATTTTTAAATTGATATTTGTAAGTTACTTCTCTTAGAGAACACAACATTTGGGATATACTTTGGGCGGATAACGCATGATACTTTGGGACACTTCAAATAAGTACCACATTCCAACACGATGTGTTCAACAAATTTAATATACTGATCTGATACTCTGGATTAATATATAGGCTACTTTTTACTGCGGAAAAATGTCTTATTTACACGGGACAATCGATTTTTGTCAACGCGAACGAAGCTGTGGGATTCAACTAGTCAATAATGAAAGTCAACAACAATCAAAAACAGGTTTACGGGCCCTGGTATTACATAAAACCACAATAATTATTAACGTGGTACAAGGCGGTAGAAAAATGGTTTGAATGGGGAGGTTTTACAGGTGGTAGAACCAGTGTCGTTCGACCGGGGAGGTACTACCACCACACCTATATTTAGGGTGAAGCAGTTCTTGCTTTTTTATGGAAGGGTGTGGTTGCCGGCACACTTTTATATGAAGTGATCATTTCGGTCCTCGGGAGCAGCAATGCTTCTGTAATTTACTTCAGATTGAATCCTTGTTCTATATGGATTTGCAGATGTCCATGAGGTGTGGTGACCACTTACCGTCAGTTGGACTGCATGCTACTTTGCTACTTTAATCTTATAAAAAATAAATTTAAAAGTGTTTAATGTACAATCATATATTAGTTAAATGTATAATCAGCTAAACAGCATGCAAGTTAACATGCGGCAACGGAATCTAGGAGCTTGTTAGAAAAGTCTAATAGAATAAAAACATTCTCCAGAGAATACGCTTGTCATCCAACCTTCAGGAGATGGGTTTAATATTATCGGAGTTCATAAATTTTAATTTAAAAATAAACGCCGCATAAAATAGATTTTTGCCTAATCCAAAAATACAGAATTAAAACTCTTCACATTAACATTTTTAAAATACGAGTAACAACGGAATAAACGCGATTCTTCTCTTAATATTGTAGAACGATGATAAGATAAGCAAGGATGCAACGGATAGTGCAAGAACTTGCTGCATACTGGGAGAAATTTATTACATGGCTTGAGGAAAGCACGCATTTGCGACGAAACATGGCCGGCCTTAGAGATTTAAAAACTAGCTTCATTTCGAAATACACCTTGAACCCACGTCATAACGTATACTTTTCGTGGCCTCACTATTAGCTGGAATATACTTGGGGAACAAAAAAGTACCCTAACACATATTTACAGGTATGTAACGCTTGTTTTTGTTTTAGCAGTCTGGGTTTCGTTGTTGAAGATTACGCGAAAATTTTCTAAAAATGTTGCCAGAGCTGCCGTTAAAATTTGTTTGCCTCGACTTAGGTAAACATCAAAATGTTGGAAAAGAGCAACATTTTAGTTTAAACGTGTTTTTGCTGCTTTATAATTAATAACTTTAATATAAAGCTTACCTAAGGATAAGGCTTTACTAAAAACTTGTTACGATATTTTTTGCAGTCCACCTGATGGTAAGTAAACACTGCCGCCCATTGACGTCTGTAATCAACTACATACAGAACATGGGTTCCATCTGAAGTCTATCACAGATCCATTGCTACTCCCGTGGACTAATGATCGTCGCCTCATGTGAAAGTATGACGGCAACCACACCCTTGTTCTAACTTCCTCGGTGGCCTTCCTCAGCGCTTGCAGGGGACTCCGGGATCTCCAATGGAACGCACCGGTGCCCCCTAGTGCAGCGCCCCTCATGGGCTTGTCTCTTGTAGTTGTCCCCCTAAACCTTCTAGCAAAATGCAGCCACACATATCGCCGTCCTTCTTGGGGTTGCTGGCTGGGTGGTTAGAGCTCCACTTAAGCCGCTCGCAACACCTTGAGCCCCCTTTTAGTCGCCTCTTACGAGGGGCAGGGGATGTCGTAGCCGCATTCTACTCCCCGATTACGGGGGAAAACGGGTTTTCCCCTAAGAACTAAATTAGAGACATTCCAATAAGTGAAGGTCCCTTACTACACAGACAAAATTTCATTAAAACTTTTTAAAAAATGAAGTAATAAATAAGCTTGCGAATCAACTTATGATAAGCGGTAACTTTCTCTCATGGTTATCAGTGACTGTTATATCAGAGAAGTATTATCAGTGAAGTTTATATTAAAGAAATATTGCATTATTCTACTAATTGTATCATACTTTACAATTATATGTATCTAAAGTTCATTTTTGTTAACACGTTCCAAAGGTGTAGGATAACGTTCTTATCTCATTCAATTATCGATGCCAGAGATCTCCTGTTCTATTACAGGAGTCAGAATATTATACAAACGTGTTAAACTCGTGTAAGAGTGCCGGGGAGCGTGTCGAACAAAGTAGCCTTATCTAAACCACTACCCAGTCGAGGCCGGTACCATGAAACCAGCTAAATATTCATTCTCGCACAATATCAAAATATCGATGTCCATTGCATAACGTATACGACTACGCTTACTCATATTCCACGGTAAACTAGCAAGCTACATGAAATAACATAGAAAATTGTTAATGTCACTAGCTTCTACAGTTTTGCGGTATTGCATTGTGATTGCTGAACACGGATTGACACGAATTTTACATTAAGTAAATTCTGCATTAGAATCTATGATTTTCTATCATACATTCTCATTCTGTATCTAAAATATCGCATATTATTTCTTTCTTGCACAACTAAACATTTGATGAGTGAGTATAATAACGTGAGTATAATAACGTGAAGTTATATAAAAGCTTGTAAAAACAAATAAAGTAAAGCGCGTGAAAGGAAAACTACGTAAATTTGAATATTCACTGTTCTGCAAGTAAAATACCTACCGTGCCGCCTAACAGCTGAGAAGACAAGGCGAAAACCAAAAAACATACGACGAATTGCAGGAACTTTTGCATAGAACAAGTTCGCCGCCACACAAGAGAATAGTTACAATAGTTCCACGGAGTTACAATTGAGTTACACAAGTCGATCTATCACAATGTTCCCCGATATGTACGTGGTACTTTGATAGTTTGATGTTGGAAGGTATTCCTAAATCCCTATGTACAAATTGGCTATTAATATCAAAGAGGAAAACCATCAAATTTTCGAGTTAAAATTTTAGAAATATAATAAGAATGAAACTTCGTGAGGGTGTGCGATTTTGTGACAGATGTTGGTTACTTTTTCACGTAAAAAATACTGATCGTATTAAGATTACTACAGATATACAGATACACAGATAGTTCTTGACTTGGATGGCATAAACAAATGTATCTAATAAAACACATGTACTCATTCATATTCTTTCTAGCGCCAAACGTGGCCCATGCAGATGGAGCCACAGAAAAAACCTAGTAGGTACCGATTTAATGCTGATTTTTATTTAAGATGACCCTTAGGCGATCATAATAATTCACGGGAGTAAGGCATCTGCGATTCATCATCAGGCATCTGAGGCTTCAGATATAATTATTTTTTATACGAAGTTGCCTACAGATGTGTTTGTGTGGTAATGACTATTTACCTTCAGTTGGAGTGCATGCTCGTTTGCTACTTCAATGTAATAAAATATGCATATCCTTAACTACATTAATTCGTTAAAACTATTTCCTTGCGAAATTTTCTCATACTGCAAAGCGTGGGAAGCTGAAGTCTGGCGTTAAACTTTGAGCTCCTATCAAAATGATTACAAAAATTACTTCATCAACTAAGCTATTTAATTTAAGCAGCTTAGCATCCTAGGGATTACCGGGAGTAACTGTTTAAATAAAGATGATGGGTACCTATGTATTTCGCTAATACTCATATTATTGAATTTAATATTAATAACACGCTTGATGAAACCCCGCCGCTCCTTAGGACTAATCAATTAGGGTTAAATACTCAATTTGTTGTTCGATTCCGATGGAATCCAAAAACCATTATCTCGGAAACTTTTGAAAATTCTCAGGAATATTTTGGTTATTAACTTTTTGATTACTTTTTGACGAAGAGAAATAAATCATATTTTTTTTATGTTTTGATGCTTTTAGACGGTAGAGCATACACACCTTATTAATCTCTGTAGTTGATGGAATAGAGTCCCAGGCTTCTGTGTTTTTTGAAGTTATGATGAGTAGTTTATTAGAAGTTCATTTAGAAGTGTATTATTTGCTTTCACGATGAAGGAAAATGAAGAAAGCTACTTGTACTCTTAGTACGTGTTTAATATATTTTCTGTACACTATCACCGATTATATTTTTGTCTATATATGTATTAACACATAACGTTTAGAGAAAACATACATAAAACTTATAGGGAGTTTATTTCTGATTAGCATCTATATATTAATGACGTCGTATAAATAACAATTGAAAAACTTGACGACCCGCGTGGCCACCATACCGGTCTGACGCGCAATTGTTTCCGGGTTCGATTCTCGGCTAGACAGGTATCTGAATGATGAGTTTAGATTCCTGTTCTAGGGTTGGGTGTTTGTGTATTCGTCTTGTGTGTGCCCACGGTACCCACGACACACAGGAGATAATCCTAGTGTGGGGCTATGAGTGTAGAAAACGTGTTTTTTAAACGTTGTAACAATCAAAAACGTAATCTATTTAAGGGGTAGATCATTTTCCTCAGTCAAAAAGTCCCTCAAGCATAGTTGGGTGAGGTCTGCAAATACAATATTGCCTTAAGGGCTATAAATAATACACAATTAGAATTAGCTGCCTCTGAGACTTGATTTAGAGGTGTCGTGAGATTTATTTAGTATGGTAATTTCAGTATTTATTATTAACTTTTACGAGGTAAAATAAGATTACTTCTTAACAAGGTGATGAATATAACGAATCTGATACCATGAAGTTTAAGATTCTATCCCCGAACCGACATACAACACAATGTCGATGTCTTTTTTTATAGTGGGTAAAACTCATGGATACGCAGCCGCCCGGGGTAGCAGCTGGGTTATGCCGGACTCTTACCGGCTAAACCCCACTGTGTTTTCTCCTCGCACCATACGGGAACACGGGCAAGCTTTCGCACTCATTTGCGAATCCACCGGTAAACTCAACTTACCGTGATGCTTATTTTTAAAGTGGAAGGGTAAGTTAAAAAGTTTAGTAAGAATTTTTGTGCCTATGAAGTAAGATCACTTTGTACCATGTTTAAACTGAAGCATTGTAACGCCTTATTCTGTAGATTAAGTAAGGTTTTCTAAATAAACTATATTTAGTAAAGTAAATTACAAAAAAAAAATAGTAAGTAAAATTGTTTCTGCATTTAGAGCGTAGCTATAAATAAGATCTTAGAAACGAAAAGTTAAAATTTAGACAAAAACAATCAACCTAATATTAGACAAGAATAATAGAGCATCAAAAACCCGATTTAAAAAAACATTGGTTCGAGTGTTTATTAATAAAGTAGGTATTATTTCATTAGGATTGTTTCTTTCTTAGTCCCACAATCCAAATTATACGAGGGTCGGCGTTAAAGGGACCGTATATCGCACCGTAAATTGCCTACAATAAAATCGCTACATCCCCCATTACTAAAGAAACTAGAAGAGGCAACGGTGGCGGTCTATACGCTTATAACTACAATGTACTGTGCTTTAAACATTGTCCTCCTCTAGACTACATTAGAGATCTTATGGTGTGGCTGGACCAGAGGCTTCAAATGACTAATTATAGTCATTTGATAATAACTTTATTGACACAAAATAGTAAGTATATTCGCATCAACCCATTATTGTCCCACTGCTGGGCACGGGTCTTCTCCTAGAATGAGAGAGTTTTAGGCCATAGTCCACCGCGCTGGCCAAGTGCGAATTGGTGGACTTCACACACCTCCGAGAACTTTTTTTTTTAAGAACTCTCGGGTGCGTAGGTTTCCTCACGATGTTTTCCTTCACCGAAAAGCAGTGATAATTAATTTCTAATACGCACATAAATCATCGGTGCATGCCTGGGTTTGAACCTCGGACCTCCCGATCGAGAGGGCAAGTTTCAACCATTAAGGCCCGGATCCACCGCACCGCACGCTGTGCACGACCACATGGCGCACGGATTCGTTTATTTGGAAACGTGGGTCAACGTGTCCACTGCAGCACACGCTATCCACGAATATTAACTCACGGCTATGTAAAACTGTAGCGCAGCACAGTTCATCAGACAGAGAAAAGGAATCTACAAAATGGCGCCGGCGACGCTTCCCTGCCCTTTCCACCCCCCATCCGATCCCGCTTACGTGTATCGCGTGTATACCGTGCGTGGCGTTGCCAACGTTGAGCTACGTGCGCGCATATCCGAGCTAGCCACGAGTGTCAATTCAAGTGTAGCGCGTGCGTGGCTTGCAGTGGACACAATCACATACATTTTCTTGCAAAGCAAAGCTTGACGCACGTGCGTAGACACTCCGTGCGTTGCGGTGGGTCCGCGCCTTAAGGCTATCACTGCTCTGGTATATTATATAGTATAGTACTTACTATCTTGTGTCAATAAATTTATTATTGTGGCGACCTCCCGCAGTTTATCAAGAGATGGCGCTACCAGTATTCTAAATCACACTATCGAATTTTCTTAACACCCAGCGAATATACAAGTACCGAATAGAGACTACCTGAGCACTAGCACTCACCATGCTTGATCACTTGTTTGTTGGGAGATATCCATTTATCTTAACGCCAGCGTCCACTACTGGACCAATGTCTAAGCCATGCGTGGGCCTTTCCTAATGGGGTTTTGGTCGCGCTGCTACCAATACGCATATAGCATGCTACCAATACGCATGCTATATGCGTATTGGTTGCATTGCGTTGCATTCAACGCTGATATTACACATAAAACCGCTGCTACGCATTTCCTGGATTTTGATCCTTAGTCGCCTTATGTCCTCGAAAAGAAAAGAAGAAGTAATATTCAAGACCGTACAGAACCACACACACAGCACAGTGGCACTATGCAGCGCTTCACCATATTAAGATATCCACCGTAGTAAACACATAGTCAATCTGTAAAAACATCTAGTTACCCGTTATTTTAAAGCAAATTACATTACAAGGTAGGGATTGATATAGTGCTATATAAATTTTGAATATAAAAGCGAAAACGTAAACAGTGATTAGTTTTAAGCGCAAAGACACTAAATCCCAGAAAATATAATATTCCAGTAAAAGGTATGCGATGAATTGAAAACTTATTTTCTTTGAGAAGTTTGAAAATTACCGCTTCTAGAGCACTATAGATCATTGAAATCACCCCGCTGAATAAGCAAAAGGGAAATAAGGCAGAAGGAGCGAAGGGGGCGGGTCAATTTAATTAATGCTTACGTTTAATTGTCGCAGAAATTGGTGGAGACGGGCCCTCCGAGATGTGAGTACGAAAAATAATTTATAAAATTATCTAAAAGATAACGCTTTTGCGTGATATAGAATTCTACTACGAAGAAGACCGAAAAAATCGCTAACAAACCTCTTTTCTTTCAATTTTTTCTTACGCTGTTTGGTATTTTTATAATGTCATCTGATTGAAGTATCAAATGAGCATGCCGTTCACTTGATGTAATATATTCACTTGATGTGATATAATAATAATAATTTGGCAAAGGGAGATTTCCCGCCAGGCATGGTAATCATGCCTGGGAAGCGGCCGTGCTCCGACAGTCTTTGTTTGGAACTTGTATATATGCGGGGTATTGAGAATATTTTGATAGAGTGTTTCAGAATTCTAGTAACGCCATCTCTTGACGAGTTGCGGAAAGTCGCCGGAATAAGCACTTTATTGACACAGAATAGTAAGTACATTATAGTCCGTTGAAGCCTCTGGTCCCTAAAGTAGTCGAAACTGTGTTTTCTCCCATTTTGGTTTGTACACATAGTACATTACATTGAGAGATATGGTGAAAAAAGAGAAGTGTGTGTGCGTACGTGTGTTTGTGTGTGTGGTGTGTGAATGAGTGTATGGGTGTGTGTTTACATACTATAGTTTTAATTCACATACTACCTAAAAAAATCTTCTACCTCTTCATAATCTAGGTCTTTGAGCCAGGTAAGTATAACTTTTTAATTTATTATTTGAGTATTTTTTATTTTTTCCTCACTAGTTAGCCTGTTATAGAGGGACGGAACAACTACGTCAAAATGTTTGCGAGCAAGTTCATAACGATCAAGTCAACAA
Source organism: Spicauda simplicius (assembly GCA_949699795.1). Lineage (NCBI taxonomy): Eukaryota > Metazoa > Arthropoda > Insecta > Lepidoptera > Hesperiidae > Spicauda > Spicauda simplicius. The sequence goes on from OX453062.1 coordinate 16,772,682, forward strand.
GTTTATTTGTAGGCTTCAAATGTGTTACTACCTTACAATGGTAGCTCTCCAGTAGTAATAAGCAACATCATCTATATACCTAACCGTGGTTTCTGTATGAAGTAAATCACAGACGCATTCTCGGGGGTAGCAAACGTTAAAATCTAACGATCTTAATGGTGGCTTCATACAAAGGTGAGCTGGCATTCACACCCTTCCACCGAAACACAAGAATCGATTCACACGAGAAACCTCTTCTACCACTTGGATAGGTATGGTATAAATATATATATATTTAGTAAAAAAATATTGATTATCTTATTTCCATGGGATTTGAGTTTTACCTGAAGTTCAATAAATACTCAGAGGGAAAAGTCGCTGCTATGATTTCTCCGCATTCAAATAGCTTCTGCGATCATAGTCCTACAATATATATTTTTTTCAGTGTCGTGGGTACCATGGACACTCATATAAAAAAAATAAAACAAATCACCTTCTGAAAATAAATCTAAATTTATCATTTAGTAGTTTATCTGGCCGGGGATCGAACCCGATTTACGTATCAGAGCGGAATGGTGACTCTGCGACGCGAGTCGCGTGCGTGTAGAAATCTATTAAATTATAAAAAAATAAGCTGTGTGTATAAGTATATTTATTCTTTTTAGGTATTGTTGAAGCGCTTTAAACATCGCTCTTTAATTAACGGAGCGTAGTATGAGAATTCTAATTATAATGGACCCAGATTACAGCTTTTAATAGTATTAGCATAGATAAATATCACACAAAGCTCCACAAACATAACATTCTTAAAGGGTTGAATTAATTATTTTTACCGAGGTTAGCCGACCTAAGTAAATTAATTTTTAATTACGCAATATTTTACTATTTAAGATACGAAATTCATTTCGCAATACAAGCTTTAAGAAAATGTTTATCTTGAATTTGTAATATTTCAGCGAGGATTGGTTTTTGTTTAATTTATCGCTTACAAAGATTAACGTAAGAAGATTCATTGTATACGTTAATTATTAATCTTCACTTAAGTGAGGTTGATTTAAAAGCAGTTGTATAAGAGGTTAAAAAACCGCAAAGAGGATTGTGATTTACTTATTGTCTATGAACTTGAATGCTATTTTGCATGTAATTTTTAATTTTTTTTTACCAGTGTTTCTTTTTATCCGATAGAAAAGAAGCATGCTATCTATCTAATGGTAAGTGGTCACTTCCACTCATTCACATCTGTAAGCAACTTCATATAGAACGTGGTTCTTTCAAGGCAATCACAGATGCGTTGCCATTTTAGAGGGCTAAGATCGTCGCCTCATATAAAAGTGTGCCGGTATCCACAACCTTTCATCGAAACATAAGAATTGCTTCACCTACCCGGTCAAACTACATTGGTTCTACCGCTTAGGTAGCACTGCGGTCACAATAGCGGTACACAGATGGTACCAGGTTCAAACTCGATACATAATAATAATACTCTTTTTTGTACCCAGAAAGTATAGATTACAAAAAAAAAAAAACAAAATAAAAACAATACAAAAGGCGGTCTTATCGCTTAACAGCGATTTCTTCCAGACAACCTAAAGGTATGGAAGTTAGGTTAAGTGGTACCTAAATATAAGAATCCATCCATCCATCCATCAGCCTTTTGATGTCCACTGCTGAAGATAGGCCTCCCCTAAATGGCGCCACTCCAACCGGTTCTGTGCCCTCTGAATCCAGCGGTTTCCCGCTGTCTTCTTCAGGTCATCGGTCCATCTGGTAGGGGTATCTATACTCCTTTTGCCTAAACGTGGTCGCCACTCGAGGACCTTTCTTCCCCATCGGTTATCGGTGCTACGAGCGATGTGACCGGCCCATTGCCACTTCAGCCTGCTAATTTTGAGAGCTATGTCGGTAAGCTTCGTTCGTCTACAGATTTCATCGTTGCGAATCATGTCTCGTAGCGAAATTCCGAGCATAACCCTCTCCATAGCACGCTGAGCGGCCCTGAGCCTCCGAATGAGGCCTACAGTGAAGGACCACGTTTCGGCGCCGTAGGTCATCACTGGCAACACACATTGCTCGAATAATTTCGACTTCAGGCACTGAGGAATTTTGGACGAGAAGATACTACGTAATTTCCCAAACGCAATATAAGAATAGGTTAGGTGCAATAAGTAAGTTTTAGTTAGAAGATTTACAAAATAGAGCTAAGGAATAATTTAACGTACATATTATAATAATATAGTAATGACATGATATATATAGATTTCTGTTTTGGGTAAGGCTATTTGTTACTTGTGTTTTTTGATACATAACATTACATAACATGATATTGCATCATATCACACAGAATATAAGACACATGGCATAGGTACATACCTATGCTATGTATGCTACGAGAATGTAGTATAAATAACATTATCTTAATCTTAATGAAGCATTATTAGTACCTTTTTAATTAAATACGAACTGTATTTCTCGCAAATAACTTAACTACGGACAAATAAACACTCTAAATCTTTATTAGATCTCGAGAAATAATTTATCGTTAAAATAGCGCTGCGAATGCTAAGTAAGCAATGATAAGTAACTTTTACCTCAAAATCTGAATGTAAATGCTAATGCCGTCTGATCCATACTTTCAATCCGCGGCTTCTTTTGAGAGATTATTATAATTTCGTCCGAATCCTTTCAGCCAAAGTTACGGTTTCACGAGTTGCACGAATAAATATTTAAGTACGATTCGGAGTTAGTTAATATCTTCAGTAAGTCCGATTTGGGTTTAACGCTTCTTACTTTATCCAACTTTGTCTCTTGTCACGGTTTCCATTCTGTTTGAAAACAAAATAGCTTAAAGCCAAATAACTTCTTATTTATGATTTTAGCGACTGAATAATTTTAAAAGTATTATAATAATGACAATGGCGCGGTGATACGTATTTTCGCATTTTAAGCTATTGGTTTGCGTTTGAATTTATCCAAGCGTTTAATTTCAAAATAAAAACACTTAATGGTGCTAACAGATTAGCTCTACACTTTTTTAAAAATAGGTCCAGGACTCTCATAATAACGGGGTTCAAAACCATTTTTCCGTCTAGAAAAGGCGAATGGCTTAGAAACTCGGTAAATACAGCGACCAAAAGCTTCCTTCCCTCTCACATCATAGCCTTTTGTCCCGCTAACATTTGCGCTGAGTCGCCACGAAACTTGGCGAACCTGTACACAGCCTTAATGTCAATAAGAACTATAGAAACACTTTGGAATTACAAATACCTTATACAGAGCCTCAATGTCAATAGGAAATATAGAAACACTTTCAACTACAAAGTAAACTCAAATAAAATATGCCACTATTGTGTAAATAATTGATAATTATTTACACAATATTGGCTGTTTTTCAATAGATCTTAAAGTTTAAAATAGTCTCGTGAATGAATTCTTCTCCCTCTTACGGAATTATGATAAGCTTTATGGGCGTAATTTAAGATACTAAAGTCTTTATTGCTATTAATATATTAAATTAAAATGCTCTATTCAGAATTAGTCCATGAACATGATAACAAATATGAAAATTTCAAATTTGGCATGAGTTTTAATTGACAAATCATTAATTAAATTGAAAATGATGAAAAATAACTACATAATTTATACAATTATATAAATTTAAAATATAACCTACGTATGTATATATAAAAAGCACCAACATATTAAATTCAAAGTAGAAAACTACATTCAATTATGAACATTAGTCCCTATATATTCCGATTCGGTGGTAGAGTAAAAAAAATATGTAACCGTCAATTTGTAAGTGCCTCCGTAGGCGTATGCAAAATAAAGACATTTCATTTCATATGCTGTTAAACACTTCTACGAAAAAGTAACATAGTATATTATTCCAAGTGAGACATTATATCCGGAATCAAATAAATCTCCCCACAAAGCGTCGACTGGCAGCGGTTTTGAAATGCATATTCGGTCCCCATTTGAAAAATAGTTCTTTTCCCCGACAAGTAACGATAACGGTTTAAAGGACTGACGTGAATAATGCCCTACATGTGATCGAGTTGAAATGGATAAGAAAAAAAGAATAAATGAACCGGGTGTCACCTAGAGGAGATTCGAAAAAGGTCGTTATTCTGATAAATTGCTACGCTTAGTTTATTTGGCCCGGGTTATGCCGTCCCGTCGGTTTCGGAGACAAATTTGATAAATAAGACTTTCGTAATGTTGTCTTTTGGAACTGCTTTTTCTTACTAATGACTTACTTTTGGGTTAGCTGAAAGTAGCAATTGGATAAAGGTTTTAGGTTTGCTTTATAAAAAGTTTTTGTGGAACGCGGCTTGGATTTTCGTAAAATTCGCCTAAAAAGAATAAATATAATATTGGTATCAGTACCATCCATTCATACAATCCCAGTGTTTGACACAATTTCTTTGACTGAAAAACTGAAATTACTAACGCACTGCGAATTTCAAACATTTTTGGAAATACTATAAGAAACTCATAAGACTAATACAAGCAAAAAATGAGCAGGACGTATCATTTCTATCATGTAGATTTTCAAATCGGTACAACATAACGGTATATTCGTCAAATAAATCTTCAGTAACCATCTATATAAATACTAGCTAAACCCCTCAGCTTCACCCGCGTTAAAAAAATTGATGTATCGATTGTCCGGTGGGAATAGGATATTTTTGAGTAAAAAGTAGCCTATATGTTCATCCAGAGTGTCAACTAATTCCCCACCAAATTTTACGAAAATCGCTACAGCCGCTTAGACGTGATAAAGTAACAAACATACACACTCACAAACTTTCGCCTTTATAATATTAGTATGATTTTATTTAATTATGTGGCACATGCCCTGTTGCATATATATTATAAGGTAATTAGAATTGAAAAAGCCTATAATTGTCCATTTTAATATGATCACAGGATGCAGTCACCATAAGGTATGTGACGTGTGTATGTATGTGTTCCTACTCTGAGGACTAAGTTGAGCCTTATATAAGGTACTCTCTTTATCAAACCCTTAAAATCAGAACAATGGCACTTGAGACAGTTATTAGACAGAAATGAGCGTGACAGCGATGCCTCCTAAGTCAAACTGCGAAGCTTCCTCCTTCAAGCAGAAATGGGTTTGGCAGTGGTCCTTTCAGAATTGGAACACGATTCATTGTTTTAATTAAAGTTTACAGTATTTTTTTTTATTTATATTTTATTTTTATTTTTATTTGACTGAAGTAGCAAACGAGCATGCAGTCCACCTCACGGTAAGTGGTCACGGCCGCCCATGGACATCTGTAATCAACTTCATACAGAACATGGGTTCCATATGAAGTCAATCATAGATGCGTTGCTACTCCTGAGGACTATGATGGTTGCCTTATGTAAAAGTGTGCCGGTAACCACACCCTTCTATCGAAACGCAAGAAATGCTTCACGCTAGAAATAGGTGTGGCGGTGGTACTTCCCCGGTCGAACTACACTGGTTCTACCACCTTGTAAATAATCAATAATAGATAAGAAATAAAGATAATTACACCTTGTAATTATCTTTCTTCTGTACTTTGTTCCTTTAGTTATTTTCCTACATTCATCTTTATAAATTTATGATCACAACAACAGTCTAAGCAGTTCTTCTGTTGTTGACGAACATGCGTTTATAATGATATACGAGTAATTAGACGCAGCTCGGTCTCGGACTATAAAGCACAGACGCCATTACGGCAAACGTTTATTTCCTACGGATCCTGAGCACTTTAATTAATTGTTTAGTCTGAATCTCTCGTATACTGGTCCCGCGCGCAGATATGTCTGCAGACATTAATGTCTCATTCTATGCCTCTCTATTACAGAAAGTCAAACAATACTGACGATATGTTATGAAAGGCACTGCAGTTGATGATCTAAAAAATATGTTTAGTAAGGTTCGTTGTATTTTTTTTAAACATTAAAGTATCAAATGGACATTCCGTCTACCTGATTGTAAGCGGTTCATTACCCACCATGCATGTAAGCTGCATGATACATAACAAGATTTCTATGCAAGTTACTTTATCTAGAACAAGGTTTACATTTGAAATCAATCGCAGATGCCTTGCTATTTTCGAGGAATAAGATGGCCACCTCATGACACTTTTCCACCGAAACGCAAGAACTACTTCACGCTAGAAATTGATGAGGCTGTGTACCACAGCCTCATCAATCCTCAGTCAAATCATAGGCGTTCTAACACACTGTCTTTGTTATACATTTATTCATTATTTTAACTGCTTGGTACATCTACTTTGGCAATTTTATCACAGGTACGCAGACCAGGTTATCTTTATTTGAAAGCTACTGTCAATGCTAGGTGTAGATAGTTAATGACTATATAAACGATTTATTACGGAGCCCTATTATTTTCTTTGAATTGTACATTGTTTTACCAAAATTATATTCCTGGATACGTTCGTAATTAAATGTTTTTCTTAAATATCTTCAATGCACGGACAAGCCCTACTAAAATATCTTAAAGATTGAGATGAAACATCATTGTGATTGAAATAACATTGTTGGCTAATGGAAGATGTTTGCGCAACAAAATAAGCGTTAATTAAGTAAGGATCTTAACAGCTTTTCAATTGTGTTTATAATGTTTTAATTTTGTCTTATAATACGAATTTGAAAGTGTATATAAACTTTATTTTATTCTGTTTTAGTGTTTGTTGTTTTAGCGGCAACAGAAGTACGTAATCTGTAAAAAAATTAACTGTCTATATATCACGGTTCATGAGATACAGCCTGGTGACAGACACACAGACGGACATGGAGTCCTTAGTAATAGGGTCCTGATTTTACCCTTTCGGTACGCAACCCTAAAAATGATAAACATCGTCATAAACTTGACGACCCGCGTAGCGCAGCGGTTACCGTACCGGTCTGACACGCAGTGGGTCCCGGGTTCGAATCCCGGCCAGACAGGTATCTGAATGATGGGTTAAGATTCTTGTTCTGGGTCTGGGTGTTTGTGTATTCGTCTTTGTGTGTGTCCATGGCACACACTACACAGGAGAAAATCCTATTGTGAGGCTATGAGTGTAGAAAGCGTTTTAAGTTTTAAATCTATAAAAACATTATAATTAGAGCTATCTTTGAGAATTTTCTAAAAATGTGTCTTTTCATGAGTAATATTAAAAGTACCTAACTGTTAAATACTTTGAACATTTTCAAAAAAATTTAATGTACTTTTTTGAATAACGTTTTTTTTAATGTCTCATTAGACAGATAAAATAGATCAAATTATATGATGTCAAAAACTGTAACAGCAGTGAATATTGATAGCCTAATGGTTGAAACTTGCCTCCTCGGTCGGGAGGTCCGAGTTCAACCCCAGGCACGCAACACAGATTTTTCTGAAATTATGTGCGTATTATTAATTAATTATCAGTGCTTTTCGGTGAAGGAAAACATCGTGAGGATATCTACACACCCGAGAGCGCCTTAAACAAAAGTTCTCGGAGGTGTGTGAAGTCCACCAATTCGCACTTGGCCAGCGCGGTGGACTATGGCCTAAAACTCTCTCATTCCGAGAGAAGAGCCGTGCCCAGCAGTGGGACGATAATTGGTGACGATAAAAACAGTAACAATCTCCGAAATGTCGATTCTTCAAGTTAAAATCACTACGCGGAACTACCCGACTATCAATGGCCAATATATCCAAGTCTGGTTGCTTCCACCATTTGCCAATTTCGTTTCGTTCACTGAACTGTCGTATAGAATACTTACCGAATAATGACGTCATCTGTTAAAGTAAATAGAATACGTACTGTATCCATCTGGGATTCACAGTACACCTTTTCTATAAACCAAACTCGAAATCTTAAAACCGAAAAAGGTCGTAAGTACGTCACAGGTATTGCTTCTTTGGGACTTAAGCAGTTGCTTGAAGGAACATTTTGGTGTGAGCGGCTGTTGGTTGTTATTTGGAATTTGCCTTCAGAAGTATGTGTTACTCTGCAGCTTTATTACAATTTAAGCGTTGTAACAAATTGTAAAACGTGCTAACGTGAATTCTGCACACGTGGGTACTCTGTTTGGTTCTTTCATCAAACTGAAGGACTTTTCTGACATACCCATAAGGCGTTCAACCAGTAATGACGAGTAACGAGATAAAACTGAGCGATAAAAAGATTGGTTGCAACACTGTTTTGTACCGGACATGGGATTTCACTAACAGCGAGACTTGAAACATATATCATCTGTCTGCTTCAATTCAATACACATTAACGGAGAAATTTATGGCTTACTGGCCTAATAATCAATAATCAATTTTAAATTATCCAATATGAGTTGAGTTATATTGGATAATTTTGAATTGATTATTAGGCCTCCTACAATGTTTAAATTTGTTAAACATATTATAAAAGCCGTTACAATTTTATATGCCATCCGGATCGTGATTAACTTGAGTGATTAGCGTGAGCTTATTTGTATGTAGTTATAGAATTGCATACAAACATTTCACAAGTCAAAAACAAATGGAAAAACAAGCGTTACCTATATAAATATATTTGTGTTAACCACGTGAACTATATAAATAGATGGTAATCACGTGGTATATTTATGCATTTGTAGTTTTTCCGCTTATCCACTCATGTTTTAAGAATAAAATTTCTGTATTTCTGTAACTTTTACCTGTTTGATTTTCTGTGTTTTGAAATCGCGTCGAAATAAAACTATTGTATTTTACTTAAAAGGTTAAAAAATATTTATATTTCATAAATTGTACTAGCATTTGGTATTTCTTTCATTATCCGTCCATTAATCCACGTATTTAATCAAAAACGTAGGGCACAGTTAGTTTTTAAACAAACATGTTTAATTCAAAACATCGAAGTAATAGTAAACAAATACTTCCAAAAAATATTTGATTATCATTACATATAAACACCATTGAAAATCAAACTAAAATATATTGTAAAAAATATAAATGCAGTTGTACTTATCATTCTTATTAAAGAAAACTGTCGGAAAGAATCAAACCAATTTGCGTACTCGGTTCGTGTGGCGTTTATTTTAACTGGAAGTCGTTGGTATTTTTCCGTTAACAGTGAAACAAGTCCCTTTGGGCGTCGGATTAAAATCACCTGTACCTTCGAGTTTGTTTTATTACGCTGTTTATATTCAGAACCAGTGGAGCGTCGCGAATGTATTGAGGAAACTTGTTTTAAGGCTCAAACGAACTGACACGTTTCAACGTACGCTTAAATTATATTCTGAAGTAAAAGTTTTCAATTTTGAAACTCCGTTAAAATCTTTTCTAAAGATAAGTTCTTAAGAATGCACTGAGACGTATAGCTTTTGTAAAGTTATATTTGATTTCATGCTTTGACATGTTAAGAAGCTCTTTTGCTAAATCATTTTTTGCGACATGAGTAAAATTTCACACAGTTGTTGCACATAAGCAATTTCTTGGAACACCCCTGTATGTGATATTTTTTTCAAATATGGAAAAAACATCGCTTAAGGGACTAAGTAGCCAAAGAATTCTAATAAATATTTATTTATATGAAATTTGTGTGTCTGTGTTAATCAATGTGTAAGCTCGAGTAATACTTACTCTAAATTATAAATATCAAAAATAGTTTTTTTTTTCAATATTGACAGACAAGTTTTGGGAAGTGAAAATTTGTCAGACGAGGAATAAAACCAAACACACACGGTAAAATCATATGTACTTTCACAGAAAGTACATATGATTTTACCCATATATTGTTTGTATTCACATCCTTTTGCAAAATATACTCATATGTTATTAAAATTAACCACGTCAGGAATTTCATTACCATACTGATTACAAAAAACCAATTTGATTACGACGTATGGGCCGAGCGGTCTTACGAAACCTCGTTATTATGAAGGCTTTACCCGTTTAATATTCCATCAAGAAACCCGCTGAACCGTTGAGGCATCCAAGATGCAAAATCCTTTGGGAAAGTATTAGAAAAATATAAGACTGATAAAGCTCATCGTTAGGCTTCGTCCCAAGGGTGTCCGACGTTGCGAGATATTTCACGGTATTTTAACAAATTTAACGAGCTCCTATATTTACTTCAATGCACGCCACTCTTGATATGGGACTTGTTGCACTGTAGCCAAGCTACGACACGACTTGACTGACAACGCATAGTTTCGGATATGTCTAAGCACGATGCTTGGCTCAATAATTGTTTGTTATTATAATTTATGTGAGTACTGAGAATACTTTAGGCGTAGTCGTACGTGACCAACAGGGAATATGGAGGTATATTATATTAGACGTCCTTATATAAACTAGTATATAACAGATGAGACTTTTCATGACATATACATGTGGTGGAACCAGTGTAGTTCGACCGGGGAAGTACCACCGCCACACCTATTTCTAGCGTAAAGCATTCCTTGCGTTTCGATGGAAGGGTGTGGTTGCCGGCACACTTTGTTATTAGGCGACCATTGTAGTCTTCCGGAGTAGCAACGTATCTGTGATTGACTGTAGATAGAACCCATGTTCTGTTTGAAGTTGCTTACAGATGTCCATGGGCGGCAGTGACCACTTGCTATCAGGTGGACTGCATGCTCGTTTGCTACTTCAATCAGATCAAAAAAAACATTATATCATATAGTTGTAAGATGTAAGAAAATATAGGTTACATTGTAGTATATCAAATTTATGGTATTAAACACCCATTCAAGTAGTCATTACTGCTCATGCGCATCTGTTACGAACTAGAAAAATCGTTCCTTAAATCATTCCTACCTTTGACTGCTAAAATCAAATGACCTGTCTTATCGACGAATATTTTTGGTATCTTTAAATATATACGTCCGTAAATTTTCTATTCCCCAGTCTATAAGTAATCTACATACTGATCTCTATAAGTCTTTTATCCTTTACCCGTCCATTTGAAGCAAAAATCAGTGGCATACAAAATACAGTAAGCTAAGATAAAACATCGCATATCGTTTCTGGCTTCCATAACAACAAGGAGTTAAAAGAAACATAATCATATATTCTTATTATGTCGGCATATGTGGAGTTTATACGCTTTGTCGTGCCCTCCTGGGCCGTCGAGGGTTGACAAGTACTTCAGTTAGCCGCCTAATTCACTACTTAGGCCTTCGGGACGGTTAATAATTCATGTCCGTAACTATAAGTAAATATGGTTTAGTTCCGAGGTCACGTGACCCTTCGCAATTAGTTGAAGATTGGATATAAGATTTTTATAAAGGTAGTCGTATGTTGTATGGTTGTATTTAAGTAGGGTTTGGAATTTGTCGTGATTTGGCTTTGAAAGCACCGCCGTCACACCCAATTCAGCCTCGCAATATTAGCGTTAAACACTGCTGTACTACTGATTTCAGTACGCACCACTGATTTATGTGCGTATTAGAAATTAATTATCACTGGTTTTCGGTGAAGGAAAACATCGTGAGGAAAACTACACAGACCGATAACAATTCCCAGCCAGACTAGTATCTGAATGTTGAGTTTAGATTCATTTTCTGGGTCTGGGTGTTTGTGTATTCGTCTTGTGTGTGTCCATAGTATCCACCTATATAAGAAAATCCTAGTGTGGGGCTATGAGTGTAGAAAGCGTGAATTATTATTATAAAAATCTATGTGTCAGTTGCGAATTAGAATCAGGTAGATTTAATGCTCAATTGTTAATTCTATATGTAGAAAGCATAAAAAAATTTATAAAAAAAATGTGTGCGTGTACTAGCGTACACTCGTAAGAAGTGCTACTTCTTTATGACGTTATTTTTCAAAAAATAATTTACTATATGCAACTTTACAGAAATTGGTTAAATAAAGTTAAATTAATAAAAGGCTTTTATTAAACTTTATCTAATAATCTAATCTATAATAATCTATCTAATATCACGCGTGGTAGGGATAACGTAGTGTAACGTAACGTAACGGATAATGGCGCGTAACAGAAAAAGATGGCGCGTAACGAAAAAATGTTGCACTAAATTTTTTTCCAACCCCGATAAAGAAGTTTCACTTCAAAAATCTATGCAGTTTATTTACATTTGTATAAGTAACTTAATTAAAAAGTAGGTTTATACATGTACTTCGACTCCGGCTCAAATTAAACTTATTAAGTAAAGAAACTTGACCATTTGCAAAGTGGAATTTTCATGCTTATTCACGGTCGAAAAAGTTCTAGACGAGAAAGTTCTACTCATTTTATAACTTTAAGTGGCAATGGAGTGACTGATACCAATAAATTAATTTTATAAAACTACTCTCTAACAGTTTTAAAGTAACAAGTGCAAATTGTGACGTTAGAATAAAGAGTACATATGTGTGTCCTATATTCATTTTTCTAATAATGTTCTGTGTATAAATCAGCTTATAGTTTAATTATTGTGAGAACTGCCATATGATTATACCACAAAAATATATGTAAATTGTTCTACTGCTTTATAAAATTCAACTGAAGACACTTATTGACATAATTTATGACGTAAAGAGGTCGTTAGAAAATAATAATATATACCATTCGACCCACCATGCACCATGCCGGTCTGACACTCCGTGGGTTCTGGGTTCCATTTCTGGCCACTCAGGTATCTGAATGATGAATTTAGTTGCCTGTTCTGGGGCTATGTGTGTGTGTATGTGTCTTTGTATGTCCATGGCACCCACGACAAAGGATAAAATCCTGTTACGTGGGGCTGTGAGTGTAAAAAGTGTATGCGTGTAGCGTGAATGTGTACCATTAAAATCCTTTAAAGTAAATCACAGCAGCTTCCCCTGCTATCATACTTCACACTAATATTATAAAGGCCAAAGTTTCTCAGTGTGTATGTTTGTTACTTCTTCAGGTCTAAACGGCTGGAGCGATTTTCATAAAAATTGGTAGGGAGATAGCTGATACTTTGGATTAACATAAAGACTAATTTTTACTGTCGAAAAATATCTTATTCCCACGGAACAATTGATACATCGATTTTTGTGACGCGGGCGAAGCTGCAGGGTTCAGTTAGTTACAATATAAACATAAGCGTGAACATCATGCTACTTTAATCAAATAGTTCTTCCATTAAAAAAAGAAAGCATTAAGTAAAACTAAACATTTCAATGATTCTAATCACCCCATTTGCCATTTAGTTTTGACTCGGAAACATCGTATAATTACCACATTTTGCTCACGAATAGTTAAATTAAAGCGCATTTCGCGAGAAGCTTGCACAGTACAAATAAACTGCACATAGCCAAGAAGATAAAAATAGATTCAGTAGAGTGAACTCAGCTTTGTTTTAAACAATTGCTGCTAGTATTTCCGCTTCGTATATCCTATTTATTCGCTTGCACAAGCAGTTTTGGAGTACAGGTTTGTGTGTTTAAATTTTGGAGTTGATAACGCTGTATTATTGAAAAAACACTATTTCTGTCTAACAACAACGATGTTAACATATAACAGAGCAGTGATAGCCTAATGGTTGAAACTTGCGCTCTCGATTGGGAGATCTGAGGCTCAAACCCATGCATGCACCACTGTTTTATGTGCGTATTAGAAATTAATTATTACTGCTTTTTGGTGAAAGAAAACATCGTGAAGAAACCTACACACCCGAGAGTTCTTTAAAAAAAGAAAAGATCTCGGAGGTGTATGAAGTCCACTAATTCGCACTTGGTAGACAGGGTTTAGGGTTGATTTTTTGAAACCAATTGTTGGTTGAATGTCTGTGCATTCAAGGCCATTAGATGGGCTGCTTCTTGATCATCATAAGCGATAGCGTCCACATACCATAACGTAGACTGCATTCTCATCTGCTGCTTTTAAAATGACTATTAAAATAATTCACTTTCGAACACTAGAGATATCCAGGACCATATTTTCCCATGTCGCCCGTATAAATCTTTCATCACAGAATAACCACGGTCTCAGACGAGCCATAAATATGTTGATATAACACTATGTGAATAATTTAACTGGGAGCGGAGCCTAAGCAAACATGTCCTTTATAATACGCTCCGCCGTGACCTGTAATGTATCGCACCTACATTGCTTTGATATACTGTTAAATAACTCAGTTTAGTTCGTTAGGCAATTAGTTTTAGGAACGGTTGTCCTTTGTGGAGTATAATATCTGTGACTAGTGGAAACGAATATGTCTAATTGTTGCTCTGTTAACTTTTAACCAAAATTGTTAGAGAGACCTAAATATACTAATAGATCAAGTAGTAAATCAATAGTTTTTCTAAAAAGGGATCGAAAGTCGAAGTCGAAGTGTCGAAAGATCATAACCTGTGTGACTAATTTTATCAAGATCCAATTAGTATTTTTTGCATGAAAGTAATATTTGCATGAAAGTATTTGAGTAATAAATATCAAAGTTTTTGAGGAGGAAACTTTCGTATTTATTATATTCGTAATGTCATTGTTAGTTATTACTTACAATTGGGTGATAATTTATTTGGTTATACAAATCTTGATATAGAAATCGACTTATCATCACATTATAGATATAAGTGCTGGTCTTTTTTTCGTATTAAACACGCTTTCTACACGCATAGCCCCACACTAGGATTTTCTCCTGTGTCGTGGGTACCATGGACACACACAAAGACGAATACACAAACACCCAGACCCAGAACAGGAATCTCAACTCATCATTCAGATACCTGTCTAGCCGGGAATCGAACTCGGGACCCATTGCGCGTCAGACCGGTACGGTAACCGCTCGGCCACGCGGGTAGACGCGGGTCTTTGTGGGTACATCGCACCCAAAACACCGAACCTTAGTGTGAAATAGATACATAAATCTGAACTATTTCTATAAAATTCAATTATTTCTATAAAAAGTTATATTAAAAACTGAAATGTAAACTATGAGGACGTTTACAATCACAAAATGTTTGTGGTAAGTTAAACCAGATTACTTCACAATTCCTTTACTTCACAAAAGTTATTCGTATCGTTATCTTTTCATCATAGTTTTACCATAAAAGGACACCTGGCAACTGCACTTTAGGGTGTAACTGTCGATTCTCAGCAATATAATTTGCATTCTTATAAAGGGTTAACTTTCTATAACTATTTCATGCATGAGGTTTCGTCCTCTTGAAAATGGTAAAACGAAACTTCATTCTATTTCATGTGCTTTGGGAATTGTCTGGAATAAGTTGAATAAAACGATCTACTTGTTTTTGTCAAAGGTTTTATTGAGTTTCTACCAAAATAATCACCTTTAATGGCACTCAGTAGAGTTCTTACAGTTTTGATAAAGTTTATACCGTAAAATTGAAGTGTTTTTGTTTTGCTTATACGAATAAAGTATAACATATCGTAATTCGGTGGTACCTAGTATTTTTTTAATAGTATTGGCGACGACGCTTTAGACTCACGGCAATTTAAAAATATTATTTGGATATTTTGATACGTAACAAATACTTACATATAAATAAGTACAAAATAAAATCAATTGTTCTATGATTAGATTGTTCTATGTAAGTATATTGGTATATCAATTTACAAAATATTAATAAGTCTATATTTTTATAAAAATTAAATTACTAAATGTTCATGGTGCAATCAGGGCAGTGTAATATAGAAGCAATATAAGATCATCATTTCACTTTTATAAGAATTAGAATTAATCACGTCTAAGAGTCTCAATTTAAACAGACTTCATTCTGTGGACCATTATTTAAAACAATGAACAAAATAATAATTGCAACCATTTAGTCCTAAGACGCAGACCGAATAAAAAGTTCCTTTTTACCGTCTTCGAAAATTTAATGGCGGTAACCATTCTAAAGTGGTTATAGTCCATTTGGTTAAATCGTAACTTCCTCATCGTCATTTGCAGTTAAACAATAAAGGGCTTTAGGGTATTGTTCTATTAGAAACAAGTGCCGAGCGAGAGTTACTGCGGACGAAAGTAAAATAAATACTAAAACAATTAAAGTTTTTAATTAAAGCAAAGTTTGTTAGAAAAAAAATTTTTAAACAAAAAATACAACCGACTTCCATGCCACATAAAAGTAAAAAATAATTTAAATACATGTTGGTTTAGAGCAAACACAGTACTTAGTACATAGTCCCGAAGTCGGCGCTCATATAAGATACATGTAGTTTCGTCATGATCCAGCAAAATATGGTGAGCGCCGACTTCGGAACTATGTACTAAGTACTGTGTTTGCTCTAAACCAACATGTATTTAAATTATTTTTTACTTTTATGTGGCATGGAAGTCGGTTGTATTTTTTGTTTAAAAATTTTTTTTTCACGCTTTTCAGTCACGATAAAATCAGTTATGGCTGTTGCTAGTCGTCCGCTAACCGGATGAATAAAATTAATTATTCGTCCGATTTTCGGATGAATAAAATTATGTGCTGACGTCATCATCTAAAAATAGACTTCTTTGACACAACCGGTCGGGGGCGCTACCGCGCCCCCTCCCTTAGATTCTGAATTAGAAAAATCTGTTTGAACCTAACCTAACCGAATAAAACAACTTTTTCTGAGTAAACATTTATTTAAAGAATAGACCTATAATTATCAATATTTAAAGTAGAAAAAGTAACATAAACCTTATAACTAAGAGTATAATTCAACTGATACTGATAAAAATAATTTTGACTACCTATCCTTAGTTGGAAAACCAATACCTTCAAAACCAATTTAAGTTCGGGCAGCATGGTCGTTATTCACTACATCAGGTGTACCCATAGCTTTACACAATTTATTAATCTCAGTAATATGATTTAACTCACCAGTTTCAATACGTTTTTTATTACGAGGATAATAAGTATGTTTAATATACAGACCATTTTTATTACGAATTTACCGTTTAGCGGACGATTAATTTATTTTATTCATCCGATTACGGGACGACTAGACACTTCGATCAGTTATACGAGACCGTGTAATACATAGTATCCATAAGACTGCATAGTGCATACATAAATGGAAACGGTAATTTAAAATCAACCTTAAATGACAAGTCAAACAAAAGCCTAAGCGATATCTTACATTACTGTCACAGTGCATGTGAACTGAGCGCAACCGCGAGCAGGGCGCTGCCGCGCCCTGCTCGCTTAGTTTCTATATTTTCTTTTAAGTTCCAACCTAACCCATCTTAAGTAAAAAGGTTGGCAGTACTCCTGCATCGTCCAGATAATTGTATTCAGAGTGGAATTTGTGATCATAATTATGTCCTTTCCGGAACTCATTGTTTGTATTGCGAACAATAATTACCAAACACACATACTTTAGGCAGGCTGTATACCTATATTATTAGGGTTAAAGAGGTGAAGGTAACTTTATTAATCGTTGCCTCTGTTTATGGAACTCCTAATATATTCATAAGGGCCATATTACTATCACCTGTGGGTTAGAT
This sequence comes from Spicauda simplicius, assembly GCA_949699795.1. Lineage (NCBI taxonomy): Eukaryota > Metazoa > Arthropoda > Insecta > Lepidoptera > Hesperiidae > Spicauda > Spicauda simplicius. The sequence goes on from OX453062.1 coordinate 16,790,040, forward strand.
AGGCAGTACCACTGAATAAAAGCCCAGTTAAAGATAACGGTTTTCATAAGTCATCTCTTCTTAGCATTTCTTCAATAAATCCTTAAACACTAAATAGCCAACTTCTATGGCTTGGGCTTACAGTACCCTGCATCATAAGGGTCGAGGAGTTAAAGGTCAATTTTCTTATCATACGTCTTTGCTTTGTTAATATATTACAATTCCATAAGTATCAAATGGCCAACGCCTATGCTTTAAGCCTGAAGTACCCGTGCATCATCAAGGCTGAAGAGTTGAAGGTCAAAACTATCATGTTATATCTTTGCCTAGTAATCTCATTACATATACGTAAGCACCATATGGCCAACGCCTATGGTTTAGGCTTGAAGGACCCCAGCATTATCAGGGTTGAGGAGTTGAAGGTCAAATTTTTCATGCCATATCTTTTCGTAGTAATCTCATTACATACACGTGAGTAACAGATGGCCAACTTCTATGGCTTGGGCTTGCAGTACCCTGCATCATGAGGGTTGAGGAGTTGAAGGTCGATTTTAATATTATACGTCTTTACTTTGTAAATATATTACATACCCATAAGCATCAAATGGCCAATACCTATGGTTTAAGCTTGAAGTACCCCTGCATCATCAGAGTTGAGGAGTTGAAGGTCAAATTTTTCATTTTTTATCTTTGCTTAGTAATCTTATCAGATATACGTAGCGATCATGTAGCTAACGCCTATAGTTTAAGCTTGAAGCACCCCAGCATCATAAGGATTGAGGAGTTGAAGGTCCAATTTTCCACCGTATACAACCATTTTTCCAATGTTCTACCTTACATTTTTTAAATATCATTTTGAATGCGTAAGATTGAAATAGCTAAGTTTTATGGCTTAGGCATTCAATACCCCTGCATCATCAGGATTGAGAAGTTGAAGGTTCAATTTTTCGTCGTATACCTTTGCTTAGCAATGTTATTACAAATCCGTGAGCAACAAATGTCTAACGTTTATGGTTTAAGCCTGCAGTACCCCTGCATCATCAGGGTTGAGGAGTTGAAGGTCAAATTTGGTATTGTACATCTTTGCCTTGCTATCTTATTATATATATGTAAGCACCAAATGGCCATCACCTACGGCTTGGGCTTACAGCACCCTGCAACATCAGGGTTGAGGAGTTGAAGGTAAATTTTTTGTCATATGTCTATGCTTAGTATTGTTATTACACATCCATAAGCACCAAATGGTCAACCCCTATGGTTTAGGCTTGAGGCACCCCTGCATCATCAGGATTGAGGAGTTGAAGGTCAAATTTTTCATCACATGTCTTTGCTTAGTAGTCTTGTTACATATATGTAAGCACCAAATAGCTAATGTTATAGTTTAGGATAGCTGTAACCCTGCATCATCAGGATCGAAGAGTTGAAGGTCAAATTTTTCGTCAACCTATATAAGCATAGATATATAATACATATTCCAAGTTTCATAAGAATCGATTCGGCAGAAGCCGAGTTATCTCAAATTATCTAAAAAACCTGAGGAGTGGTGGTGGTTTCCACCCAATAACTCAAAGAGTTAAGCATCACAGCATACCCATGTCCAAGAGAAAAAGTTGCGTGACAAAATTTCCTATCAAATGAAAGAAAGAAAATGGAAATCGGTTTAGAAACACCCAAGTTATTCAAGATTTTAAGAAACCGATATTTTCCAATTTTCCGGGAAAACCGCCGGAAGGTTTTCATTTTCCTCAATATGGGACTGCCTGTGAAACTAGTCGCATACAATGTCGTATGAATCGTGTCGGTAGGTCGACGATTTCTAGCCATTTCGCCCGAACATACATAAAAAAAAAAAAAAAAAAAAAATATACGTGACGAATAGATAACCTCTTTCCTTTGGGAAGTCGGTTAAAAATAATTGACGCATTAGGTTTTCTATGGTGCCAACCCATTATTTTCCCACTGCTGGGCACGGGTCTTCTCTCAGAACGAGAGATTTTTAGGCCTTAGTCCACCGCGCGTGGCCAAGTGCGAATTGGTGGACTTCACACACCTCCGATAAGTGTTTTTTTTTAAAGAACTCTCGGGTGTGTTGGTTTCCTCACGATGTTTTCCTTCACCGAAAAGCAGTGATAATAATTTCTAATATGCACATAAATCAGTGGCGTGTGCCTGGGTTTGAACCTTGGACCTCCCGATTGAGAGGGCAAGCTTAAACCATTAGGCTATCACTGCTCTCGGTTTTCTATAACTGACATAAAAGCTTGTTTAGATTACACAATATTACTATTGTCGAAGCAGTCACTTTTCATTATTTTAATACATTGCGCATTGCTATAACATCGATTGCGAAAACTAAGCGTACTTATCTTTGATTGACTTCAGATAGAACCCCATGTTCTGTATGAAGTTGCTTACAGAAGTTGATGGGCGGCAGTGTCCACTTACCACCAGGTGGACTGCATGCTCGTTTGCTACTTCAATCTTATAAAAAATAAAAACAAACTTCCCGACTGTACCTACATTGCATTGAATGTTTATGATAAAATGTTACAAAACAGAAAATGACGTGAAATATAACCTAATAATGTATGTATAGGAGCACATACATTATTAAGAAATCTAGTTGTTAAACCTTTATAGCGTAGTAATTAATAAGACCAAAAGTAGCACAATGCCATCGAACAAATTACTACTAAAATAAAATTTAGTTTTCAAGCGAAAACATCGTAAGTACTCAATCGTAAAGACGTTACTAATCAGACAAGTCGGTTAGATAAAACAAATAAATCGCAACGCGGACGCTCGAAGTATTCTCAATTAAGACGGAAAATATTTGCTCGTTTATTTGTAGATCGGTTAAGAAAACGTTTAAGCGTCTGATACCAGAAAATGGGTTATAGAAAGTTTATTTTAAAGCCAGTAATAACAATGCAATACCAATACGCGGTAAACGATACTTCAGAAACGGTCCGACTTGCATTGTTTGGAAAATGTGCTTTTCATAAAATATAGATTTATTTTAAAATGTTATTCTAATAATTTTCTTACCTGTTACAATGCTTTCGATAGCTTTACGACACTTATGTTTATAAATTATGTAACATTTCTTTTAAACCAACCAGCCCCATCGGAGATGTTAATCTCAGTCCATGCTATCTCAATTTGCTAAGTACAAAACCCCAGCACGTCAATATTGCATTACCTTCCTAAGGAATCTATACTACCTAGGTTGTACTTATCCCAAAAATGATGGTCTATTTGTTATCGTCAAGTGAAACATTAGGGGAAAATTGTACTGAAAACATATTTATTTCTTGTTAGACAAACTAGAAATATCAAAACTAATTTCACAAAATCCAAACAAACCAACACAGCGCTTGCATCAAAATTCAATCAATCATCGGCGGTTCTATACAAAAACACAATTCCGATACAATGCGTCCTCTAACAAATAAACTGTAACTACTCCACTAAAACTCTAAAGAGACATTTTAAAGTTTCATCCCGCTTTGTCCTTTGAAATCCATAAATAATTTAATAGCTGTAGGTAAAAAGAGAATAACCTTTCGAGGACAGTGTGCCTTGGAGAACTCCGCATAAATATTGTATGAAGAGATTCTCTAGGACCTTCATAGGACAGTAAACGGAGTTACGCTATAACATTTATTGTTTTAGGTCCGTAAGTCGGGATGGAATTTTTATTTATTCCGCTCTATTGTTTATATATTGCTTTGAAGGATCGCAGTTGATTTATGTGAGCTCTGACGTGCATCGGAGGGTCGTTTTATTGTTCTCACTGTAGCTGTTACTATGGTGAAATATCTACGCTTTATTGTTCCACATTTCGTTGTCAGATGGATATGTCCTGAAAGCAGTGAAATTATTAATGTTTGATTTTTAAGACATAAAAGTAAGGAATGAGTGTGCAGTGCGGCTCATGATAAAACGCAACTATAACATTAATTTTAATTTTCATCAAGCAAATTAGATTGGAATCCTAAATAAAGATTGACGGTGATACCAAGATACGTTGATACAATTCAGATAAAGTTGGAATATATGAATTACCTCTTTACAAAATTATTCAAATTAGAATGTATTTGCGCCTCTTTTTTTTTGTTTTCGAGGGGGAAACTTTCAAAAAGTACCCGACGTCGTGGGAGCGACGCGGGTTATGTGGGATTCTTACCGCACTAAAACCCCGGTAGGCGACCTCGACGCTGCGAAGAGGACTCCAGGAACTCCAATTGACCGCCGCCGGTGTCCTCAGCGTGTGCCCCATCGGGCTCTTCCCTGGTGGGCGTGAACTGCTCACCACACTTACTGGTTTTACGGCAGCATGCAACCACACATGCCGCTGTCCTTCCCGGGGTCGCTTAGCCGGACGGTTCGAACTCCCACTCTTCCCGCCCGCAACCCCGGAAGCCTCTTTTAGTCGCCTCTTACGACAGGCAGAGGGTACCGTAGTCCTATTCTGGTCCTGGAACTACAGAGACTTGCGCCTAACCCTGTTGTGAGAAATCAGAAATATGCGTGATGGTGGACATGGTATATCGGAAATAAGCCATGAATAGTTCACCTTCGGATTATGATTTATTGTTCCACATTTCATATTGTATTTTGTCCAATAGTAGAGAAACGGCCAATAATACATTTTTTTTAATTTATATATTGTTTGATAGGTGGTAAAACTAATGTAGTGCGACCATACCTATGTCTTGCGTAAAGGATTACTAACTTTTCGATGGAAGGGTACCACACCCTTCCACCGGCACACTTTGATATGAGGCGACCATCTTAGTCCTCAGAAGAAGCAACGCATTCGTGATTAATTTCAGATAGAAGCTATGGTCTGAAGTTGCCCATAAATGTTGATGGGCGGTAGTGACCACTTACCATCAGGCGAACTGCATGTTCGTTTGCTGCTTCGGCCAAATCAAAGAAAATACTTTTAAAAAACAAACAATTCTATAGAGACTACGCAGTTTCTTGTTATACTCAACTAGCTGAACCCCGCAGCTTCGCCTGCGTTAAAAAAATCGATGTATCGATTGTCCCGTGGGAATTAGATATTTTCCCACACTAAAAAGTAGCATATATGTCTATCCAGAGTGTCAGCTAACTCCTTACCAAATTTTATGAAAATCGCTCCAGCTATTTAGACATGAAGAAGTAACAAACATACACACTCACAAACTTTTGTCTTTATAATATTAGTACGATTTTCTGTTACAATATCACTGTCTTATAGTGTTGTGTTTATTAAAACACTAATTACATTGTTAATAACTATAATACGATTCTTTTATTCAGAAGAGATTTAATAATTATATTCACACTAAGCTATCATTGCTTACGTTTATCCTAATTAACACCTATTTAATACTTTATTATTCAAACATCAAACAATAACGTTAATTGGTAATAACACTTAGGTACGATTCTATTATTCAGAACAAATTTAATATTTGTAATTAAACTCAGATCTCAGTTCATATAATCATTATTATTGTTTAATTTACCATTTACTGTTCTAGTGATTTCAGGTCTGGCGTTAATATAATTGCTTTTACAGAAGTCTAAATTGTTACAAATGAGAACAGCGCTTTCAATTAAAATCTGAGTGTCATTGATATTAGAGAGGAACTTTCATTAGTAGTTGTATTTACAAAAATATTGAAAAGTTTAAATTAATTGTATTTATTGTGTTTCGTTTGTAACTTTTGTGTAACTATTACAACGATAGATAAATCATGTCAACGTATTATTATTCTATTGAACATAGGTCTTCTCTCAGATTAGACTCTTTGAATATAATCCACTCAAATTTAAAAACATTATAGAACTTGCAGGTCCGTAGGATTCCTTTCCATATTTCCTTCGTCGTATATGTACCATGTCCACTAATTCGCACTTGGCCAGCGCGTTCTGAGAGAAGACGCGTAACCAGCAGTGGAAAAATAATGGGTTGAGGAGAGATATGTGTCAAAACCAATTTCTAACAAGCACATAGGTAATTAAAAAAAAATGTGGTGCGTTCCTGGGATTCGAACCCCGGTACCATAGAAAGATAGGCCTAGTTTCAATCATTACGCTATCACTACTATAATTATTAATAATGGATGTGCCGAGGAAAAGTTTACATAGGGCTTTTCAATTTAGAATTCAACATATAGGACAATAATTCTATTCAGAAACACTATTTAAAGTTATAAACATATGTATATTTATGAGTGGCTGTGACCACTTACTATAGGGCCAACTGTTTTTTTTCTATTTTCGTTAAATATGCTTCTTTAATTAGATTTGCAATTAGCATTTCAGTAAACGACATAAAAGTCTTCCATTTCGGTCCTAGCCAATAAAAATAGTCTGTTCCACTAAAAAGCAAATAAAACAAATTATTTGTCCATGCAAATTACAATGGCATGTAGCTTAAATGAAATTGCACCATTTCAAATTAGCGTGTGCGAAGCCCTGAGTGAACTGTAGCTGACAAAAATGTAGCCGAATGGAGATTTTTCGGGATGGGTCCTTTAGAACAAGTGGCAGTCGTTATTTCGTGACGTATGGTGCAACAATGGACATGGCTGTGTGTAGAGCAATAGTTTTCCGCTCGTGGCGACACTTCTTTGTTACAATTTAAAGATTCAAAGATTTTTATTGAACAAAAACAAATAACAAAGTATTGACATTCGTAAACGTCTGCAATAGTAAAAATACTGTGTCGCAGCGGTTTACGCCCATCCCGAACCATAGTATAGGTAAGTTCAATTACAATGCATTATTTTTCAAATTACATTTAATAAAATAGTTAATTAGAATAGTTACAATAGTTAATTTAATACAATAGTTTCAAATTACATTTAATATAATTAGAATAGATTGACAAAAATTCTCATAATTTGTTACGGGAGTGGTTTTACTTAAAAATTGAATAGTATTTATTATTTTCTGTTTATTTGCAGGGTATTATTTTCTATACATTTTTTTTAGACCCGCGTAGCAGAGCGGTTATCATACCGATCTAACGCACAATGGGTTCCGAGTTCGATTTCCGGTCAGACAGGTATCTGAATGATAAGTTTAGATTCATTTTCTGGGTCTAGGTGTTTGTGTATTCGTCTGGTGTGTGTCAATGGTACACACGACACAAGAGGAAAACCTACTGTGGGGCTATGAGTGTAGAAAGCATGTGTTAGTTAATGACACGCAGTAAGATCCGGGTTCGATCTCCGGCCAGACAGTTATCTGAACGATGAATTCAGGTTCTTGTTCTGGATCTGAATGTTTGTGTATTCCTATTTATGGCTAAAGGAGAAAAGCCTACTGTGGGCCTATGAGTATAGAAAGCGGTTTACAGTTACCAGATGAGATTGTAACATTATCCGATTCCTTCCTACGAAGCACGTATTTTCATTTTTTTTTATTATTCTATTACAAATTATTTTTTAATATTTTTTACTGGGTAGGAATCGGTCATCATGTCGGCCTGATACACTGTAGGTTCCGGATTAAATGCCCAGCCAGATGAATATTTGAAAAATAAGTTTAGGTTTTCTGTTCTAGGCCCGATTTTTTTTTGTATTCCCATTTGTGTGAGTCCATGGCATCTAGGAAAAATCCTAATGTGAGGCTATGAGTGTAGAAAGCGTTTTAGCGTTTAATTACATAATCGCTGTCAATATGACCACAACCGAGTGGCGTTGACAGACTGATGTCCGATGCTACCCAACCATTATTTTTTCGCAGGCACGTCACTCGCAACGCATTAAAGTAGAATGTAAAACATGAAAATGGGTCGAAAATTTTTATTTTCGTATCGTTTCGCATCAAATTGCCAGCACTAGTCACTGCGCCTGACAACGCCGTGGACTGTTATTTTTGAATGTATTTTTACATTCGACCCATTTTAAATTCTGTTTCGATGTATCAAACAGTTTCGTCCTAAGCCGAATGTATTCCGGTACCAATGTTTAACGAGTTGTACTTTACGCATAGAAAAATACGTTTGCATTTAAATGTACGCGTGACTATTGGTATACAATCGGTGTGTAACTTCTATGATATTTCCTTCAGGTTTTTATCCTAAAGAATCAATTTTTATAACGCAGGGTTATGTGGGATTTTTACCGCACTAAAACCCCCCCGGTGGCCGTCCTCGGCGCTGAAAAGGAGGACTCCGGGATCTCGAAACGACTTCAACCGGAATCCTCCGAGCGCGCTGCCCCATCGGGCTCCTCCCAGATGGGCGGCTGGGTCCACCACTCCGTCAAGTCTTTACGACGGTATGCGACCACACATACCGCCGTCCTTCTCGGGATTGCCTGACCGAACGGTTCGAGCTCTCACTCTAGCCGTCTGCAACCCCGGAAGCCCCTTTTAGTCGCCTCTTATGACAGGCAGGGGATACGTAGCCCTATTCTGACCCCGAGGCTACAGGGACGAAAGAATCAATTTGCATATATAAGGGCCCAATATATGAAAGATGTGAGGAGAAAATCTACTGATGAATGACCTCGTTACGTTTTTGGTGCGCACCTTTGTAGCACAACTTTCTAATTTGGTTGTATGTGTATTAAGATGTACATAGGGCATACTGCAAAGCGAGTATACCTATATGTTATTGTGCTTGTTTATTTCTATCAGTGTCGACGTAATTATATTGCTGTTTTTGTTATAAATACCAATAATTAATATTGTTATTGTTTTTTTCATTAATTTGTTAATTTACCCTTCCATATGGTATCAATCTTTTTTCAGTTAAATAAACTCTTGGCGTCTGTTTAGACTATCAGACTTAAGGAGTCCAACTCCAGTCGTGCGTTGGAGATGATACGCATTTTTAAATTATTTTTTCTTCAATGTTCACCGTCCTCTTAATTGACATGGAACGTATACTATACTTCAAAGCGTTCTATCACTTTCTTGCTTGGTGGAGAATAGATTTGTTTACTCAATAAAACACGCATAATTATTATTCACAATTTAACTTTTTAGTATTCCTTGCCAAAAGGATAACACATGACAATATTACTGTCATTCTGACGTCTGTCTGCCTATACGTCTATCACAGACCTCTATCTCTTGAGCCTTAATAAATAGGCATTTTTGATGTGTGTATAACTTGATACTGTAATATCCTAATAATAATAAGTCAGGCACCATACAAGAAAGCTGTATTATTCAGCGTGTTTTCTGTTGTATAAATTCTTATAGATCCTTATTTGAGGTGTTTATACACGTGTTTTGATTAAAATAACAAACATAAATGGAAATAAAACTAGATGATAACCGAGGTACGAAATACTCCGCACCTCGCATTTGGCCTATTATGCTTTTACTTTTAGGTTTTGTTACATAACACCGCTTTGATATAAACTTTACATTCGCATCAACCCATTATTGGCCCACTGCTGGGCACGGGTCTTCTCCCAGAATGAGAGAGTTTAGGCCATAGTCCACCGCGCTGGCCAAATGCGAATTGGTGGACATTATTAATTCTAAAGTCACATCGTTTAAAACAATTGGAAGAAGTTTCTCCTCCTAGTATATTAATAAACGCTACAATTCATATTACATTGAACATTTTATATCATACAATCTCCAGAATTTCATAAATAAAGACACTCAAACGAAAGGTCAGAGATCTTTTTACCCGAAATTAATTTATTAACTTTTATATTTTCATCAGAGGATTGTTCGCTAACTTCCACTGACTTTCAAATCAGTTTCAGGGATTTTTACGCTCGAGTGAACCGACAACTTTTAGAGAAACATAATTGTTTTTAATGAAAACTACTTTTCAGATTAAAATTTTAGATAAAACAATACTGCTGGAGTTTTTTTGTTTTTGATATTTACGTATAAGTATTAGGTATAGGATTAACAAATCCTTTTTCATCTGATTAAAGTAGCAAACAAGCAGTCCACCTGATGTTAAGTGGTTACTGCCGCCCAGGGACATCTGTAAGCAACTTCATATAGAACATGGGTTCTCTCTGAAGTCAATCACAGACGCTTTGATACTTCCGAGGACTATGATGGTTGCCTCATATAAAAGTGTGCCAGCAACCACACCCTTCCATAGAAACGCAAAAACTGCTTCACGCTAGAAATAGGTGTGGCGGTGTTACTTCCCCGGTCGAACTACACTGGTTCTACCACCATTACTAAATAGTGATAGTTCTAGTAAGTCATACCTATGTACCTATGTCCACAAACAACATCTTACAAATAGATACACATACATACGTTCCTTGGAAAATATAAAAAGTACATAAATATTATGTAGACTGTTGTCATGTTAATTCTACAGAATTTTTGGAAACCAATTTAACTCCAATGAGCATCAAAACAAAAACTGCGAATTCTAAACGTTAGTATTAATTTAAACATAAAAACTTTTTAACAAAAAATATCTACCTTAAATTATTTTTTACTTTTTTGTGACATGGAAGTCGGTAGATATTTTTTGTTAAAAAGTTTTTATTTTACACTTTTTAGTGACTATATTTTTATGTTTGTATTTAAATAAAGCCTCTAAGTTTGCTTTGTGCATCTACATATTCACAAAAATTAAACATAAAACACTTTTACAACTCATACAAACAGGGCGCCCCCTCTGGAAGTACCCCTCCATCATCAGGGTTGAGGAGTTGAAGGTCAAATTTTTCATCTTATATTATTGCTTAGTAATCTTATAACATATACGTTAGTACCAGGTGGCTAACTTCTATGGCTCAGGCTTGCAGTACCCTGCATCATCAGGGTTTAGGAGTTGAAGGTCAAAATTTTAATTTTGTGCCTCTGTTTGGTATTATTTTTACATACCCGTAAGCACCAAATTGCCAACTCCTATGGTTTAGAATTGAAGTACCCCTTCATCATCAGGGTCGAGGAGTTGAAGGTCAAAATTTTAATTTTGTGCCTCTGCTTAGTATTATTTTTACATAACCGTAAGCACCAAATTGCCAACTCCTATGGTTTAGGATTGAAGTACCCCTTCATCATCAGGGTTGAGGAGTTGAAGGTCAAATTTTTGATTTTATATTTTTGCTTAGTATTTTCTTTACATAACCGTAAGCACCAAATTGCCAACTTCTATGGTTTAGGATTGAAGTACCCCTCCATCATCAGGGTTGAGGAGTTGAAGGTCAAATTTTTCATCTTATGTTTTTGCTCAGTAATCTTATAACATATACGTAAGCACCAAATGGCTTATTCCTATGGTTTTGGCTTTAAGTACCCCTGCATCATCAGGGTTGAGGAGTTGAAGGTCAAATTTTTGTCCCATGAATTTGCTTAACAATTTCATTATATATTCGCAAACATCAAACGACCAACTTTTATAGTTCAGGCTAGCAGTACCCTTGCATCATCAGGATTGAAGAGTTGAAGGTCAAATTTTTCATAGTAAATACCTACATAGTAATTTTATTCTATATTTTACTCAATTGGACTTCTCCAGCTAAGGTTCGGCCGACTATCACTAATTATTTTGCTCCAAAAAGTTGAAGATCCTATGATTAGAACCTTATCAAACTCTTATCAGACTACCCCTGGAGTACATCCTTTCTAATAAAAAAAGAATCATCAAAATCGGTTGGCGGGATATTGAGTTATTCATACATTTATCGCGTACATTGAAAATGCAAATTTAAGACTTATGCGTTTTTCTTATGGATGCCCTAGTCAAAAAAATACTAAAAAAAAATGGGACCCTATGACACGCACTACCTTTCAAATAAAAAAAAAATCATCTAAATCGGTTCACCCAGTCCGGAGAAATGAGGTAACAAATATAAAAAAAAAAAAAAAAAAAAGAAATACAGACGAATTGATAACCTCCTCCTTTTTGGAAGTCGGTTAAAAATACGTATATACTCGTCACATTAAAATACGATAATTATCACATACCTACTCTTACATCAAGCGTAACCCACAGTACTAATGACTTTCATAAAACCTTTGATGTGTAATCTGATTGGCTAACCTCGCTCTAAGTGCCTCTTAGGATTTTATCAAATGTAATCAGGACTTTCTGCTCTATATAAAAACCGGCCAAGTATGAGTTGAACGTATATGAACGGTTCCGTACCAACTATAAATAAAAAACCGATCAAATGCGAGTTGAACGTGCATGAAGGGCGCCGTACAAACTATAAATAAAAACCGTGCGAGTTCATTAAGTGCGAGTCAGACTCGCACTAAATGTTCCCTGTCATGATTTAAAAAAAACGGTTAATAATCACGTTTGTTGCATGAGAACCCTTAAATAGCCCTTAATTTTTTTTTATTCTATTTTACTTTTTGTTATTATAGCGGCAACAGAAATACATCATCTAACAAAATCAACTGTCTAGTTATCACAGTTCATAAGATACAAACAGTGTCTGGTAACAGACAGGCGGACAGACTATGGCCTAATACTCTCTTTTCTCAGAATGAGAGAGTATTAGGCCATAGTCCACCGCGCTAACCAAGTTCGAATTGGTGGAATAAAGTGGTGATGTATAGCTATTACAAAGAACTATTACAATCAACAAAGGATCGTACTTTAAATTGGTAATTTTCCATATACGATTTTGTTGTAGGGGTCCCTAAAAATTGGGTTATTTTAAATCTTTTAGGAAAGTACCTAGTGTTATTAGACGGTCAGCTTAATGTTATTATGTGCGTTATTTATTTAATAAAAAAACACATAATTATTACGTTATTAGCAATTAATATGTAATAATAATAATTCACTTGTGTAAATATTCCTAATAAATATAACTGCAGCGATGGTCATAAATTTTTCATTGTCATAAACAGAAGCAGGCTCACGAATTTTAAATATAAAATATACAGAATAAATTAAAAAAAATAACGCCATGTGCCATGAAGATTTTATGTAATACATTGGTGCATCTTAAAATATGTCTCACTCATTTCTCTGAAGCATCTAAATATGTTTAAAACGGCTTATTAAACACTGCCAACATTTATCCATCCATTCTTCTTTCGTGTTCATCAAAGCTATATAAAGAACACCTGCAGACTCTATATCCATCGACTGAATCTGAGCTTCCGTCAGTTCCAGTTTTATTAAATGGTACAACAAAATATCAGCACAGCTGTGTAATAAACTCTGGTGTTAAGACTGAATCGTGAAGAAAACTAGCCCCGGGGGCGCTAGATTGATGGCCCCGAGTGCCCCCAGGTAATTTACCGATAGATTGCTTTCGTAACTGTTCGAAACGAACACTCTATGACCATAAATGTTGTACGCCACGTTAGTATAGTTTGACAATACAGTTCATATTCTGATTGAAGTGGCAAATTAGTGTGCAGTCCATCCGATTAGGTGTTTAGTACCGCTTATGGACATTTGTAAAAACTACAGATCGCATTTACCAAAAAATTGACAAACAAATGGTTTATCATTTGTAAAAATTACAGATCGCTTTTCGCTAAAATTTGGCACACAATTAGTTTTTTTTTATCTGACTGAAAAGTAAACAAGCATGCAGTCCACTTGATGATAAGTCGCTGCCACCCATGGACATCTGTAATCAACTACATACAGAACATGGGTTCCATCTGAAGTCAATCACAGATGCGTTGCTACTCCCGAGGACTATGATGGTCGCCTCATGTGAAAGTGTCGGCAACCACACCCTTCTATCGAAACACAAGAAATGCTTCACGCTACAAATATACATTATCTGTAATAAAATCAATTATCTAGCTATTAAGGTTCAGTCTTGTGAAAGACAGTCTTGTGAAAACGGAGTCTTAGTAACGTAATAGGGTTCCGTTTTTACCCTTTGGGGTACAAATTAATTACTAAAAGAAATAACCACTTCGTAAAATCAATTCCGATTCAAACATAAGTAAATGTTAATACGTTCACGTATGAATCTGACTCGCTAAATGTTGATGAAAATGAAATCACGAGGGAAATCAAGAGATGAATGTGTGTCTTTAGCCTCAAGGTGCGCTAAAATTTTGGTTGAAATTACTCACTTTTCTATTTTTATTTCCTGAGAACTGAAATGAAAAGTTTTTTTAAATTAGACGAAGTGCAGTTACGTGGTTGAATTTATTTTTTAGAAAGTATGCACGAGTAATTAGACGACCCGCGTGGTGGTTACCATACCGGCCTGACGCGCAATGGGTCCCGGGTTCGATTCCTGGCCAGACAGGTATCTGAATGATGAGTTTAGATTCATGTTCTGGGTCTTTTTTTTTTGTTCTCGAGGGGGAAACCTCAAAAGGTACCCGACGCCGTGGGAGCGACGCAGGGTTATGTGGGATGTTTACCGCACTAAAACCCCCCCGGCGGCTGTCCTCGGCGCTAAAAAGGAGGACTCTGGAATCTCGAAATGACTTCAACCGGAATCCTCCGAGCGCGTTGCCCCATCGGGCTCCTCCCAGATGGGCGGCTGGGCCCACCGCTCCGTCTAGTCTTTACGACGGTATGCACCGTCACACACCACACATACAGCCGTCCTTCCCGGGATTGCCTGACCGAACGGTTCGAGCTTCCACTCTAGCCGTCTGCAACCCCGGAAGCCTCTTTTAGTCGCCTCTTACGACAGGTAGGGGAGGCCTTAACCGTATTCTGATCCCGGAGCTAAAGGGACGCATGTTCTGGGTCTAGGTGTTTGTGTATTTGTCTTGTGTATGTCCATGGTACCCACGACACAGGAGAAATGCGTGAGTGGGAGTAGCGTGGTGCTATGAGTGTAGAAAGCGTGTAATTACGAGTAATGTAAGAGTAGAGTGAACCTTTGTGTGTAATACGAATATTATATTATATATTTCACCAAATTTTGGGCGGCGATGTGTACTTTTTTAGCCCTGACGTAAACTCCATTCGAATAATTTTCTTTTTCACCGGTTCTCTCTCCTACGAACGATGTGCCTTTCTATTGCCTCTTTGGTTTGACTAATAACACTTCGATAATCTCAAATAGATTATTCTAAGAAATCAGACATTAAACTAAGTGCTCACTTATCTTATTTATCCACTATACATCATTCAACCACTAAGTCTAGGAAAACATCCGTACTTTTGGCCGCTGCAACGTAAACACGCTCGGTAATTCGCTTGCAGACAAAACAAAAACACCGGAATGCAGGCATTCCGCTTAACTGGCCAACGTCTGTTGTTCCAATAGGCATATTCTCACGGTCTTACTTTGCCCAAAGGAACGTAAGCGGACTAACCGATGCATTTAGCGTCGTAATTCTTGTATTTAGAGAACTGTGTCTTTAATACATGGGTGTTTTATTTGGAATTGGTCATAGATGTCAATACGAAAAAAGTAAACGAGTATAAACCTGGAGAAAAATGTCTACAGCGCCCATAGACGTCTATTCTTAATTCGGGATATTTAAAAAATCGGAACGCTTTGTAGTAGAAGCTTAGGTTTTCGTCCATAAAAATCGTATAAGTACAAATTGTGATGACGTAAACAATGGATCCGTTTTGAGGATCAGACCGGAATGAACCAATTTAAACAGTGATTGTTTCGAAAAACGTAATAAACTAGCACTAAAATCGCTGAACCTATTGTTTATCGTCCCACTGCTGGGCACGGGTCTTCTCTCGGAATGAGAGAGTTTTAGGCCATAGTCCACCGCGTTGGAAAAGTGCGATTTGGTGGACCTATTGTTTATTGGTATTATCTTATGAATTTGATCCTACCAGAAACTGATCACAAACGCAGATGACTGCGTTTAATCGTATGCTATGTTACATAAAATCGCTTATTTTTCTACTTGTCACTACATAGTATAAAACAAAGTCGTTTCTCGCTGTCTGTCCCCTATGTATGCTTAGATATTTAAAGCTACGCTACGGATTTAAATGCAGCTATTTTTAATAAATAGAGTGATTTCAGAGGAAGTTTTATATGTATAATACATGTATAATATAGTACAGAAACACTGTTAATTTAAATTTTTCACTTTTAGGCGGAACAAAGTTATCCGGGTCAACTAGTTATAAATAAAATATTTTTTCTGTACTTGCAAAGCTATTTTTAATTTACACACTTTAGGATATGCTATATATATATATATATATAACTGCTCGCAGCTTAAACTTCAATTTTTTTGACAATTTTAAATTATCAAACGAGCATGCAGCGCACCTGATGGTTAGTGGTCTCTACCCCCCACTAACATATTTGACGTACTCTATATAAAACACCGGATCACGATTGCTTTGCAACTTCTGAAGACTATGAAGGACGCCTGTTGTAAGGATGTAAGTAAGTAATTTCTATTATTAATAAATATAATTACAGTGAGAAATTAAATTTAAAAAGTAACATTACATTATTAGTTTAAACTAAGTTTAAATTAGGGCTGATGGATTAGTTTAAACACACACTAATAGAAGTACGACGAATACAATGGCAAATAAAGTAATATAGCAAATAAAGTAATTTAGTTTCATTGAGTGTAATTTTGAACTCCAATAATGTACTCATTAAGCAAGTTTTCCTACTAAAATAACCTTTGAAGTTTGTAGAAAATTACTCTTTAAGTAGTCCCGAACTTAGCTCAAAGCCTGTCCCTCAATATGCCACCTAGAATATGCTGGAGAGTAGTCTAATTGGGCTTTAATAGGTCAGAAAATTGTTCTTGCTAATTTTAGAGAAATTGTAGTTAGTTACAAAATTTTGTTACGGACAATTAAGGCGTTTATTTTTTATGTATATTGCCTTTTTAGAGATATGTGTGGCATTTCGGTAAAATTTACTTATTAAATTTCCCAACCATAGCAAAGGGCACAAAGTATGCATTGAGTGTAATAAATTGGTAACTAAATCTTTTTGCTCAAACATGTTTATAAAGACAATGAGAAGTTGGTAGAACAAGTGTAGTTCACCAGGGAAGTACCACCGCCACACCTATTTCTAGCGTGCATTTCTTGCGTTACGATGGAAGGGCATGGTTGCCGGCATACTTTTATATGAGGCGACCATGACCATGTTGCTACTGTGATGGTCTGGATGAGGACTACCTCATCCAGACCATCACAGTAGCAACACATCTGTGATAAGCTTCAAATGGAACCCATGTTCTGTATGAAGTTGATTACAGATGTCCATGAGCGGCAATGACCACTTACCATTAGGTGGACTGCATGCTTGCTTGCTACTTCAGTCAGATAAAAAAAACATAGGGGCTAAAAAGGAAACTTAATTTTTTACAGAGTGTGTATTAAAATTGTTGCTACGTATGATTTAAGAAAAATAGTTAAAAAAGTGTCCCCATTTTAAAAACTTATATTTCTTTATGAATTTGAATATGACAAAATATTAAATAATTAAATTGTATTTACTTGTATTTACCAGCGTATTTACGTTTCTATAAATAGGTGTAATGATATGACACATTTTAGCTGCTATGACACATTTTAGTTGGAAGGAGGCCTCTATATTCAAGTTCTATCCCATATTCCATGCGCCTGCGGATGATAAAAGTCTTAAGATCCTGGTAGTTGACATTTCGTGCGAAGTGCAGTACCGAAATCATTTTAAAATGCAAAATGTGGAATTAACTTCTCTTTATGCGATTCCCAAAATGCTATGAAATAGGTCTCAAGACAGGTGTAAAAAGTGCTATTAATGAAAGTTGTCATTTCATAAACGACTTCTTCATACGCCATAGGCGACAATGACCACTTTTAAATCTATATTCTATCTGCCTTATCATCAGGTTCCAACTATAAAATTCGTGAAAGTACCTATTTAGACAGTACTGTTTCTTAAAACACTTGTTTACTTAGCAATCTGATTTTAAAAATGTAGTTTTACTACATAGGTACTAGAATGAACATCTTACAAACTCATAAAATAAACTCCAATCAAGAGTATCTCCGACGTACAAACTTTGCAAGTTTCGTTTCCAATCCGAATAATTGTATAATGCATGCGAAGTAACATCGATTACATTCGATATTCAAATAAGCAAATCAAACATTTGCTCGTTCGTAAGACGGCTCCAAGATGAATAAGCAGAGTTTGTACAACCAACCAAGTTTCAAGTTTGATTGTAAACGAATAAGAACATTTGTTGTATATTTATGTTTTCGTGGCTCAAATTCAATATGTAACAATTATTAATAGTCTTTAATTATTTGGCAAAATAGGTATTGCTATGTAACATTTTTTTAAAGCTTAAAATAGCTTTTTTTGTGCGACGAAGGGTTATGAGGGATTTTTACTTCACTAACACCCAAAAGGGGCTTCCGGGGTTGCGGGTGGCTAGAGTGAGAGACTGTTCGTTCAGGCGACCTCGCGAAGGACGGCGGTATGTATGGTCACATACCGTCGTAAACCAGACGGAGCCCAGCCGCCCATCTGTGAGGAACCCCATGGGGCAACGCGCTCAGAGGACTCTGGTTGCGCTCCTTTGGAGCTCCTGGAGTCCTCTTTGTAGCGCCGAGGATGGCCACTGGGGGGTTTTAGTGCGGTAAAAATCCCACATAACCCTGCGTCGCTCCCACGGTGTCGGATACCTTTTGAAGGTTTCCCCCTCGAGAACACAAATAGATAAAAAATAAGCTCGCTTTACTATGAGACCTTAATCCTTACACCACATCTGTGACTGATTTCAGATTAAACCCATTTATGTATGAAGTTTCTTACAGATGTCTATGAGCGGCATTGACATTTACCATCAGGTGGACTGCACGTTTGTTTGCTATTTCAATCTCATAAAAAAAACCTTTGAGTAGGCGTGTAGATAGTACCTCTCCAGACGAACGTTACGGTAATCATATCGAATACTAATATATGTTTGTCCATACATAAACGTAAAAGGTGTAATTCATTAACCTATTTTTGTTACTTACACGATAGTTGGATTGGCACTAACCCCTAACCAATTCCCACTAAACAGCGCATAATGGGCAAGTGTACTGTAGTGGTTTCTGTAGTAAAATATTATGTGTACATGGCAAATAATGTCGCTGTGCAACCTTAGAGAATGAGCCAGAGTTTGCATTATGTTACGAGTAACGGTATTATGTTACTTATTAAGTAGTTGGCAGTTTTTGTACGGCATCATTAATATAAACAAAGTCATAAAGGTTTTTTTCTTGCTGTTTTACAATGACAAGTTGCATGTTATTAGTTAATACGGTGATGTGTGCTTTGTCTTTACAAATATTTAGTAACAATTATAATAGTAAGTGTTAAAACAATTGCTTATATATACCTAAACTATTTGGCTTAAAATTTCTGCCAGTTATTAGTTACTAGCTGACCCGGCAAACGTTGATTTGCCATTTAAAAATTTTAAAAAAATCTTAATGGTGGACAACACTTATCACTAAGGGGTACACAGCGAGAAGCGACATTGTTTTATACTATATAGTTATTTTCTTATTATATATTTCAATACACCAAAGATGAAAAATGTTATTTTCCATCTTATTTAAAATCTCTGGAAGCCAAATTTAAGATTAAATATTAAAGTTAACGAGGTTCAAATTATGTTACTAAAATTTAATTATAATATTTTTACTAAAAGGAGTGGGAATAAAATTACCAATGTATTACTCCTTAAACGAATTTTGAACATTTTAGCACGAATTCTAATATTTCGAGAAAACAATCCTTAGTATTCAATGGTACAAAACGCCATTTGATACTTTACTGAATTTCAATACTGGAGTTCTGTCTTAAGCCTCTGCAAGGTCGAGTAATTTACGTTATACGTAAAGGCGTAGCTGTAATTAATTTTCAGGGGATTACAGTACAAACACAGGGGATGAAGAAAGGGCCGTCCGACGGTATTGAATTAAACTGTGTAAATAATTCAATTCGATGCTTAAGATACTTCCGGTTTGTTGTATTTATTTTATGCATATACCAGATAAATATTTTCCTTTCCTTTTAAGTGAAATAAAAAAAAAATTATCAGTTCTAAAGATACTTCAAGATATTGGCAAATTACATCTGGTTTAGTCTATGAAACTTATTTTTATAGGTATATAAAATTATATGTTATAAATAATATTTATATATATATTATATAAAACAAAAAATGCAGGTAAATAAGTTTTATTGTACTGTTTTGTTTAAACATTACTGTTTTTATTTATCGTGCAGATGTACATCTTGTAAATAATTTTACCTTTTATATATTTTCATTGTTTCATACTTGTTAATAAGTGTAAATATTATTGTACGTTAGTGAAATAAATAAAAAAAATTTACATGTAAGTTAAAAAACTTAATCGTGTATTTATATGAAAAAATAGGTGAAATAAAATACTTGTTTTGAATTGCCACGTCTATTTAGCTAAACAAAACCAAAGTCAGTCGATAAAGGAATTCTGTGTATAATATAAAATACATCCAATTGAAACAAATCTGTCGGAAGATACACTTGAAGCTCCACAAAAGCTTTCCCCACCTATCCACTATACAAACAAGGACGCCAGCAAAAAACGTTTCTATGCAAATATGAGCAAATAAACTGGGTACGAGACGACGGTTTAGGGATATATAGAACTTGGAAATGGCATAGCTAGGTTTTTTTTATCTGACTGAAGTAGCAAACGAGCATGCAGTCCACCTGATGGTAAGTGGTCACTGCCGCCCATGGACATCTGTAATCAACTACAGAACATGGGTTCTATCTGAAGTCAATCAGAGATGCGTTGCTACTCCAGAGGACTATGATGGTCGCCTCATGTGAAAGTGTGCCGGCAACCACACTCTTCTATCGAAACACAAGAAATGCTTGACGCTAGAAATAGGTGTGGTGGTGGTACTTCCCTGGTCGAACTACACTGGTTCTACCGCCTTTACGGTGGTAAAGTTAGTAAAAGAATTGTGCTACTTTTTTTAAATGCAATTTTATTAAACGCCTTTTTATTATTTCGAACACTTAAAATAGTGAGTAAGTCCAAATACCTAAAAGAGGTGATAATTTTAATTAATGCGATGTTATGTTTTGTTTTAAAAAATAATCCCAGTTGCCGGCATAATTTCATTTGAGGCGGCCAACTTAGTCCGCGGGAGCAGCAACTCATTTATGATTGACCTAAGATTGAACGCTTGTTCTGTATGAAGTTATTTACAGATGTCCGTGGACGGTAGTGACCATTTACCATCGGGTAGATTGCATGCTCGTTTGCTACTTCAAACTTATAAAAAAACTTAACGAAATTCAAGACATTTATTGGCATTCAAATGTCGAGAAATTAATGTGTTTCATTTTCTTCTTATTAATATTATTTTCTTACTACATTTCCGATTTCATCAAATTTTGCTAGCATCGATGCATTTTTAATATTAGATAGCTTTAATTCATGCATTCGCATACTTCTCGCATATTTCTATAAGTATAGTCTCCAGTAATTTACATCAAATTTGCCTAAGTGTCTCGCATATTCATGCATGGAACGGCAAATTTTTTACCCAATTGTTATAAGCACAAAAAATGCATGAAATGTTAAAGAAAAAAATGATTAGCTCCAGCAAAGACACTTCTAGCCACGTATCTCAAACAACTGACTCCGTCTCCCGCGAGATCGCATTTTCGGCGGCGTTTTATACGAGACGCATGCTTGATTTCCACTATACATATTTATGATGCCTGCGTCGTGGCGAAGGAAAGAATTTTATGGCCTCTTGGATAGGTGACCGTAGAGTTATGGGCTCTTACGTTTGTTTATGCATGTGTCTTTAGCGGAGTAACGAAATTAACGTAAGCGTCTAGGTTTAGGTCTAGCATTTTAGTGTAAAAGCCGGTGAGAATACTTGTGTAAGCTTGTATTTTAATTTGAAGAGTATAGCAAGCACTTACCTACACCAGAAGTTATTATACAAAACAAGCAAAGAAGTCAAATTTATAATAGATTCCATCCGATTCTAGTCTTAGTCCTTACATTAACGAAGTATATTTGATCAATTTGGTGCATATTAATGCATTAAAATTGGTGCATATAAATAAACAAAAAAAAATTATATGTGTAACAGTAACCTATAAGAACGCCAAAACAACAAACGAACTATTTATTACCCTATTGCCCTGTTTTCTATTCATTAATATTTTCAATGTAGATTTTGTTAAAGCGGGTTAACTTAAAAAACATGCGTGCGTACAAAGTACACATGTCAGAAGTGAAACTTCTTTGGCGAACTAATTTATAAATCTTGTTTATATTTATACAAATCTAAAACTTTAAATTTCCAAGATTAAGAGGAAGGGAAAAAGGCGTGATACGACGTTCGCTCTGTCTCACTTTTTCTCTCAATCTTTCTCACTCGCTTGCTCCCTACTCTCACTCCACGGCTAGTTGCTCATGCTACGTTCGCCCTGTCTTACTCTCTCTCAATCGGTCTCGATCACTCTCTCTCTCTTTTCTGACATTTCCGTTGCATACCGGCGTGACGTTTCATCTGTAAAAATTTTACCCTCATGCGCCTAAAGAAGTTTCACTTCAATAACTAAAAGCACTATGTACCAGTCAACAGTGTTTAAAAATTTAGGTGTAGCGACAAAATATTTTTAATAAAAATGCCACGTACCTACTTTGCGCATTAAAAATATTTACAAGTAAACTTAGTGAACTTAAATAAATTATTCGCTACTGAGACATAACTTAGTACTCCGATAATGGTAGCAATACCGATATTTTTACTCGAAGTTCCTAACTGCAAGTTACTACACCCTCTGGTTAAAGTTTTTAATAATTCAGTTGATTTGATGTAATTTTGCGGAGAAACCGCAGCTGAGTGTAGCCTTACATGGCCGGATGTTAGTGCCGTTAAGGATAACGTATTCGCTACTAAATTATTATTATTATTATTTAAGAGTATTTTTATATGATATTACTTTTAATATGTACTCAAATCGTGCAAAGAATAAAACTTAAAATAGTTACAAATGAAAATAGAATCTAAGTCTGTACATTTAACTTTCAATTATAGAATTATATGACTTATAAATATCGGAAGTGCGTTTACGAGTAGCGCTATTAACCGATTTTCAATGTTTTAAGCAAAATCCGACGTTGTTGGTTGACAGATGATTGCCAATCTCTATATGCGCTAGTGAAAATTAGACTTCACATAAAGCAGTAACTCCTGATTGCTGTTATTTCATGTAAGCTATTAAACTTTGCCAGCTGTATGAACGTAATGAACACATCTACCTTGCGCTTACATCTGTACCCTTAGCTCCAGAATGGCTGTAGCTGTAGGGACAGAAAAGTGAGTATTATTTCGACTTTTCTAATAGGCGTGTAAATAGCATAACAGTATCTACTGTGTAAGTAATACATTAGTTTTTGTAGCAGAGACCGATGCTCAGTAATTGACCATTGAAAACATAATATACCAATGTACCAATTAGTAAATTATTTTAAGTATCAAATCGGCAAACGCGTAGTAGATTCACATAGAAAAGATAATATATGTAGCTGCCAATAAATTATTTGAAGTATCTATTTAACAGTCATTACCACGACTGCTCCCTAAGATTCCGTCCCGAAGGAACCCGACTTGTACGCTGTACAGTCGAGCTCCAAGAACCTACGTTGAAAGGGTGTGTGGTCAGATGCCTCCAGAACCTATTTGTTAAATATTAACGCCCCCAGAGTAAGAACCTCTGATACGTTAAGAACCTTAATGTTTAAGAGCATCCGACCATAGAATGCGGTAAATATTTAATCGAGTAATACGTTATTGTCGCTGAAATCTTACGGAATGCAAATTAGGGGAGTTTTGGCGTTATTTTGACACTCTACTTGATTTAGTTTACTGTTCTCAAAGTTATAAGTAAACAGAGATGCTCCAACTTAGTTCAAATGGGAGCAACACGTCTGTGATTATTTTAGGTAAGATTTGAATGTTATCTTACTGTTCACAAGTGTCGGCAGTGGCTACTTACAATTACAAAGATTGTATTGTACTAGACAAATTTGCTTCATCTATTATTATTGTTGCTATAAGTATATATATTTGTTTTAAAAGCCCACTGTCACACATGTAAATCGAACTTATATTTAACATTGTAAAAACGCAGGTTTCGCCCAGCTTTAATCATGTTACTTTTCAATTTTTGTCATAGAAAAATGTAAAAAACTAAATAAAATATGGCAACAAAGGACAAAAAAATATAAAAGCCAAGTACTATCGTCAATGACACGACAGAGTTACCTGGTAGCGTCGGGAGCGGTGGCTGAAAAAAAGTTTAATTAATTACGTATGCAAATTGACGAAAAAGTCTCTGTAGCGGGACGAGATAATGAGATTGTGCGAAGCACGTACACCCGTGATTAAATCATTGCGACGGAAAATATTCCGAGTTGAGACTCGGTTGCTGTTCAGCTAAATTATGGTATAACCACCATTTGGTAAACTGGACATTGATTTTCGATTAATGTGCACTGGTTAATGAATAAGTTCGCATTTGGCCAGCGCGGCAGACTGTGGCCTAAAGGTCTCTCATTCTGGGAAAAGACCCGTGCCCGGCCGTGGGATAGTAATGGGTTGACGGCGCTCATCTTATTTTTTTAATAAAACATAATGTTTGTCTGTATGTCCTCTATAGAATCGTAAACTATTTATTTGATCATGTGATGATCTTTAGCAAAGTTGTTATTCATGAGCTCGCGAAGGTTTCTGGTGTATTTTTTTTCTGGTGGTGTAGTAATGCGCCCAGGTTACAGCTAGTTCTTAGATAAATACGAAAAGAAAGAAAGATTGAAAGAAGAAAAGAAATAAAACTAATTTATTCTCGATATCGGAACGCATTGCACTGATAATAAAAGAATAATAAATAAATTAAGTAAAGTAAAACAAAATTATAGAAGCACTACAGTCTGGAATAACGATGGAATGACTGATATTTGCTCAAGCAAAAACAGTGTTATAAATATATTTGAAAATAATATATATGACATATAAACATATAGTAATTTTTTTTTCCCTGTCACAAATTCAGTCTTTGAGATTACAAATACTACGATGTGATAGGTGAATGATTTAAAAGCCGTATTGACCTTAAAATAACGGTTATGCAATGTAAAATTCGCTTTCCACTATAATACTCGATGTACTGAATTATGAGGCTAGGCCAATGTGTTTGAAGTGCAGATGAACTCATTTCTATGCATTGGAAAGTACAGTTTATATTTTTAGTAAAAATACAGACAGACCTGAATAGATTTTTTTTAGTTCTCTCTTGTATGTATTGGTGAGCGTATCGAAGTGAACATACAGAATACAGATACAGAACTATTTGGATATAATCTCCAAATTAGACCTTTTTTATAGTGAGTCTTTTAAAAATCGTTGTAGATTTTCATATAAAATGTACTTAATATAAATCAAATCCTTTTAAATGTTAACAATTATTTAGCTAAATTTCGTAAACAATATATTTGATAATAAAAAAGCAACTCGCCCGAAGCGCGATATGCAAACAGCGATACAGTCCTTTCAGTTCGTCTGTACTGCATCAGTGGCCCCACGCGCCGCAGTTACACGTCATTAAGCGATACTTTACAGCAGACGGCCCTTGAGACTCTCCCGTGCTATTGGCACCGTGGAGAGACTGGATATGGCACTTAGTGTGTACTGTGCCCTGTTTTCGGTTACTGTAAATGTGTTAGATGTGTTATTCTATTGTTTAATTACATTATATTATTTTATTGGGTACGAAATAAAATTGGATGATTTTTCGTTTTCAAATTTTTAATAATAATATCAAAATGTTCAGAAATAGAATAAAATTAACGGTGTATCAATTTCAGGAAAGAACTTGTAATAAAAATGTTATTCAATTTCATAATTATGCGTTAATTTCTTAATATTTATTTTATGTACCTCTGAATTTTACTTTTAATAAAATTAAAAAACTGCAACTCATCTAAATCGTATTATACCAATAGCAATACCATCCTTTCAGTTCCTCTGCCCCGCATCAATGGCCCCACGTGACGCAGTTACACGTCATTAAGCGATACTTTACAGCAGACGGCCCTTAAGACTCTCCCGTGCTATTGGCATCGTGGGGAGACTGGATATGGCACTTAGTGTGTACTGTGCCCTGTTTTCGGTTACTGTAAATGTGCTAGATGTGTTATTCTATTGTTCAATTACATTATATTATTTTATTGGGTTCGAAATAAAATTGGATGATTTTTCGTTTTCAAATTTTTAATAATAATATCAAAATGTCAAGAAATAGAATAACATTAACGGCGTATCAATTTAAGGAAAGAACTTGTAATAGAAATGTTATTCAATTTCTTAATTATGCGTTAATCTCTTAATATTTATTTTATGTACCTCTGAATTTTACTTGTAATAAAAGTAAAAATCTGCAACTCATCTAAATCGTAATACCCCAACAGCAATACCATCCTTTCAGTTCCTCTGCCCCGCATCAATGGCCCCACGTGACGCAGTTACACGTCATTAAGCGATACTTTACAGCAGACGGCCCTTGAGACTCTCCCGTGCTATTGGCACCGTGGGGAGACTGGATATGGCACTTAGTGTGTACTGTGCCCTGTTTTTGGTTACTGTAAATGTGTTAGATTTGTCAGTCTTTACTTTGATTAAGTATATACCTGTTGATAAAACCATAAAGTGATTTTTCTGTTTCATTTCTTTTTCATTATGATAAAAAACGCCAAGATATAAAAATCAAAAACATTTACTGAGTATCATTCTAAGAAAAATATTTTGACATTTATAAATTTCACATTTATTACTTTTATGTTGCCCTGGTGTTTCAAATATTTAGGTACTTTATGTACCTCCAAATTCTATTTTTAACGAAAGTAAAAGACGGCAACTCACCTAAAGCATAATATCCCAAGAGTGATACCATCCTTTCGGTTCTCCCGCCCCGCATCAATGGCCCCACGCGCCGCAGTTACACGTCATTAAGCGATACTTTACAGCAGACGGCCCTTGAGACTCTCCCGTGCTATTGGCACCGTGGGGAGACTGGATATGGCACATGTGTCTACTGTTCCCTGTTTTTGGTTACTGTAAATGTGTTAGATTTGTCAGTCTTTACTTTTATTACGTATATACTAGTTGATAAAACAATAAAGTGATTTTTCTGTTTCATTTCTTTTTCATTATGATAAAAACGCCAAGATATAAAAATCAAAAACATTCACTGAGTATCATTCTAAGAAAAATATTTTGACATTGATAAGTTTCACATTTATTACTTTTATGTTGCCCTGGTGTTTTAAATATTTAGGTACTTTATGTACCTCCGAATCCTATTTTTAACGAAAGTAAAAGACGGCAACTCACCTAAAGCATAATATCCCAAGAGTGATACCATCCTTTCGGTTCTCCCGCCCCGCATCAATGGCCCCACGCGCCGCAGTTACACGTCATTAAGCGATACTTTACAGCAGACGGCCCTTGAGACTCTCCCGTGCTATTGGCACCGTGGGGAGACTGGATATGGCACGTTAAGTGCACCTTTTTCTTTTAGTTTTCCGAAGTAGCTCCATTATCTAGTTAAATTATATTTGAAAATTAAATATGTAGTAAACCAGGAGTAGCCCAGTTGTGAAGTTCAGCTTTCGTTTGGCTTCGACCTTAGACTTTTTTGACTTAAAAAGCTGCACCTGCTGTCGGTATTTTATCACTGATAAATATGTACTTTGAAGTTAGCATTTTTTTACCTCTTATTAATGTTTTTACGCATAACAAATAGACATTTCCAAAAAAAAATCCATATATAAACTGTTATATTGATTGTTTATTATAAGAACATAAACTAGTAAAATAAAATGAATTTTATTTTGGAACAATCTCAGTAAATATTTTCGTTAACAAATCAATGCATTTATAAGCCCATGAACTGTGCAATTAATGGAAGCTTACACTAATTTTAAATATACTATTCTAATTTTCATACATCCGTGTACGCAACTCGCAAATTTTGTCAGCCTACCGAACGCATGCTACATTTAATAAAATTCTGCCCCATGCTCGGCGGAGAGCGTGCTATTAATTAAAGCCTACTTAAATATCTCAGAGGACGCACAAAAACTTTACACGTGCCTAATTGGTCCTTTCGTGCTGAGGTTTTTTTCACCAGTGCACTGTCAGTCTAGAAAAAAATATATAAACAAAGTTATTCGTAATATGTTTCATAATATTAGTATAATGTTATTGCGAATGATATAAACAGTTAGTTGATAATGGTTAGGTTAGGTTAGGCTAGGAAAATATTTTACAAACCCCCTCGAAGGGATCTCCACCTTGTCGTGGTGAGGGGGCTCAGTAACCGTGGCTTGGGGCGCCGCGGTGAAGCCAAGAGGGATCCCAGGGAGGGACGCTCCGAGTGAGCTTAGCTGAAGGCCCGCTCCGGATGCATCCGAGGGGGCTGCGTGGGACGGTGTTTTCTGTCCTCCGCAGCCAGGAGGGGTCGCGGGAGGAGAGGTGTCTCGGTGTGTCGTTGCCGTGCACCCTGTCTCCCGCGACCAAACGGGGGCGCACTATCAGATGCGTTGGCGGTGGGGCCGCAGAGGAAGAGGAGATGTGGTGTGTCGTTGCCGTCTCCCTGTCCTCTGTGGCCGTTTGGTGGTTTGCGGCGGAACCAGGGATCAGATCCGCCGCTGGGTGTGGGAGGTCGGTGCCTTTGCGGGTATCGGCTTGCCCATGCCCACGGTTCCTGGGTGGCGGTCTCGGGGTTGGTCCGTCGCCCTGCGGATGGGAGCCTTCGAGGTAAGGCGCGCCTTTGTGATTTCTGGCGCGCCTTCCTGTTAGAGGGGAGCTCCACGCTCCACGCGAGGGGGTTGCGGAAGCGACCAGGCACCGGCGGGTTCGCGGATGAATGTTAAAGCGCGCCCGTGTTCCCGCCAAACGGTGCGGAGGTGAAAACACAGTGGGGGTTTAGCCGGCAAGAGTCCGGCATAACCCAGCTGCTGCCCCGGGCGACTGGGTATCCATGAGGATTACCCAATTAAAAAAAAAAAAGGTTAGGCTAGGAAAAAGTTTTTATCAAATAGTCTAAAGGTCTCCCGAAGTGCGAGTTGGTATACATTTCATACCTTCGATTTTTTGTTTGATGTACACATCGCAGCCTTAATTCTTATGATAACAGAACTCAAAAACGCAAATTTTACAGGATATTGGAATAAAATTAATGAATGTTTTTCGTTTTTGTCTTTTTTATTAATGAAGTTAATGATTCGAAATTAAAAGACCATTAACCAGTTAGAGCATCAAGGTTTTAATTTTAGACTGTAGGATCACCACTGTAGGGTGTAGCGGTGTCCTACTGACTCCAGGTATTGTAGTGGCGGTTAAATGAAACTACTGGTTCTTCAGAAGGTTGAGGCTTGAGAATGGAATATTTATTCAGGAAGGCACCTTATATTTATATCCCCGGCTACAATTTTTATCGACCAATAAAGACTTAATTAATTATGCAAACCAATAAAATAACAGGATTTTTTACCAATAATTCTTATGTAACTAAGTAAATAATATTATAAATAATGAATAAATAAAAATGTAAATAATAGATAAGGTAGTTACAGAAATGTTAGAAAGAAATAGAAATCTAGGCCGTCTCGCTTGTGCTGCCGGCTTGCTATAAATATAGCGCGGGTTGCTAGCGCGCGCATCCCATTACAAAAGGGACGTCTCTGCTGGTCTGGTTGTCGGTGTGTTCTCTCTTCGTTTTTGGGATCCGCAGGTTGCCCCGCAGAGGAAGCCGGGAGTGGGCGGCCTTTGTTCAGGGCCGCGGACATTCCGCAGTTTGCGACGGCATGCTACCCCAGATGGTCGGATATACTAGCAATACCGCCGCGGATGACTGGACTGATGTCTTGGCCCTGACCAATGGCCGCGATCACCTGTTGCAGCATCTTCGTGAGGTCCTGCAACACCCGGAGTTGCTGGTGGCAGGCCTGTTCGCTACCCCCAGGATGGACGGGGGCTCTAGCGGGCTGCTTCCTTTTCTTCTGCTTACTAGCAGTGGTTTCAGGTGCGGGAGGGGTCGGCTTTGCCTTCTTCCCCTTCCGTTTCCGGCTCTTCTTTTTAAGAGGAGCCCCGCGACTGGTCGGCTCGTTAGCCGCTGCCATGAGGGACCCCTGTTGGTGTTCCTCTACTAGCTGCGGCTGTTGCGAGACGACCGGAGGCTTCCGCGGTTTCCCCGCCTTGGCGGAGAGGGCCACCGTCCCAGCGCGTTTGTTTCGCGCTTCCCGCCTAAACGCCGAACATGACGTGTGGTTGGCGGGATGCGGTCCGCCACAGTTCACACATGTGGCCGGCTCTTCGCGAGGACGCGGGCATTGGTATGCGGCGTGGTTTTCACCACACCGCACACAGGCGATCGCTCGATGGCAGTTGTGCGAACTGTGTCGAAACTGCTGGCATCGGTGGCACTGCGCGGGTCCCTTCTTCCCGCGCCATGCCTCTATCTTGATGCCGGGCATGCACATCAACTCCGTATGTGCATATATGCCCGGCAAGAGGCCCTCGGTTCTTTTTAGCACCGCTAAAAAGATGCAACCGGGCCGGCCTCGACGGGCCCGGATGGCGCGAGCAAACTCGGGGACGTACCCCAGTTCGCGGAGCTCTTCTATGATGTCCTGCGGGGCAGTGTCGGCGGGCAGCCCCCTTATGGCCACCCTCACACTTTGTTCCACGGGCAGGGAGTAGGAGAACCATGAGATTCTCTCCCGAGTTTCGAGGTCGACGAGATAGGACTGTATAAGTCTGTACTCGCCGGCGTCCTTCGGGGAGAATCTTACCCCCTGCCCGTAAGGACGAGCATTGGGAGCTCTCCCCAGCTTGGACTTTAACTCCCTAAAGTGGAAGGTCCAATTGGGGAGTTTCTCCACAATGAGTGGAGGGAATCTGCCTTTGGGAGGCTGACCGCCGGAATTCAAGAGTGGGTTCATACCTGCGGATCCCACGCTGGTATGGGGCAGCGGTAGCGGTGCGGCTTCTGGTGCTGCGGCTGCTGATGTTGGCGTGGCTGCTGGTGCCGGCGCGGCTGCTGGTGTCGTCTTTTGCGCGGCATCCGCCGGCCGCGCGCTCGAAGCAGGCTTCAAGGTCGGCGGCGTCGGTGCTCGCACAGGTTGCGGGCGCAAGGCGCCGCTAACCGCTGCCGCAAACGAGTACGGCGGCGGGAGCGGCGTTAGTGGCGCTTCCGGGTGTTCAGGCGGGCCAGGGTCTGAGTAGACCCTGTGTAGCCCTCGTTCTTGGGTTCTGATGCGGATGCGGGGGTCACGGATGACGCGACGCTTCGCGTCTTTATCCTCCTCCCCCACATCCGGACTCCTTGGCCTCCTGGCTCGCCTCTCCCGCTCCATGCCCAGCCAGAGATCGGCGAGCTCATCTTGTTCCGGCGTCGCCTGGCGGGCACGGTAGCGGTCGAGGGTAGCCCAGAAGGCTTCCTCGATCTCTTCCTCCGTGACATCTCCGGGTAGTAGGTCTGAGTCCACCATCTGGAAGATCTTCGCCCGGGTTCCGGGCGAATATTGATCCGTCCAGTGTAGAGGTCGGTGAAGTGGCCCAGCTACGAAGTCAATCAATGGCGGCGGGAACGCCGAGCCCGTCATGCTTGCCTCCTCCGCAGGTTGCGGTGGGGGCGATGCAGACGGCTCAGGCGACCGCGGCGAATCCGCTAGGCGCCGTCCGGTGGGACGCGGCGACCTGGCCTCACGCGACCCGGATGGGTGCGGTGGCCCGCTCGCTCGCGCCACGGACGGGCGCCCCGCGGGGGTGTCGGTGGGTCTTTGTGGACCCGCAGTTGGAGGCACAGGTTGGGGAGTCTGCTGCACGTCAGTGAGCGACTCACCCAGTGTGCTTCCGTGGCGGGGTTGGGGGCTTCTCGATTGAGTGGCGTCCTCCTCGCCGTCAGGTTCGCGCGCCGTGCGTGCGGTTCTGCGGGCGCCGGAGCGACCGCTGCCGCGCTGCTGGGCGCGCTGCGGTTGGGGTGGTGCGGGTTTCCCGCGGGAGTCACTGGGTTGGGGCATCTCGCTGCGATGGCGCCGTGTGCCCGGGGGCTCGCGGCGCAGCTGAGCTGAATTTCAGGTGTCTTCCGGGCGCCTAGGCGCCGACTTTGCCCACCTCCGAAATTGTAACAATTCCGGGGTAGGCAGAGAAAGGTGATGTGCGCACGAGCGAGGGTACTTGGGCGAGATGCGGCCAGTCCGCAAAAAAAAAAAAAAAAAAAAAAAAATCCCCCACCTGACAAGCCAATACCCTCCAAGGACCTGCTCGTGTTTACGGGCAGCGGTAGCAACCACTAGCAAAGGGCAAGGCCCTCATCTAGTTTCCCCGCGGAGCTGCGCGCGCATCCTCGGATCGGCGCCGGCGACGTGTGGACATCTCTCAGCGGCGGCGAGTGCTCCAGGAAAGCGGCGGCGAGTTCCGGCGATGATGCTGCGTGATGAAGATGCTGAAGATATTTTGCCGGCGATGGAGTTGTTTCTTGTTTCGAAAACAAATTATTCAGAACGTCTTTAGATGGTTTCCTCTTCGGAAGAAATCAAAATATCATTGTAACCATAGCCGGGGTAGTTGCATAATAAATGTAATGTTGGTACTTGATGCAAGTCATTGTTACCATAGCCGGGGGTAGTACAAATATAAATATTGTGCGGTACTTGCACTGCCGCTACAAGACCTTTCGGTATTAAAATATTTATATAACTTTAAATTGATTATTCTTATTCTGCGTTTATTAATGCAAATAAACTTATGTTTTGATGTCGTTTGTGGTCGATAGATAAGTCGTTTGATTTGCCAGTAGCCAAAATAGAAAACCTAATCTTTATTGGGCCGGATGACAGTCTCAAAAATCCTTATTCCAAGCCGGAGCTTATATTTCTTTTCGTGTAAATACAATACGGGAATAGTGCAGATGTACAAGATTCGTGCTACGAGTAAGGCAAGTTTATTTTTAATCAAATCTCAACTACCCCTCATAGCGAAGCCAACGTCAAATATTTTACAAATTTATGTTTCGTATTACACAAACGAAATGTAATACAACATCATTTCCCCAATCTAAACACGACGGGAGGATAACATAAATAATTTCCTTATTCCTTTAAAGCCACCGCAGGCAAGGGGAAGCCTCGAGGAATGATTTTAAATCTTAAATACTGATGCATATTATGGAGCAGAAGAAATGAAAGTAGATATTGCTTCACGGGTACTCTATAGTCTCATTTTATGATGGTCAGTATATTTTGCTATTCTAACTCTCGCATATAATTGAGTAAGGATTCATTACACTCTCCATTGAAAAATTGAATTAAATTAAGTAAAAATATTATTGACTACGTTTATTATAACAATATTTCTGTCTTATTATTATTATTATTATTATTATTCTGTCATAATTCATCTGCTATTACAATGACGGTAAAATAAAGGTAATGACGTTATTTCGTTTCAATATGCAATTATGCTGACATTTATTGACATTTGATAAATCTGGTTTGACATGTAGTGGTTTGATTTAATTTCTGTGATGGATCTGAGTGTTTGTGCTCGACTATTGGCGTATCCATGGCATATGCAAAACTGAAAAATGCGGCTTTGTAAAGCGTTAAGCTTTACTTGTCACGGCCGAATCTTAAGCTGCTTAGCCAGGGTTTGTGCTTTTTATAATAATCATTAGTTCTGAAGATAATTTTCTCAGCAAAGACTTAAAAAATGCCTTGAACAACTAATCTATCTGTAACATTACATTGCTACTATAAGGTTAAAGAAGGGGTACCGAAAGGACAACCATTACAAAACCCTACCTTAATGATTTTTAAATTTCTTGGTTACAATCGAAAAACCGAAATATCTTCAAGATACAAAGTATTATGAGAATCTCTAAAAAGCGCATGACGTAGAAAGCACTTAACGAGCAGACTTCGAAACGCTGATACATTTCGAGCCACACCTTTGAAACGGACGAAAGGGGTTGGAAGTGCGCTAAGTTTCGCTTAAAGCGCTTTATGTGAGTGCATTGACTCGTACGGACACAGTGACCCCTGATCTCGCTTGACTATTCATTTTGCTTTTCAAGATGAACGACTACATGTGTTTAAGGAAAATTTTTGTTTTAATGCATGGGTACATGAGTGTATTATAAATTGAGTAGGTTATTCCCGCGGCATCGCCCGCGTTGGTCAGTCTACCATAGTAGCGAGTATTCTACCATAGTAATTGATCTAGAGCCGGGTTTCTCAAACTTTCAGCTCCACGTACCCCTGTAAAAGTTTCCAAGTGACAACGAATCCCTTAACTTAACTAATTAACCCCCCTCCCCTCCCAACGAAGAAAACAATTAAATTGTTTGTTGAAGAAAAAAATGATTTTATTTCAATAAAAAGTAACAATAAAGTGCCAAAAGAAATATATTTTTAATAATATTATTTAAGTAGTTTAGTATTATTAAAAGTAGTTTAGTATTATTAAATATATTTTTAGTATATATGGGAGTGCTTGTTTGTTGTCACAAATGTAGTCATCTTTAGGAATAATTTTCTATCTTTATTAAGTAAATCGTCGTAAATTAAGTGTCGCAAACCCCCTGCCATCGAAAAGCGAACCCCTATCGGTTCGCGTAGCCTACTTTGCAAATCTAGTTTTGCATAAACTATGAATGAAATTTTATCAAAATCCGACCACTTGGTTTTGCGTAAAAGAGTCACAAAAGTTCGAGTACATCCACACGAAATTTCGCATATAAACAATGTATTAGGTATTCGTGTCGTTCGTATCTTTTAGTCTGCATTTGGGCAGTGTGGGAGGCTCTGGCCTAAGCATGTCTAGGAGAGCTAATATACGAGCTACAGTACATGTGGATAACAGTTGCTAATGATCGCCGATAGTTTTTTTTTTTATATTTATTTATTGAAGTAGCAAACGAGCATGCAGTTAACCTAATGGTGTGTGACTACTACCGTCCGCGGACATCTGTAAGCAACTTCAAATAATGCACAGAACATGGGTTCTATCCAAGTCCAAGATCAGTCACAGATGCGTTGCTAATTCCGAGTAAGACGGTCGTCTTATACAAAAGTAAACCGGCAAACACACTCTTCCACCGAAATGAAAAATTGATTTACGCTAGAAATAGGAGAGTGAGAGAGGTATTGCCGCCTGATTGCAAACTTCATTGACTGTTTCTATCTGTCTGTAACAACTGACGGCCAACTACGATAATGAAGACAGCAAATAAAACCGTCAGCAAAGTTTGCTGACTGTATTGACAGTAATATTTGTGCATCATTGGCAACGGTAAAGTACAATGGCGAGTATTCCGAGGAACTTTTTGACCTGGTGCCTTCGTCACCTTTTCTTCACCGCACCACTCACCAAAGGATGAAGTTCCATCCACACCATCTGGACCCGTGGCGGTCCTCCACGGTTCGGTTTGCATTCTTGTTTTTGCCACGGACGTGCAAGTTGTGGAATGAGGTTCCTTCTGAGGTATTTCCAGAGCGCTATGACATGTGGTTCTTCAAGAAAGGTGCGAAAAGAGCTCTCCTACAACGCCGGCGATACATTGGCGACTCTTCTGGTGTTGCGAATGTCCATAGGCGACGGTGACTACTTTCCATCAGGTAGCCCGTCTGCCTTATCATTAGGTTAAAGTATAAAAAAAAAGGTTGTCTTCATTTACTATCAATATTTGAATGAATCATAATTTGAATGAATGCAATCAATTAATGATGAAGATAATTAATGATATAAACGACTGTTTATTTGCTTGATCGGTAAAATAAATCTATCTTCTTCTATACTATAATAAATCTGTAAGAGGTCGCTGTCTGTACATGGAATAAATTTAGGTGAAAACCATTTCTAGAGGTCTATAATACGATATAGAACCCAAAATAATGGTTTTTAGAAATCTTGTCTGTTTGTCTGTTTGTCTGTTTGTCTGTTTATCTGTTTGTCTGTTTGTCTGTTTGTCTGTTTGTCTGTTTGTCTGTTTGTCTGTTTGTCTGTTTGTCTGTTTGTCTGTTTGTCTGTGTGTTTGAAAACGCTAATCTCAGGAACGGCTTATCCAATTTGAAAATAATTTTCACCGCTGTATCGTGGGAAACTTCACTTAACATTTAGTGTTTATTTTATGTAAATCGGTTTATAAATAAAAAAGTTATGTCAATTTTAAACGACGCAGTATTTATTCCGTGTTCGATAAGTGTTAATAAGATAAGTAACTGCATAGTTGAATTGGTTGAAACTAAACATGTTATGGTCTGTAAAATGTATTCCTCTGTTATGTATTTTTATTGGTTATGTGTGTACCTATGTTATTTGATACTATACACATCTATATCTCTATATCTATATATACTTAATATAAAAACGAAAGGATGCTCTCTCACTCATCTATTGAATAAACATCGTAGAGCCTAAACTGCTAAAGATACGAATATAATTTTTACTAGGGGTTCTTTTTATGACGTAGACGTCAATTATGAATGAATTTTCTATCCCCCCCCCCCCAATTTAACCCAAATAGGAGATGTAAGTTTGTATGAAAGTCAGTCAATTTTGAGGCCACCTCAATAAAATTTAGTATTTCGCTTTGATTTTTATGTTAAAACATAGTTTTAAACCGACTTTCAAAAAGGAGAAGGTTATCAATTCGTCTGTATTTTTTTTATTTTTTTTTTTATTTAATATTTGTTACTCGATTTCTCCGCACTGGGTGAACGGATTTGGATGATTTTTTTTTTCATTTAAAAGGTAGTGCGTGTCATGGGGTCCCATTAATTTTTAGTTAACTTTTGACAGTGGCATCCATAAGAAAAGCGCATAAGTCTGATATTTGCATTAACGATGTGCGCGATAAATAGATGAATAACTCAATATCCCGCCACCGATTTTGATGATTTTTTTTTTATTTGAAAGAATGTACTTCAAGGGTACTCTGATAAGTTTGATACGGTTCTGATCATAGGATTCATTTCTTTGAAGCAAATTAACGAAATTAGCGATACTCGGCCAAACCTAAGCTGTAGGAGTCCAATTGGGTTGAATGTAGAATGAGATTACTAAGCAGATATTTTCTAAAAAAATTGACCTTCAACTCTTCAATCCTGATGATGCAGGAGTAATGCTAGCCTGAACCGTAGAAGTAAGTCAATTTGTTTTTATGGATATATAATAAGATTGTTAAACAAATTCATGGGACAAAAATTTGATCTACAACTCTTCAACCCTGATGATGTAAGGGTATTTCAAGACTAAACCGTAAGAGTTGGCTATTTGGTACTTTCGGTTATGTAATAAAAATACCAAGCAAAGATACACGGTAAAAATTTTGACCTTCAACTCCTCAACCCTGATGATGCAGGGTTACTTCAAGCCTAAGCCATAGGAGATGGCCATTTGGTGCTTTCGGGTATGTAATATGATTATTAAGCAAAGACACAAAATGAAAATTTCGACCTTCAACTCCTCACCCCTGATGATGCAGGATGCTGCTAGCCTAAACTATACGAGATGGGCATTTGGTGCTTTCAGGTATTTAATATAATTACTACGCAAAGACACATGATGAAAATTTTGACCTTTAACTCCTCAACCCTGATGATGCAGGGGTACTTCAAGCCTAAGCCATAGAAGTTAGCTATTTAGTGCTTTCAGGTATGTAATATAATTACTAAGCGAAGACACATGATGAAAATTTCGATCTTCAACTCCTCAAGCCTGATGATGCAGGGTACTGCAAGCTTATGCCATAGGAGTTGGTCATTTAATGCTTTCGGGTATGTAATATAATTACTAAGCAAAGACACAAGATGAAAATTTTGACCATCATCTCCTCAACCCTGATGATACAGGGGTGCTTCAAGCCTAAGCCATTGAATTTAGCTATTTAGTGCTTTCGGGTATGTAATATAATTACTAAGCAAAGACGCAAGATGAAAATTTCGATCTTCAACTCCTCAAGCCTGATGATGCAGGGTACTGCGAGCCTAAGACATAGGAGTTGGCCATTTAATGCTTTCGGGTATGTAATATAATTACTAAGCAAAGACACATGATGAAAATTTCGATCTTAAACTCCTCAGCCCTGATGATGCAGGGTACTGCAAGCCCAAGCTATAGAAGTTGGCTCGCAAGTGCTTACGTATAAGTAATAAGAATACTAATAAGAATACTAAGCAAAGACACGGGATATTTTTTTTTACCTTCAACTCCTCCCTGATGATGCGGGATAGTGCAAGCCTAAATTATAAAAGGCAGTCACATAATGCTTACGGTTGTTTTTAGTATATATTATAAGTTTAATGACAGCTCATTAAACTGAAATGTGATTAATAAATTAAACTTCAATTCATCAACCCTGATAATCTAAGTACACAACCTACTTAAGCCGTATGAGTTTGGTACTTATTGATTACAATACATTACAACCCGTTCCTGAGAGACCATTATGATGAAAAGTGTCACTTTGAATACCTAAATCCTAAAAATGCAGGAGTATTGTCATGTTATTGTTAAGAATTGGATTTAGCTGTAGCTTTTTAAACAGGATGGGTTAGGTTAGGTTGGAACATAAAAGAAAACATAAAAAATAAGCGAGCAGGGTGCGGCAGCGCCCTGTGAGCGGGTGCGCCCTGTTCGTATGAATTGTAAAAGTGTTTTGATTATGTCTACTGCTTT